>LR749777.1:1543462-1598612 GCA_902729485.2 Mus minutoides | reverse complement strand
TAGCTGCATATATAGAAGAAGATGGCCTAGTTGGCCATCATTGGGAGGAGAGGCCCCTTGGTCATACAGACTCTATATGCCCCAGAACAGGGGAATGCCAGGGCCATCATGTGGGAGGGGGTGGGTAGGGGAACAGGGCGGGGACGCGGGAGGGTAAGGGAAAATTTCTGGATAACATGTGAAATGTAAATGAAGAAAATATCTAATAAAGAGAGGAAAAAAAAAGGGGTGTAGGAATAAAGAACCCATAAAATAGCCACAGAATGGCTTCAAACAATAATAATAGTAATTAGTAATAAGCTGGAATGATGGCTCAGTTTTTAAGAACATACATTGATCTTACAGAAGACATGAGTTCAATTCCCAGTACCCGCACTGTGCAGTTCACACCACCTTTCACTACATCTCCTAAGTCCAACACCTTCTCCTGGTTTCATCACATGTGGCATACATAGTCATAGCCATAGCTATATACATATAAATAAATAAATCTAAATCATAATAATGAACCATGGGTTTAATGATGAATAACAGAGTTTAAATCCGAATTTAGAAAATGTACATATTTTCCTTTCTAAGGGTTTGTTTTTCTCCTTCTAAAATTCACCAAACTACTGGTTGATTTGTGGGGTGTAGGCCTACTGTAAGATGCTAAACGTCATGTCCCACTCCTGTGGATGCACGTTCTAGCGCAGGTGTCCATGCTGACTTCTGTGTGATGGTAAGGCATAGAAACCCCTGGAAGCCCATAGTGCAGCACTACTGCACAAGAAGACTCCTTAGGCAACATCTAAGCTTCTAGGGTTTGATTTTCATTTTGGACCTCACTTCAAGAGCCTCTCAAATTTCAGATTCAAATCTTCCCCTCTTGCCTTACTCATTCTAACCGGCCATGTAAATCCCTACATGGAATGGCCGGTTAAATCCCTACCCCAAACCAAAATGTTTCTAAGAAGGCTTAAAATTTAAGGGAACCTTATAATGAAGTCTTTTTTAAAGTGAGCCAATATTATGTATTATATAAAAGCAAACATTCTGATTAGCAGCTTTCCAACCACACATGCTCATGGAATTTGCCTCTTTGCTTGTGTTGAATTTAGAAGACATGAGATAAATGGCAAGCATAGATGCTCAAAGAGTTCCCTTTCCATTGGCTTCTACTTTTGTTAGTCTTCCATGAAAGCAGATGAGAATCCTTGTCACCACCACTGTCTGGACAGGCAAACAACTCTTGTGGCAACCTCTCTTCTAATTAAGAAACTGCCACAAAAGCCTTGTGGTGCCTTTCAGAGATTTTGTGGCTCAGAACATATGGATAACACAAAGTTACATTTTGTTTTACATTGTTTTTGAAATTTCATTAAAGTATCTTACAGCAATGGCTTGAACGGTGGCCAGGTAGAGGATGGCAAGATCATCAAGGTTCTGAGACAGTGTCAATCCAGTGACCTACAGAGAGGAGGAAAAGAGAAGGATGAGGGACCAAAAGCAGCTGACATACATAGAGATAGCTTCCATGGACTGAGCATGCTCAGACTTGCTTTCTGGCTGCAACAAGTTCATATGCAAATGCCTTGTTTTTGTGAGCTAAACATGGTGGAATGTTTCCTAAATTCTTTAAACTTCAAACTTGGGAAAAAATGTCCCTCCCCTATGCCAAAAAATTCTTTGTCCTCAGATTGAACCAAACCAAACCAAAATTAAAAACAAACAAGTAAACAAACAAACCTCTCATAAGATTATATTTGATAGTTTTGACATGAAATTAAATGTGATTAAATATGTTATAAATAAGTATCGTCTGTGGCTTATATGAAATAAAAAATGTGAACAGTTGGCATATAACTGTAAGATGCCTGTGAATTCAGCTTCTGTGAGAACTTAATGTGACAGTAATGAAGGGTTGTTGAGGGTAAATAATATGCCTCCTACAGATGTTATACCTACTGTGAGATAATGTAGAATCTATGGTTTGCAAAGGAATCCCATTAAAATCAATTAGGACCATATGACCAGGTCAGTTTCTCAGAGATTGCAGAGATGAATGGACACTGGATGTGGTACAGTCAGCTTGTGCACAGCATCCTTTTATATCTCTGTGTCAGTGTTTGTATGGGATCTTTAGAGAGGGTACAAGGCTGATTTCATCTTCAAGCTTGTGGGCATCAAATGAGAAACTGATATATCTTAGATTAGAAAAGAGAAACTGATGGATCTATCTATGCATGCGTGTGCTTGTGACTTATGTGTGTCCAAGGACAACTTCTGGAAGCTGAGGATCTAACTTCATTTGTTAGAGTAGACCGCAAGTGTGCTCACTCAATGAACTACCTCGCTTGGCCTCATGTTAGGTTTTCACAATATAGAATTTATTTATGTAATGTGGGTGGTATGGTCTGAGATGTCTTGAGCTACAGCAGGTGTGAATGCGTAGTCAGCAACAAGGCTGAGATGAGTGGTCTGCCAAACAACCTTGGCCTTCCTTTCAAGCCTTCGTTGGTTACTCTCTCCAGACAGGACATTCTATTGCAGGGCGTAGACATAATTTTCTTTCTTGCTTTCTCCTTCATTTAGTTTCTCAAACCTTTTAAACTCCATCTGCTTTTGTCTTCTGTGATCTTCACTTCCTTAATCTTGTCTTAGCTGCTCATTGAGAGAGCCCATTTCTAATTGTTCTCTGCAGTAGAGCTAGCTCTAAGCTAGTATAATTATTCTTCTTTCCAAACCAGATCACATCACTCCCTGTTAATGCCTAGCAACGGGAAGATAAACTGAGGCATAGGAATTAAGAACTCAAGGTTAGTTTGACCTAACTAGTGAATTCAGTATAACCAGGACCACACCGTGTGTCTCAAAACCAAAACAATCCTTCACTCTCAGAACCCCACCAAATAAAATACTCTGGTCAACTTTTCCTTGTTACCTTGGCACTAGAAAGAGAATGAAGTCTGTGCATATATGCCTTCCTGGAATGGCCCCCACTAACCCCGCCACTATCTACTCTTGCTTTCCTCATGAAACATGCCATGCTTCTACTGTTCTGAATCTTTCATCCATATAAGCTGTTGGCTTACTCTTGGCTGATAACTGAACCACCAGGTAAGAATTATGTCTTTGATACCAATACACAGGAAGACTGAAAAGTTATGGATCAGAGCAGAAAGGAATTCTGGGACCTCTCTTTCCAAACCAATAATGTGAAAAAGTAGGCATGATGCTACTGGCTGAGCTAGTGGCACTCAAAGCCGCCTGACCCCCAATACCATTCCATAACTGAGAGCTTTTGCACGTGGCCTCTTTGTTCCTTGAAATAATGTCTCTGAGACTCCTTATATACAAATAAATCCCCAGGCCAAAAGCTTTGGCTCATTTCTGCTAGCTCATAATCCAATTAACCCATTAAACTAGTCTAAGTCATGTCAAGTGGGTAGCTACCTCTCCTGGGGGTGGGGGTGGGGTTCTTATTCTGTCTCGATCAGCCTTTGGGCAAATCTCTCCCACCTGACTATTTCCCAGAATCCTATCTCTTTCTGCCAGTGTCCTGCCTTCTAACCCTGCCTGAGCTCATTGGCCACAGGCTTTTTATTGACAGTTCACAATGCTTCCACATAGTACATAAAGGTTCTTTCTATACCATTCTTTCTTCTGAAGTCTGATGCTTGTATAACAATAGTTAGACATTTACTGCTTGGATACTTAAATATGAGCAGGGATGAGAGAATATTTGCTTCACAGATTCAAAGAAAAAGGAAGTCACTAGATGTATTGAGGAACTTACTTGATGTCCCCAATTCCTAAAACCCTACTCTTGCCCTTCCTAATCCTAGGAGTGCTTCTTATGAGACTGGGGTACAAACAGATTCCAGAAACTCACAAAAGTCCTTGTGTAAATAACGATAAACCACCCCATGTGGCAGGATAAAATGGATGCAGCCTTGTCCCAGGCCATCTCCAGTGAATACTCCTGCTGAGCCACATGCAGTATAGCCTGGGCTGTGATCCCTGCTGATAGATATGTGGAAAATTGCTCCCCCCTTGCTCTTCATCTGACTGTGCTGCACCTGAGGGCTCCCTTCTGGAGCTGGGGAGTAAGTTCCCTTCCTCCAGAAAGTAACTGGAAGTGGATCAGGCCATGATCTTCTGCATGGAAGACCCACAGGTGGGTGTATAAGACCACACCCAGATAATGTGTGATGGCAGAGAGGGTGTGGGGTCCATTTTGCAGAGCAGGAGCATTTCCTTATCTATAGTCATTAGATAACTTAGGTTTTATGTTATAATGTGGATAATATAGCTCATTCAGATATCTTTCTCAATTACTAAAAACATGAAGACATACAAGAATAGAACATAGTTGTATTTAATTTTTTAATAATTAGTAAATACACATAAGAACTTCCAAAGCCATTAGTTTTTGAGCAAAAAGATCCCATGGCCCTTTCTGTAAATTTCTACTGCCTCCACAGCAAAGGGACACTTTTTGAGAGGGGAACCTCTAGAAACTATACCTAAAATGATCAATGGCTTAAACTTTAACTCTTGAGCTTGACAGTAGCTGCAGCAAAAAGAGGACCGGTAAAATGCAGATAGCTCTTCTGAAAGGGAAATCAAGGTAGTCATTCAAAGAGAAAACATCCTTCCTGGGGAGGAGTCCTATTAGAGGTTTATTGCATGCAGTATGGCACATCACAAGAGACGCAGCACGCACAGCCCCACAGCAGCCTCCTGTATCCTTTCATACTGATTCCAGGGCTGGAGCTGAAGTGAAACTCAGTGAGAGACATTTCTCTCTGAAGCAAAGAAACACTGTGGCTTGGCAACCCTGACATCTCACCTCAGATTCACGTGGAGACAACAGAGGGGCAGCTGTCCACTAAGCCCACTTCATTCTCTCAGTTCTGTCCTGGCAAAATCAGTCCAAGACCGTACTGTCTATGCAATGTCTGCCATGTGGCCCACTCAAGAGGATGAAGAAGACTTAGAATGAATTGCTGTGAAAGGTGAATGCTTAGGATTGCCAGAGATGCCACGTGTTTGTTTGTGTGTGTGTGTGTGTGTGTGTGTGTGTGTGTGTGTGTGTGTGTGTACATTTATTCTAGCTTCAAAAGCTGGGCCAGGCCAACTGAGCTATATGGTTCAGCTGAGGGCTGACTGACTCCGTTGATAAGAGGAAGTTGAAAGGAAGCATAAGTGGAAAGAGTGTGCTTATAAATATGCATGTGCCTATTTTGAATGCTGAGGCAAGACAGTCAAATGTAAGGCCCATGGGATATCTGTGATGGTATGCACATTTTATTTCATTTGGCTCTGGGTAAAATGGGCTTCCCACCACAAACCTGTTTGATGAAAAAAATTTGGGGGGAATATTGTATGAAATTACCTTCGAGCTATGTATATAAAGTATTCATAAAACCTAGATGAAGTTCAACTTTGAACTTAGGTACTATCTCCAAAATATCACATTAGATACACTCAAATAGTCTAAAATTCCAAAATTTCAAGTCTGTTTCAGATAAGGACAAGCAATTTAGTAATAATGGCAATTTAGTTATACTTTCCTTCCAAGTTGTTAAAGGAATAAAGATTATTATCTATGTTTGTTACAGAGGTGCTGTAGGAAACATTTCTCTAAGTGTTCCTGAAAACTGTCAAAGACAAGGTCGCTGGAGCTTGATGAGGGGTATCACTCAGGGGAGTTAAATGGATGTCTTCAAGAATACAATGGGGGTCCCAAGCACTATTTCATCAGTCAGTAAGGAAGGCAGTTGGTGAGGGAGATCAAAGAAAATCTGTAGAGGACATCTGGGGGAGAGAGGGACTAGAGAATAGAATCAAGTAGAAGCCTGGGAGGAGCAGTAACTCTGGGAGTCCAGACAGGCAGACACTTTACTCTGCTTAAAACCCACCAAGTCTTAGGGAATGAAGACAAATGGACCACCATGGCATGGGAGGAAGAATTAGAAAGATCTCTGTCTTCTGATCGTGGAAACACTGATCTATACTCAGCTGTAAAGAAACGGGCAGAAACAATCTGTCACTAGCCAGCTGACTTTAAATGGCAGTGATTATCCTAATTTATCACATGAGCACTGAAAAGCAGAAGAGGAAGGCAGAAGAACCCATGAAGAGATGAAAAAGGGGAAGGCAGAGGGCAGAGGGCAGGAGACAGAGATGGAAAGGGGGAGAGCTCAAAATATGAGACGGTCTAACTGGCTTTGGGGAGATAGGCCTTAGAATGCAGGAAGGCATTTAGAAGCTGAGCAGGAATCCTGGCTGCCCACCGGGAAACCAGGATATTAGTCTTACTCTGTTGAAATTTGGATGAGAGGGAAAGTACATTTTTCCCAGGGGCTTCCAATAGGAGTCTCAGCTTTTGGCCATATGAGCATTAGAGCAGGAATACCATGGGCCAGGGGCAGCTTGGACATCTGAGGTGCGGAACTGTGAGATGATAGACAAGTGTACACTGCTAAGGCACATATTAGTAAAAAATGATGGGCTGACACTCTCCCAGTGACCTTCTTTTACCACTGCTTAACTGATGTGACACACTGCCACTTTACACCTTTGGTGGCTCAGCAGATGTCATTTTGATGTGGACATGCACCAGTTCCCAAAGTGGTTCTGTAGAAGTGTTCTGGACCCTGCATGCAAAGTGGTTCTGTACAAGTATCGTTGTATCCCTGTCTCTGGTCTCATGACAACCTGGATCCCAGTTTTGGTCCTCAGGCCTTAGTTCTTCCCAATATTTCTCTCCTGGACCATTGCAAAAGAGTCTACAGGATAGCCCCTCGAGCCTCTGTCAGGCACCCTGCTAGGGAAGGTCCAATCTCAGTATACCTCTGGCTTTATCTGGTGTTAATTATACACAGGAAAAAGAAAGAGTTATATGCAGTGATTCTCAACATGTGGGTTCTGACTCCTCTGGGGTGTCAGATGATTCTTTAATAGGGGTCATCAAAGAACATCCAAAACTACAGATATTTACATTACAATTTGTAACAGCAGCAAAATTACAGTTATGAAGTAGCAACAAAATAATTTTATGGTTGGGGTCAGCACAAGACGAGATGTGTTAAAGGGTCACAGCATGAGAAAGTTTGAGAACCACTGGTTATTAAGAAAGTGATTCTGTGATGTGATTTTGAAAACCATCAGTAAAATAGAAAGAAATGCTACACAAATTGAAAACAGAACACAAAGTGTAAGAAAATACTCAAAGCCTTACTATATTAGTTTTATATTACTGACATTTTATTAACATTAAAGAATACTTCTGGGGGCTGGAGAGATGGCTTAGCAGTTAAGACCACTGTCTATTCTTCAAAAGGACATGGATTCAATTCCTAGAGCCCACATGGCTGCTCACAATTGCCTGTAACTCCAGTGCCAGAGAATCCACACCCTCATGCAGTCATACATGCAGGCAAAATACCCATGCATATAAAGTCAACAAATAAATCATGTGTGTGTGGGGTGTGTGTGTGTGTGTGTGTGTGAGAGAGAGAGAGAGAGAGAGAGAGAGAGAGAGAGAGAGAGAGAGAAGGGGGAGGGGGAGAGGGAATTCGAGACAAAGGGGGGAGGGGGAGGGAAGGGGGAGAGGGAGAGGGAGAGGGAGAAGGAGAGAGAGAGAATGTGATACAAATTTGAACTGAATGGGTTCTAATATGAACTCTACTATTTTCTCCAGTAGACAAACTGCTTACATTGCTCAATCCTCAGTTTCTCTATTTGTTTAAATCATCAATAATATCTCGAAGAGTTATTATGAAGAAAGGTACGGCTACAAGCATATCACCAAGCCCCTAAGAAATGGGCCCTATTGAAAAAAAAATCACTAAATTAATCACTCCGTAAGTAACAGATTATCTGAAAGCCAGTTAAGTAATAGTGAGAATTAATATTTGTCACAAGATTTTATTTTCTTTGTAAATATAAATAATATGTATAAATATCTGAGTAAAACAGTGTTTAAGAAAAAAACAACAGAAGTTAGCATGTTATGGCATGTTTAAGGCTGATCCTTAACATGGGTCACTTCCAATGACCTTTGATGAGCTCAGGAACTTTCAGTCATCTATCTCCTTATCCCAAGAAGGTATGAAACATGGCTGTTCCTGAGTTCTTGCAAATTCTCAGTTGAGTACCTGACAACACACACACACACACAAACACATCTAAGTCTTTACTGAGGTAACTCTGGCTGAGCTCCGAGCTTCTGACAAGCATCTGAGGTCTAGTTAAGCCCTTGTGAGGCTCCTTTCCTGACTCTGAACAACCCTTGGACCAGCACTCAACTTCCCACAGTCTGAGCAGGGAATGGTTGGCGGCACCACGCAGTTCATTAGAAAACCAGAATGTAATTTCCTGCTCAGAGTTGTGTAATAGTCCATTCTGAAACAGGAAATACAGTACAACCAATGTGACCACTGTCTGTCTGCCTGTGTATTCATGCCTGTTATGTCTCTGTGTCCATTTTGTTCTCTGCATGAATATTTCAGGAAAATAATTTATGCAAATATCTTAAATTACCACCATCTAAATAGAGGTTATATCTATGCAAGACTAAATCTTAGTCACATACAGGGAGGAAAACTTTCAGAATAACTATTGCACTAGCCATTGTGCAGGGTCTAGATTAGCATTTTCTGTTGTTGATGATGAGAAAACTGTAGGTCACAGACCTAAGGGTAGAGAATACTCATGTCTATATCCGCAGGAAGTGCATAGAATTGAATATTTTGTGACACACTGGAGCATTAGCAACTTCTCCAGCTGGTCTGGCCATTCACCTGCTAGTTCCAGTCAGTTCTGAGACTAACTTGAAGATATACTGCTGCCTATTGCAGATTCAACCGTCACATATACAATCCCCATAGAAGCCACTAAGCAGACACTATAGATTCAGAGTCACTGGTTGCAAACCCACAGTGTGCCTGCTGTTGGGCAAGCATTTCTCATTTGACAGTGACCTTGGAAAAATGTCTGGGCCACTCCAGCTTCTTTGAACCAACTGATCTCATACAATGAACCTGCCAATGCCACATGCTAATGTCCTTTCAAGTTAAGATGCAAATACTGGTGCGATTTCAAAATATACAAGCTGCATATCTTCAAAGCAATGAAGAACCACTCAAACTTCCACTCAGGATAAAAACAACTGCACAAAGAAATAGCAACTCCCCACCTCCCCCCCAAAATTCTATGAAACCATTCTTTATGATGTTTAGCTACATCTATCCTGGTATGCATGTATCTACCCCACTTCTTTACTTTTAAAGCAAGTATTGCTTTTCTTCTCCTCTTCCTCCCCTCTCCCCTCCTCCCTCTCTTCTTTGAAGCTGGTGGTGGATTCTCTAAAAAACTGTGGATATCCTTGTATTCCAGATCCTCCTGACTCCACCTTCCTAGCTCTGGGATTACAGGTACAGACCACCATGCTTGGCTACAAGGAAGCCTTTTTTTTTTATTTTATAAGAAACTATAGAATCATCAATTTTCTCATGAAAAACATTATGATTAACCACAGTTCTGTTTCTTTTAGATAATGATAAAGACAGCTCTAACTATTCTCCATTTTCCTTATCAAGTAAAAAAGAGAAAAGGGTATCTACTTAGTTCAGATATATTTCCACTCCACCCCCTGCCTCCAGCACCTCTTTTTCAGCTGTACTTGTCATCAAAGGGAAGAGGAAACAGCTGGCCCCATGGCAGAGAGATAAGTGTTGCCAGAAGGCAAAGAAAATTATGTTCCTGAGCACAATGGGATGTCTGGGTTCTATGAACTAGGCACTGAAGTAGAAGAGAAACCTACAACCAGGAACAGCATGTAACCCAAGCAACGAGGCTGAGAAGGAAGGCGCAACTATTACAAAGGAAAGGCAGCTTCAGAGCTTAACTCAAAGACTATGTATGGCTA
Organism: Mus minutoides; assembly: GCA_902729485.2. NCBI lineage: Eukaryota > Metazoa > Chordata > Mammalia > Rodentia > Muridae > Mus > Mus minutoides. The sequence continues at coordinate 1,588,693 of LR749777.1, read as the reverse complement.
GAGTGGAAAAGGGGGATGGCTGACAGGCTGGTAGCAAGGGCAGCATGGCAAGAACTAGGCTGAGGATGATCCAACCTAATGCACCAATGTAGGCTCCCTTTTGTCGTTCTCAGTTCAGTTTGCAAAGTCCAGAAACATGCATATGTTGTCTTATGGGGAGCCAGGAATCAAAAACAAACAAATAAAACAATAGATTTACACTTCCATTAAAATGTTAGTCCTCCTTGACACTCTGACCTTGAGAAGCTCAGTGCTCCTCCTCACTTGCCAAAGAAAGACTGGAATAACTGTTTGACCTTATGCCCTTGGTGCAGATGACTGACCTACAAATAAATAGGCCACCCACGGTGTGTTCTCCTAATACAGTAGATTTAAAACATGCACACACTAAGTCTACGGCAGCTCTGATTTTCTTTCAGCCTTTGTTGCTTTTGATGCAAGTGTCAGCTCCATTATTGCAGGTTTAGTACTCTTGTGGTCATGGCCATTTCCCCTTCTTTCATTTAGCTGTCCATTCATCCTAATTTATTCTTAAATATAAATATATGCAATATTTTTATGAATATGTATGTTTCCCAGAATGGACTCTCAGCCTCATTAACTGTGTATATGGATTTGCTCTTCCTATTTATAGATAACACCCTAGTTTAGCAGAGTACACACACACACACACACACACATATGCACACACACACACATACACACACACACACACACACTTAGCGTGGGTATGGAGGTCAGAGAAAAAGTTAAGGGCTCAGTTTTCTCCTTCCATTGTTTGAGTCCAGGGGCTTGAATTCTTGTCGTCAGTTTGATTCTGGGAGCTCTACTCAGCGAGCCATCTCACCAGCCCCTTTCCCCATCCTTCCCTTAAGTGTTGGCTCTATTTCATGGATAGGCAAAAACAAAACAAATAAAATAAAAACAAGACAGAAACAGAAAAACAAAACAAAAAAATGAAAACAAAATACTATTGTGTACACCAAGATAGTAGCTAACATTGACGAGGCCTTTGCTGCATGCTCTAAGGGTCGTTTCTTGTTTCTAATATGCCACAATTTCCCGTGGGACCTCTGTAAAGGAGCTATATGTATGAATTTTCCAGAATGTACCTTCAGCTTCATTAACTGCATATGTGCATTTGCCTCTTCCTATTTTCACACAGACCAGGTTAGCAGACTATGGAGAGTTTTCTTTGCATATCTTTGTAGGGCTGAGGTAGATCATCACTGCCTGGTGCACAGATGGAATTAACCCTTCCTCCAAATCCACAGAACTACCACAGCTCTTCAAAAGAAGAAAAGAGATACTGACAGGCAGAGACCTTGAGCCCATCTGCTCGTGGCCTATTCATTCTACCTCGCTCACCATCAGCAATGTCCTGAGGTTGGGAATCCCGTCTGGTTACTCTTACATCTGCTACTGATTACAACAAACACATTGCTAAGTACACTAAAATCACAGCACATTTTAATTTATTTGGACACTAGTAGTAGTATTAAATACTTCTCATCTATACAGTCAAAACCAGATACCACATGCTAATTTGCTACTAGGTAAATTGTTCATCTGCAATTTTTTTCCTGGAGTGATAAAAGGCCTCTTTATCATCTCCAACTACCTATAAATTACCATTAACGACATATTCAGTATTTAATATGTGTCCAGAGGAAAAACTTCTGGAGCCCAAAGAACGAACTCCCTGTGGTTATGATTCTAACAGTGTTGTCCTGACAATACCAGTTGCTGTTAACATGTTATCAAGTGCTTCTCCCCACCCTTTTAAAGCTGCTCTACAAATATAGGAATCATTGCACTTTTTGTATTGGTAGCAGTGCTTGTCACTCACTAATTAATTAAATCTGTGTGAGAGTGTGCATGGTACATGTGCACCAGTGTTTGTAGGTGGATGTAGATGCCAAAGAAAGACATCAACGTCAAGTACCCTACTCTGTCACTCCTGCCTATTCTCTGAGGCAGAGTCTCCCTGAGCATGGTGCTAGGTTATTAGGAAGTAGGCTCCTGAGATCTCTCTGTCAATCTACCCTATAGTTCTGGGTTTGCAGCCTCCTTGCTTATGGTCACACCTAGCTTTTTTAAAAATGTAAATGCTATGCATCTCAACACGAGTCTTTAAGGTTTTGGTGTTTTATTTCATTGCGTTGAGTGCCTGAGATTCAGGACTAGCAAAAGTATAAAGGATGTAGTAGGAATGTGGACTCTATCTAGTCTATGAGTTAGAAAAAAAAAACAGTGTACATTCAGGCAGAAGGATCGAACACAATTACAGAATAATTCCAGAAGGCAGGTTTGTTCTGATGCTATTCAGAACGGAACTGAAGAGAGAGCATGTTGGGCTGTTAGTCAGAACTGCCTTTCTTCCATATTGCCTGGGTCTCCTTTTATCCCCGTTCTGTTGTTGTGCAACCTCATATGATAACATCTGATACACACCAAGTCCAACCAAGGACAGTTATAGAGGGAAAGCACTGTTAAGGAACATCAAACAAGAGGTGTGTTTATAGGACAGTAAAGCTTCTGTACAAAGCAAGCTCAAGAGGATCTACGAATATAACCAGGCCCATGTTTCCCTAGAAGATCCCTACGCTGAGCATATGCTTACTCCTCTAAAGCAATGGTACTCCGTCAGCTCCTGCTAATACTCTGCATCTGGCCAAGCAGATTACAATGTCCTAATGCTGGGAATTCTTAGGTCTTTGGATGCCAGGCTTGATTTTAAGAAACAGATGAAATAAATCACCAGTAAACACAGCATCTGACAGCCTGACATGCTGAGTGTTGAGGCTGAGTCAGATAAACGGTAGTTAGGGCAGGTCACCATTCTGTCACTTCAGAGCCATGGTCATTTTACAACACGGCCTGGCTTTGTTTAGGGGCCATCTCAAGTAAAACCACCCTTGAGCATCTTTAATTGTATTTGGCTTCTGCCATTTGTCTCTCTTGTTAAGATAGTCATATATATATATTAACTTGTGTAAGTTGTTTTCCTTCCTACAGAACAGGTTACATGTGTTGATTATCAGAAAGCAAAAACTATAGCTGTGTCTACTTCTGCGAGGTCTTCACTGCCTCCACATTTGAATGCAGAGGCCCAGCTCAGCTTAGCTCATAGACATGCTTCACAGGTTCCAGACAAACACACTCTTGACCTGTCCAGTCTCCTTAGGTTTTCATGATTTTGCTTTATGAAGAGAAGTTGATTATGTGGTCAACTATGTAATAAAAATGAGGTTTAGAACTTTCTGGAATCATCATAAAACTATTTAAAACAATCTTAATGAATTTAACCACAAACCTTAAATTCCTGAAGTCCTGCTCACAGTTAATGTCGCTCCTGGATGTTAGTAGCATTTGCTCACAGGCTACATTCTCACTTCCCATTTTGACTTTCCTTACACTCCCCGTCCTAGACTTGGCATTTATGGCTTCTTATCTGGCCCATTAGAACTGAAAGTTCTCTTCCTCTCCAGACTTAACTTCTTTTGTTCACCTCCAAGCTTAACTCTCAGTGCTCTTGATAGCCAGCTTCCTCACAGCTACGGACCCTGCCTGGCGTGGATGTGCTATAGCCTCATCCAGGTGTGAGTGTGCCACCAAGTTCCTCCTGAACTCTACAGGAGGGCTCATGGTTTCTGGACTGAAAGTAGCCTTAAAGATTCTTAATAGCAAAGAGTATACATGGAAGGATCCAAGGCTCCAGATGCATATGTAAAAGAGATTGGCCTTACCCGACGTCAATGGGATGGGAGGGAGGCATGATGCCTCATCATATGTGATGCTAGAGGGGTTAGATGGGAGTGGGTGAATGGGTGGAGGAGTACCCTAAAATAGCCAAAGGGGAGGGAGGAGAGAGATGGGATGGGGAAGTTAGTGGAGAGGTAACCGGAAAGAGGAACTTCATTTGAAATGTAAATGAATAAAATGATTAATAAAAAAATAAACAAAAAATTTAAAAAAGAGCTGACTTAATCCCCCAATATTAGTTTTTAGTTATATTTTTCGCTGAAGTTAAATCTGAAATTCTGAAATTTTGCTATGGGCTCAGAACAGCCATGGCTCGCAGGCTTGCCAGGATTTAGCTTCAGGAAGTGGGACCATGGGTGGTAATATTTACCACTGAAGTAGTGGGTAGCCTGGAGACAGAGATGGAAAACATAACTACAAATCAATGTAAATGTAAAAATGACATAGGCAGGACTTTCAGCCACACCAGGGCAGAAAGACGCAGCAGTAGCTGACTACAGAAATACTATCTCGAAGGCTCTCTGAGTTGGCCTGGAAACAACAACAATGGCTAACAGATCTTTCTGGAGAGCGGCAGCAACCTGACCAAGGCAACTAACAAAAGCCAGCTCTTCTTGGCCACCTTCCTTAGTTGTTCCCTCTTTTCCTGTCTCCTCACTTTGTGTCTTCCAAACCTTGCCACCCCTTGGCTGGCCTTCACCTCTGTGCCTGGACTGGCTTTTACTTACCATGCCCTTCAGAGTCAGATCTGCTAAGGGAGACCGGTTGCCATGGAAATCTGGCCAAACATGTAAATCAACAGTGAGGAAACCCACAGGCTGAGCCTTCTTAATCAGATCCAGGTGACTGTTCAAATATGCATATATACTCTGGCATCTGGAAAAGAAGTGGATTTTGATTTTAAAGGGGGATAGGGTTGAAAAGCAAATTATTCTGCAGAAAGAAACTATTTGCACTTCAACATAAGACCCAGGAAAGCAAAGAGGGCTCTCAAAAGCTTGAGCAAAGCAGATGCTCTTGTATAAAACTAGCCCCTGCACTCTCACAACACACTGTCACGCTAGGGCAGCATGTCCCATGGAAAGGCTTGGAGTCAGGAGACCTGGTCAGACACTGGCTTCACTCCTGGTAGGTGTGTACGCATGAGCCAGTTATTGCAAGCTCTGGAACTGTCCTCTCCTCATCTGTAGAAACATCCTACAATCTCTGTCCAACTTACCTCATCGGGTTATTATGAAGATCAAAGACCATGTATGCAAACATACAGCATTCTGTAAACTGCAGTACAATATGGTGCATATGCAAAGGATTTATTTAAACCTGTCTTCCTAATTGTAAAAATGATGAAATGACAAATGGAGATAAATATATGCTCCTGGATCCAATGAGTGAGCGTCATATACACAGTAAGGATCAAGAATCAGACATGTGATTCAGAACCATGACTTTGCAAGGCTATTGTGTAGGTCTTCCCATTTTAAGTTTTAGTTGATTGAGGTGTAAAATGGTGGAATTGGTATGACCCCCCCTTAATCAATGACATTTCTCAGGTCAAAAGATGACGAGCTTGGGAGTGAAGACAGTGCTAGTTTCAGATACTGTTATCTATCTTGGTTACAGTTAGCCTCTCTGAATGTCTATTTCCCTATTCATAATGTAGTATAATAATATATGCTTCACTGGGTTAAGTCTGACTGTGGGACACAGATCAGTAGCTAGGGAATCTGGGGAAAATGCACCTTCCAAAGTTCTGAACCAAAGATCACAAAGATGGACCAGAAAACATCAGAGAGAGAAAATATGGGGAATGCCCACAGAAGATTAGCATCTAGAATACTTCTGCCAATATTTGTGATTTGCATTTTTTAAATGATTTAGAAGAAGAAGAAGTGACTTCAAGTTCATGTTTTGTAATGCCAGGAGTGTCCCCATGGATACCATGATGTTTCTGTAGGTTTCTAAAAAAAAAAATCATAAAAATAGTTTCAAACTCTCCCTTCCTTTCTATCAGTGAAAACTGTGTGTGTGTGTGTGTGTGTGTGTGTGTGTGTGTGTGTGTGTGTGTGTGTTCTGGAAATCAATTAGAGTTTTGAGAATGCCACCCAAATGCTTAACTACTGAATTATAAACACAGGTCCAGTGAAATTCTTTTAGTAAGTAAAAAAAAATTATATGAAATTCTAATGCAAAATCTGGAGAAAAACAAAACCCATGAGTGTACAAATTGATGGATGTCTGTTTGTAACATCAGCAAAGCCAAGGGAGCACTCCCCAGTTAACTCTGCTGCAACCCTTATTGGCATCTGTAGACTATGCTCTTAGTTCTAGTGGAGGAGGGGGTACAATATTAATGGGGATAAAGTCAATCGTGATTTGGTAGCTCCTGCCATTCCTGGAGCATGCACCAAGCTTTCTCTGTGGTCCAGAGAAGACGCATTACTAAGATCCTTTACAGAAGGAATACTATAGGGGAAAAGTCTGTATGGTTCCCACCCACCCCACCCTTTACAGAAGGAATACTATAGGGGAAAAGTCTGTATGATTCCCACCCACCCCACCCTTTACAGAAGGAATACTATAGGGGAAAAGTCTGTATGATTCCCACCCACCCCACCCTTTACAGAAGGAATACTATAGGGGAAAAGTCTGTATGGTTCCCACCCACCCCACCCTTTACAGAAGGAATACTATAGGGGAAAAGTCTGTATGATTCCCACCCACCCCACCACACACATTGTTGAATATTCTATTGCAGTTCAGTTTTAGGAAAGGGCTCTCTGAGGAATCCACAGAAGGGAAGGATAGGACATATACATATAATCACATCCTGCCATTCTGTTTCCCAGCTCTCCCTGGTCTGGCCCAACAGGAACCATATTTATAACAGAAACCTCAAGAACAACATTTCTCATCAGAAGTCAAGAGTCTGCACTATTTCTAATCACTCTTCCCTTAGGAAGGGCATCAGTGCTCCCAGAGTATAATTTTTTTTTCCTCTAAAGAAGTGAATGTCCATAAATCTTCTCATTTGCTTTTCAAGGAATCACAGAGTGGGAGTTTGGCTTCAGACATCTGGGTCAATAGAATCTATATGCCTAATTACTATTGATTCTTCATTGTCCCATTTACTGAGGGTCTTTGCAAACAGTGGGATTCATTTAGCCTCCATATACAGGGCCACTCATACACAAATGACATCCCTGGGGGGAGGGGCATATGCTTACCCCCCGCTGACTCCTAACCTCCTTGCAGCTGTGTGTTTATTCTTTGAATTCAGTCCTTCCCCTACATGCTTTTTCAATTATACCTTACCATGTGTGCTATCTGAGTATATCATTCAAAATGAAGTGCACTTGGAAGACATTAAAATAACTAATGCACATCATCATTCACATAATTTTAACCTTGCATGATGCTGTTTTGGGTTTTGACTTTGTTTCATTTTGTATGTTTTATCAATTCTTTCTCAAATGGCAGTCTGCTTTCTTCCAAGCACAGTACCCATGACCCCAATTGGATTGTTCACCTTCCAAAAAGGGAATGCCAGGCTCATATATCCTGTCTCAGAGGGAGTCCCATTGGGGATGACACAGAACATATAGACTCAACAGTCCAAAAGCAAATTCATTGGTGTGCAAGAACAATAAACCTCGCTGAGTCCAGTGGGCTTCAGTAGTCTCTATCTTACACAAGGCTAGGAAGATTCCATGCACAGCCTGTGCACTATGGAATGACAGGTCATTAACAAGTACTTCATCTCCTTTGCCATTACAAGATTTCATTTCAGGTTGTATTGCTTATAATCGTAAATGCAGACAGTGTCCTCAACCACTGTTCTTGCTCACCCACACCAGATTGATTCATTCTTCAGGTCCCAGGCTTCCCTTCCTCCTGTGCTCTCTGCCTTCCAGCACCAGAACATTAGTGCTTCAACTTTTCTAACCCCTCTCCAGATCAATCTCTTCTGCTAGTCACTGAAATATACAAGTTCTTCCAGAGGCATGCCTTCGGTACCTTATTACTTTGCTTATGATGATCATATTCAGAAGCCAACAATAAGAATACATATTGTGGCAAAAACAGCAATAACAACAAACTATACCAGTACCACCACCAGCAGCAGCAGCAGCAGCAGCAGCAGCAGCAGCAGCACCATCACCACATGGAAAGAAGCAACCGTGTGGTCTCTGGTTCCTTCTTCTCGGGCATCTACTATTCCCATTTTACTGACATTTTGTAACACTTCAACCTGTCTTCATTATTTGCTCTCATCCTTAAGTCCCCAGAACGCTCTATTATTTTTAATTTTTCTAATCCTTCTCCAGCTCAGTCTCCTTTTCTGCTGGTCCCTTAAATACATAAGTTCTTCCACTAACCTACCTTTGGTACCTTATTTCTCTATTTACTCATTTACATCACTGTTTTATTTTTTATTACTCCAGTTATCATCTAGTACTGATACGATCCAAAGACATATTCTCATCTCCCTGACCCATAGCAATCATCATTTCAGAGTCACCTTTGTTATCATCTAAAGCCCCTTCTGAGCCTAGGACCTGATGTTGCTCATATTGCCATAGCTACCTGTGCTGAACACAGCCTCTGACTCCTCTTGGCTGCCTTCTTCAGTGCTGCTTTGTGTGAGGATGGTGGGAATGATTTCAGTATTCCCAAGGATGTTTTAACTGTATCTAGATGTGTCACACCAGAGTAACAGTGAACTTTAAGAAATTGATTCTCAGGGGCATCGTGAGCATGAGGAACCAATGTGGTTAAAAAAAAAAAACAGAAATAAAAACAAAACAAACAAAAACAAACCCTGAGTTTCCCTAAATGAAATTCCAGAAAATCCAGGAAAAGCCTTCCTATCACTTGCATCCAGCTGCAGTGGCCTTCATTGTGTTTTCTGTGTCCACCAAGCTGGCTAATGCATGAGATAGAGACTTGCTGCTCTTCCCATTTGGAAGGGCCCCTCTCAAGCATTACGGCTTTTTCTGTCCCTTACACTAAGGCCCAACTGCAAGGATGCCATCTCCTACTGTCCCAGCAGACTTTGCTTTACATTTCCTAAGTTACCACATTATTTTCATTCATAATTTATCAATTTCAGACTCTCTCTCTCTCTCTCTCTCTCTCTATATATATATATATATATATATATATATACACACACACACATACATACATACATATAGTATATATACACTATACTATATGCAAATGCACATATTCATATATATATATAATTTCTATAAAAACAAGTTTTTGTTTCTTCTCTCATCTATCATAAATGTTCACATTATATGTTATAAATGACAGTTCTATCACTGCCTCAGGTGTCAACCTTGACATACCATGCCAATATCATCTACTACACACTAGGACTTGATTCTGAGACATTTTTAGTTTAGCTACTATAGGAATCCAGACCAAGAGGAGAAGAGCTGAAATGTCAATCAATGGTAATCGATCTCTGTCTAGGAGAACACCTGGGTATCTGGCTCCACATTAAGAAAGATAGTTGCCAGGTACATGTATGAACACATCCAGTTTGTTTACTTAATTTATAAGCTCTCAAGACATTTCTAATCAGAGATGGGGATTAAAAGGATTATGGTAGATCAAGAGGATCTGTTTATTTTATATTTGTTTATGTATACTTGTTCCTAGAATTTCAAACAGGATTTGCTGAAGCTAAGCTATGAGAGGAATGATCTGTTTTAATGTCTTCAAAAGATCCCAAGTCACAGTGAGGAGGCCTATGGATTTTCCTCCTTTGTGAAAAGGCAACTTTGTTTTAACAGTGTTCTGTGTATTTCACTCTAAGACCTGAAGTCTGAGGATATTGTGCCAAATAGATCTGGTATGATAAGATGAAAGCAATAAGAAGGTAGAAGAGAACTAATTTTACTCAATAAATATGCACGAGAGTCATCAAAATACAGCAAGAGATGAAGCCAAGAGCATAGCTGGGATTACTTTGAAATGGATGGCAAAGCAGTAAAAGACTGTCAGAGAACTAGCTGTGATAAATACTAATGATGCCGGAATTAACAAACAAACAAACAAACAACCATGTTGGAGTGTGAGGAACAAGCATGACAAAGGGAGACCCTGATGCCATGTGCTGCAGAGAACCCAAGAGATCCCTGATGCCATGTGCTGCAGAGAACCCAAGAGATCCCTGATGCCATGTGCTGCAGAGAACCCAAGAGATCCCTGATGCCATGTGCTGCAGAGAACCCAAGAGATCCCTGATGCCATGTGCTGCAGAGAACCCAAGAGATCCCTGATGCCATGTGCTGCAGAGAATGTGAGACGCGAGTCTGTAAAGCGCCTTGTGCATTTACCTCAGCACGCGTCACTGAAAAACATCAACATCAAAGCTTTCATGGAGTTGAACGCTGCAGTATTCAAACAAGAACAGGCAAAGGAGGAGAAGAAAAGGACTAAATGAAGACCAAGAGTATAGGAAAAATGTCGGAGAAAATTAGCTTTAACAAGGGAAGAACGGGGAAGTGGTAGCACCAGGTTATCCGGCTTGAAGTCCAGGTCTGACTCCAGGATGAATTCTAGCAATCACTGCTTCTAGACTACTCAGTGATGTACAGGCTCTGAGTTTGCATGCGAATCACATTTCCTCCTTTTTCTAATTACAACATAAAGGAAATGGGAATCTTTCTGTAGAAGAATATTCTAGAAGCTATGCTTAATTTCAAGATCTAATTATTCTATGTTTCTCTTGAGCATTAAATATTTACATATTGCTATCCCTGAGGTATGCATTAATATTATAACACCTGTAAATAAATTAAGTACTGTTGTGGTTTTGAGATCATAGTGGGGGCATGGAAAGACATCTGTGGTAGAATTGGCATAAGAATCAATATCTTTAATCCTAGGCCCACAGTTATTGCAATTGCACACATCTGTCATGAGAAAGTAAGCAGGCTACTGGAGACTGTCATCTGGGGATGAAAGCCACTGACCTTCTTTCTCTTTTCGTCAAAGAGTAAAAGGTGTAGTTGTCATTGCCAAAATTAAGTTTAAAAAACACTTGCTGCCAGGAGGTGGTGGCTCATGCCTTTGATCCCAGCACTTGGGAGGCAAAGCCAGGTAAATTTCTGTGAGTTTGAGGTCTATAGTGTGAGTTCCAGGACAGCCAAAGCTGTTACACAGAGAAACCCTATCTCAAAAGACAAAACAAAACAAACAGAAACAAATAAACAACAAAGTCACTTGCTATGTTATATCAACTCCCTAAAGTTAAAATAAGTTCTTAAGAGTCTGAGGCTAATCACCCAATCATATCCCACATTGACACACCATAGTTGGTATTTGAATCCAGATCTGAATTCCAAATTTGGTGTTTTCTCTCTCTCTCTCTCTCTCTCTCTCTCTCTCTCTGAGGGGGCAATTGACTATTGAAGTCCTTTAATAATGGGATGAAGTTATGACCTCTAGTTATAAGAAGTCATGCATATCAATATATCCTCAACAAAACCTGGTTCACTGCTGATTTGAAGTTCAGAATTCTTGTCCCAGGTTATACTATGCCAAAGCTGTTATGTATTGGTTCTAATGCTCTCTGTGTTAATTCAGCTCTCAAAATCACAGAGGAACCAGTATGTCTGCACTGAGGGTCCCTGCCTCCAGTTGGTTCTGATTGGGAAATAAAGTTACCAGAGGCTAATGGCTGGGCAGGGAGACAGAGGTGAGAATTTTAGGATTCCTGGGCAAGAAACACAGGAGAGATAGAGAAAGATAGGACCTCTGGGGAAGCAGGAAGATCAGGCAGAAGGGCGGCAGAAGACAGTAACAATCATTAAGAATTGGGGAATGCAGCCCCAGGAGAGCTGCTCAGAAGAGTCCGGGCAGCAAAGATGAAATATGGGTTAAGTAAGTATTAACTCAGGAATTTCAGAAGAGAGTGTGTGTTAGCCAGGTAGAGGTAGGGAGTGGCCCAGCCATTGTGATGTTAAGGCATATTAAAAATATTTCTATGAGTGTGTCTTGCATTTGTAAATCCAAAACATTTGGGCAGGCGTTGAGGAGGCATGTGTACCTGCCAGGAAGTTTAAAGTGGCTTAATATACTACCTATTCACTAAGCCAATGAAAGTGCCAGTTGCTGAGATTTCACAGTATAAGCCTTAGTAGTCATGGCAGTGCCATGACTTCTAGGGGAAGGCTTGGTAATGCATCTCCTTTTCTATACCCTGGGAGCACACTATTTTAATGCAACATGTATGGCATTTTCGTATTATAGGCAAGCTATTCCTTTGTGATACAGAAGGAATGGTTTTACTATTTGTACTTCATTTTGTCCATTCTATCAAAAGTATATATCCTTCCATCTGTCTGTCTATCATTTATATATCAATCATCTATCTGTCATATATCTATCAACTGTCTATCATCTCTATCCTATCCTATCCTATCCTATCCTATCCTATCCTATCCTATCCTATCCATGGAACAATTAATTGATTCAATAATCCCTTGTCTTCCCAACCCCTACCCTTACCACTCCTTACCACTCCTTACCACTCTGGCTTAGTTGTATTACCTCTCTGGCCTGTGTAGGATTTTCTTTTGAAATTTTTTACTACAAATGACACAGTCACTCCAGTGACCCTTCTCTTAAAAAAGTAAAAGGAGGAGTTGTGGGGGTGGTGAACTGTGTACAGGAAGCCTGGTCCCTGGCTTTGAACCCTGGACACCGGGCAGGTGGCAAGTAGCTTATAACCTGCAAGGAATGGCAGGTGTTCGGCCATGCCCCTTGGGTCCCTGGATCCTGTTACAGCTACAGGCTCTCCCCCACAGAGAGGCATGTGGCCATCAGTCATGTAGGAGCAGCACCAAGCCCTCCCACATGCAAATAAGGTATCCCCAAGCTCTCAGACCAAGCTAATGAGAAGTACCTGTTGTCAGACCCCAAAACTGTATGTTACCTTTATAGCTAATCAACTACCTGTCAACTGTCTATCAAACATTTCTTTCTTCTAAACATGTTATGGGGCTACGAGGCCTTCCTATGGTTCTATGAGAAAGAGTGATATAGAAACATTAATTCAGAGGTGTTCTCTTTTTCCATCCAGTTCCCAATCCCATTTTTAACCATCCGTTTCCTATCCACACTCTGAGTTGCCAATCTTGTTCATTTTCTAACTTAATTTTCATATAGTTCTTTTGCACAAATGAGTTGGCACACATTGATTTTCTTGTAACCCTCCGCATTCACTTTTACTTCCTATATCTTAGAAACCACTGCATATTACTTACTATTCTTACCTTCACAGATGAAGTGGGAGATTGAGTAAAAGATGCACGACCACACATCTACAAAGAAGTAAAGCTGGGGTGTACAACCAAGAATTTGTGACTTCAAAAATCCAGACACGGTCATCTCTATCAGAGTTGTTCATCTATGCAATCTGTGTGGGAGTAGTTTCTCTGTTTTTTCTTAGATCATTATAAAACAAACTTTAAAAATGTATTTTCAAAACCATCTGGGTGATTATCTTAAGTACTGCCAAACATTTCCATTGTTCATAAGCTCTGAAAATCATACAACTTCTGAAAATGAATGCCACTCATACATCCACATAGAAAACCAGGGAGGAAACAGTTGGAGGAGTTACCTGGCTGTGGCCTTGGCTTGTAGTTCAGGAAAGGCAGGATGGCCCTGCACCATATGGTCTATCTAAATGACACAAAAGAGGTGGGTCAATTTCATAATGTCTTTATCCTGAAGGTACAAATTTATAACACACACACACACACACACACACACACACACACACACACATGCTTTGTTCCACTTTTTGTCCACAGAGAATCTATGTACAAAACAACAACAACAAGACATATTTTAGTGCAGGAGCATTGGAATTACTGTACAAAATTTAGAAAAAAAGAGTAACAGCAGATGGGACTTTTAATGGTAAGCTGGCCATGGTAGGTATTATTGACTTAGAAAACAGATTGAAAATGGATGGGCCAGTTAAGTGGGCAAAGGATATTGTTTGTGGAAAGAACTGTCTCTGGGTTACTTCCTTTCTCTCTCCTAATCCACGCTGCCACTTCTAAGCAGGCTAGAACCAACTGTGCCTTCCTAATGCAGTCTTAGAGACACAGAGTGAGTAAGAAGATGATGACCAAGTCCCAGCTAAACACAGATGAGGTGCCAAGAGACCCCACCTCCTCCCCAAACTGAAAAGTTGTTACAGGGTAAACTCTGCTAGGGCAGGAATGTCTAAATTGTACAGATCTTATCTGTACTACTATGTCTAGGATTTAATTCCTAATACCCCTGGTGGCTCTAAACAAAACATGTACTATGCCTGGGAACATCGATGCTTCTCAACACTCTTCTCTGCCTGCTCACTAATCTGTATATTTCTGAATGTTTACTTCAGTCTCCTGAAGTCTAAAACAACCATTTGGAAGGAATTATTCTCATTCTTCGGTCTTGAACAGACTGTTTTGGCCCAATGAAAATCGACTGAGTGTTTTTCTTAAGAATGTGAGCTGTGAACAAAGGGAGCAACATTTTTGGAGACACCGAGGCCTGGTTCTGGTTCTGGTTCTAGTTCTTCTCCTCACCATCTTTGTGTTTTTGAAAGAATCTCTCAGATCTCTGCACCCCAAATATTCTCCTTTATAATCAGCTTTGTTTTAAACAGCATTCCTAGAAGAAAAGGTGCTATGATAACGGTAACATCATATCACATAGCATCTATAATTCATTTACCCATCAACACTAACCTAAGAATTTCATGTGCATTATTTCATCAACTGTTTACAGAGCCCTAAGGAAGATGCTGATCTCCATTCCAGACTGAACAGGGCCACATCTTGGATTCAAGTTGTGACCTTTAACATCTAAAATTCTATTAGTAACTTCTATGCTGTGTGGCCTAATAAAATTGTAGGTTGAATGTAAGTTAGTGAATTCTATCAGGAGCAATTTTATGGAAATTCTTCAAAATACCAAAGCCATCAATCATTTAAAAAAAATCATGCAGTTCTGCAGTATATATTTCCTCTAGATCCAACTTTGGGTAACTGTTAAGGCGTATCCGACATATCTATCATATAACATTGTTTCTTCTAAGTGGGTTATAGAGCTATGAAGGCTCCCCATGGTTCTATGAGAAAGAGTGATACAGAAACATTTATCCAGAGGTATTCTCTTTTTCCCTCCTGCTTTCAATCCCATTTTTTACAATCCATTTCCTATCCACACTCTAGTTTTCTAACAGGTTAACAGGCAGATATAAAATAAATCAAATCTTTACATTTAATGCTAATTTTATGGGAAGAACATTAGGAGCCACAAAGCAAATATTTAAATGAACTTCCAGTAAGACATGGAGGTTCTTTTATGAATGCAATTACTTAGTGTTTATTTAATGCTAAATATACTAGGAAATGTGCTTACATTCTGAGGACAGTAAAATGTATACACAACATACACAAAAGAACATTAGCATACACTAGGGAACCAGTCTTTTGGTAATTATTAAAGAGGCACAAAGATGGAGGGACATAAGGATGTAAAAAGAAGGGCAGTTGGGTAGCCCACACAGCACATAAATACTTCTGAAGTGAGCATGGGATGAATGAGCCAGTGTTGAAAGCAGATGTCCACATAGTGCCATCTATTTCCTCTTGGCATTGCCTACCACTGCTTTATATTTCAATCTGTTTGTTTTAGACACACCTGGCCACAAGGTGAGTATATGTTAAATTAGGAGGAAATGGCATAAATTTGGATTAATAAGGATAGGAAGGACAGTGGACTTTGAAAACATTTCACTGAAGAACATAGTGGGAAACAAAATGGAAAAAGGGTAGCCGATATGTCGATTTACTGAGCACTCACTCTAACAGTCCAGAAGAGTTTGTTCAGAGGGTCAACTTTACAACTTATGTTATATTCTCTATGCATTTAGCACACATAGGTGCAGAGAACATGCATAGACCGTCTTTGCCAAGCAGTTGTCACATACAGTTTATTACAGTTTGTCCCTGGGTCTTATTTCTGCTGCCATCTCCTTAGGTTTCTGCTCTAAAAGAAATGGCTGAAGAATGTTAGAAGGCTATGCCCTGTTAGGATGGGGAGGAAGCCAAGGAAGGATATAGTAGGGTCTTCTTCCAGTTGGTTTCCAGGTGCAGTTAAGATAGGAAAGTCATCTTGCAGTAGATAATCTGGTTTAGTCCCTTATATATTTACAATCTGGGGAAATGACTGTGTTATACAATATAATGCAGAGATCATAACTAGCCAGCACATGGTGGAATCTGTCCCATAGGTAGACTTTACATGGTATATATTATGATTTGAAAAAAATGGATCAATATTTTTAAACAGGAACATTCCCTTGAAGTCCACATTTTGGCTTTGAGAATGGCAGGTAAAGCACCAGAAACCTCTTCCTTCCCCTGGTGAGAGTCAGAGAACTCACAGGAATAACAACTGTCCACATAGCTCTGCCCTCCATCAATACCAACAGCAGACATCAGAGCCTATTGATTCATATCACTATAGAACTCATAACTGACTTATCAACAAGACTCTCTTCTCTCTGCCCACCTCTGCCAAGTGGATGAATCTGAGCTGGGTCTCAGAGTACAGTGGGAACAAAAATAAATGTTCCTGTGGAATCAGAAGTATTCCTTTGTCTCTAGGATAAGTTTAATCATTGATACTACCCTCTGGCCCATGAGGCATTTTAGTTATGACATTTGATAGGGTAGAGAGAAACCACGAATGGCAAGAAATGCTAAGACTGGAGTTCCAGACCTTCCGAAAACTTGCTTTTGGAGAAGACAATTCCCATCTCTGATTCTCTCTAGAAAACGTTTATCCTGCTAACATGATAAATGGCCAAACACGAACAATCACAAAGGGAAGGCATTCCTTGAAACATCAACACTGTCGATAAAGAATTCCCAAGCAAGGACACCAAACCAAAAGGGGAAACCTGGCACCTTTGTATCTGTGTTTATTTAGTCAAGATAAGACTATCTCTTTTTTCATTCCTATTAAACGTGGTTCGTAGTAATGCTTCTGAGGGTATCTATGACATTTTCTTGTGGGAACAGTAAAGACATCATTAGACACAGAGAATGATTTATCATTTTCACAACTATTTCCTTGTAATTTGTGTTATTAATGTACATCCTAAGTTTTTACACCCCCAATACACTTTGTGGTACTGAACAATGAACCCAAGGCCTTTTCCCTGCACTGAGCTATCTACTAAGCCGTTGTTTTGGTTCATATTTTTTTAACTTGAGTCTCATTATTCAGTCCATTCCGTGCTTAATCTCATAATCTTCCTGCTTCACCTTCTCAAGTGCTGTGATTACAGACATGTATAATCATGCCAGCATTTTTTTTTCAAATTTGTTTCAGATCTTTACTTCTCTTGTCCTCTTATCCAGAAGGGGAAAACCAAACCAAAACAAAACAAAACAAAAAAAACCCTTGGCTTTATCCCTACCCAGAAATATTATAAAAATATGAACACATGTGGCTGATGACAATGACAGAGGGAAAATCAATTTTCTCCAGGGATGGGTTAGCCATTTATAATTGATCAGACCTAAACACATGTATACTCAAGCAATACTAATTGGGATGAATGGTGTGTGTGTGTGTGTGTGTGTGTGTGTGTGCAGGTATGTAGGTGACAATAAAAGTCATAGAACAATAAATCATGAAATTCTTTGGGAGGCAGGTATTGGAAGGATTGGGGTGGAGGAGGAAAGAGGGGGTAAACGATGTAAATATTTCATTCATTCATGAAATTCTAAAGAGAGGGGAATGAAGAAAACATGCTGGTGAGAGGAACTGTGGATTCCACATAATAGTCCTCGGAAGAGTATAAACATCACTGAAAGATAATGCTAACGCTGTCTTGTTTTTCACAAATTTCATATTAGCGTTACATAGAATAATTTTCATTAGTAAGTGGATAAATTCTGATTTAATGGATAAATTCTGATTTAATTCAAAAGTAATTCCTTCACCAGCAAGCTGGAGCTTTATGTATTTTTAGTTGTTAATTGGTTCATTATTTGTGAAGCTAACATCTGATATATGGTTATTTTGTGCTTTTTATCATTTTAAAAGCAGAATACAAAGATAAATAAAAGTAATTTTTCTTACAAAGGGAGGAATTATGTAAAAATTCAAATATGGTCTATAGTGCTTATAGTTTTCATAGACTCTACCCATGTTACTGAGCATGCCAAGCATAGTGAATAAGCATGGGGATTCAGTGCAACCAAGATAGACGGAATGTCTTTTCTCAAGCATAGTGAATAAGCACGGGATTCAGTGCAACCAGGATAGATGGAATGTTTTTTCTCAGTAAAATTATCTCTACAGAGAGATATAGTCAACATTGTAGGCTCCCACTCCCGAGAAACCTGCTGGGCACGTTGGCCAGGGAATAAGGTAGGTCATCTTCACTCTCCTTCCCATGCTCCAATTCCAATTTCTCACTCTTATCCCCAGCTTCTCAAAGACCACTGCTGTGGTCTGCTTTCTCTCTGCCCCCATTGCTAGGGTTCTATAAAGACCTTCTTCTTATCCTTCCTCCTAAACCCGATTCTTTTTTCCATGGTAGGTCTCAATACCCAAAGACACTCCGTCCCTGGAAACCCAATGGCCTGGAAATCAGGTAGGCAATCTTTCTCTTCTGGTTTTTCATTTCCAATTCCCCAGATTTATTCCCAGCCCTGCAGCAGAACACCTGTAGTGGGTTATCTTCCCTCTCTTCCTCCATTCCCTGGAGACTCCACAGATACTCATTGCAGACCCATGTTTTCCTCCTTCACATGGACGCTCTCACTCAATAGCCTCATCATCTCATATCCCATCTCTACTCCTTCCTGTCAGATCCCTACCTAGAAACATCTTCTACGTTGGACCCTAAGCAGCGACTCTCTACTAGGCAACCCATATCCAACACACTCTCCTGAGATCCAAGAGGGTACCTGAAACCAAGGAATGAAAGCCTATTCAACTAGCCATCAACAACTAGAATGACAATCATCTCAATCCCAAATGCCTAGGTAACAGCATAAAGACGGAGGGACCACTAAGACAATATGTCTCCATTACACCCCAGCCACCCTAATATGTAGGCCCTGAGAAATGCAATATAGATGAAGGGACAAGAACTTCAAAATAGGTCTTGTAAATATGTTCAAGGACTTTAAAGAAGATATAAATAAGTCCGTTAGTGAGATCGGAAACAAAGGCAAACAGTGGGACAAAATAAAGAGTTCAAGACATAAAACTTTCCATTTTTTCAGGAATCAGAAAAGAAATTCCAAACTGAGATAAAACTGGAAATAAAAAAAAATGTTAAATCAAAATAAAAGTCCTGAAACAAAACACCCAGGAAATATGAAATTTGATGAAAAGACAAGATCTAAGAATAACAGGAATAGAGGAAGGAGAAGAAATTAGGGTCAAAAGCACCGAAATTTGTTTAATGAAAGCATAGAAGAAAATTTCTATAACCTAAAACAGGAGATGCCTATCAAGCATGCAGAACACCAAATAGACTGGACAATAAAAAAAAATCCCCTCAGCAAATAATAATCAAAACTAAACATACAGAACAAAGAAAGACTATTAAAAGCTGCAAGGGAAAAAGACTAAGGAGCATATAAAGGCAGATCTATTAGAATACCACCTGATGTTTCCTTGGAGACACTAAAAGACAGAGGGGCCTGGACAGATGTTCAACAAACTATAAGAGACTATAGATGCCAATGCTGACTAGTATACTTAGCAAAACTATCGACTGCAAATTATATTTAAAAAATAAATATTTTATGACAAAAAAAAAAACACTTAAGCAGTATCTATCTACCAATCTGGCTTTACAGAAGATAGAAGTAAAACTTCAACCTAAAGAGGTGAAAATAAGTAAAGCGAACACAAGAAAACACAAGTAATAAATAATCCCAGACCAGCAAATCAAAAGAGAGAGAAGAAAGACACCAGACTTTCCAATTACATACGGAAACATAAGGTTTATACCCTCCAAGTGAAACCCAAGTCAAGTCAGGGGGTATTCTCATAGGTCTGCCCTTATTGGTTTTTTTCCCTTGCAGCTTTTAATATTCTTTTTCTGTTCTGTATGTTCTAGTGTTAAATATTATTTGCTGAAGGGACTTTCTTTTCTGGCTCAGTCTATTTGGACTGATATAATAGACAGAAACTCAAACCATGCTTTTTATACAGCTGGTCTGGGCTCCATAGACCAGAGCAGAGGCAAAGGGGATGGGAACTGACCACAGTTCTGAGAACAGGTAAGACAGAGACCTATGAATGGGCATAGATTTGGGGGATAGACCCCTTATGATTTATTTACTGGTGGGTTAGATAGAGTAAGAGAGGAAAAATTAGGAGTGATCTGAATTAATCCTACTTTTGGGTTTAAAAAATTATAAATGATAGTAGCTCCTTAGTGACACAAACAGAAAAAGTTTCAGCTTTGATAGGGTAGCAGCTACTGCAGTCAGACAGGCAGTGAGTCCTGACCTCTTCTGCTCACCTTCCTTACACCTAATTAATTTTCTCCAATGACAGCAATACTGTGCTAAACCTTGACCTGTCCTTTTTAGGTATATTTCACATCTAATCTATCAAGCACTTCTTCTGAGTTTACTGGGAGAAGATATCCTAAATCTCATGAGTGCTCAGCGCCAGCACTAACATCTCAACTGACTGGCTGCAGTAGCTCATCTCTGGCCAGTGCTTCCACTCTCCCACCCCATCAACAATGTAAAACAGAGCAAGCCAGGGTCACAATGACCCTTAAAGTCTCAGCCACAGCATTTCACAGCCTGCTTTTCTCCACGTGCTCCCTATTTTACTTTGGATAATAGTGACAATCCTTACAGTGGCCAAAGAAACAACTTCCTACGTCTCTATTCAAGTGCCCCTCTTGCTGTTTCTATAAGCTAAGCACGCAACATTCTCAGGCTCAGTTCACTTATGGCTCCTTTGACCTTAAATATATCTATTTCCCCCTGCACTCCAAATAAATAACTGCCTTTGCTTTCCCATTCTTTGTTCAAATATCACTTGATCATCTTACTTAAAACTATAAACTCTGGGCTGGTGAGATAGCTCAACATGTAAAGATACTTGTTGACAAGTTTGACAACCCGAATTAAATCCTTGAAACCCACATGCTGGAAGAAGTGAACCTCCAGAATTTCCCCTTTGATTTCGACATGTGCACTTTGGCACACTTGCCCTATCCTCATGTGCATGTGCACATCTGAACACACATATGCTTGGGCACACACACACACACACACACACACACACACACACACATACCAATATAATGAAAGTAAAATAAAACAAAATTGCAAACTGCTCATCTGAACTCACAAGTGCAACTTCTACTAACTTAAAAAAAATAAACTATAACATGAAATGAAATGTGTTTCTTTGTTTGCATTATCTATCTCCTTCTGATAGAATATACACTTGAGAAAGGTTTCTTCTGGGCAAAAATGGCTGTTTGAATCATTATTATTTCCCATGATGATGAATACCTAGAATATAGAAGCATGGAATAAATTCATCTTAAAGAGTTTAGAATTAATTTAAATTAAAGGGTTGGATATGTGCTGGCAGAACTACCTTACTTGTGGTATGAAGATTGAGTGTTGAGGAGCCAGTTAGGTGGCTGTGCAGGAGGAGCTAAGAGGGAGTCATTGTTTACACAGAGTTGGTCTGTATATGCATGAAGTCATCACACTGCACCATGTGAGATACTGTGGACATGCCTGCATCTATCATAAATTTAAAACTCACCACTTTATATATATATATATATATATATATATATATATATATATATATATATGCATATTTCTCACAGTTTGAAAAACCTTCCAACTGCATTTGCTTCAAGCTACTTGGATAGGATGCTACCACAACTGACAGTAATTGTTTCTCAAAAAAGTCTACAGGAGAAAGCAACATTCAGAAATGAAGCTCCCCGAGTGAGGGCCGGTTGTGGCAAAATCTGGTAGCAAATTGGCTCTGATTTGTGGCTTTACACTTAAAGGTAACTAGGTATTTGGTCGAGTTGTCTCACTCTTCTTTACTAGTAAAACTGAAATAACAAGAAATGTATACATATACTGTGAAGAGCAGAGAAAATGCCAAATCTTAATGGACCTAACCACATCTTAATGGGCCAAGGACATTGGCATATAACAGGTCCTTAGTAAATCTAAGATCTTTCCAGGAGGCTGTGGGTATATTACCAATGATTTAATGTGCTATCATGAATTATAGTCATAAGGTCTGTGCCCAACTTTTATTTGGTGATAGACTACTGGGGTGACCTCATTTTTGCATGGCCTAGTGTGACAGGGCCTTGTAGTCCTTTCACGTGAGTGAATGAATGATCCTCTTCTTGTGCCCAACTGTTTCAGAAAGTCAACACCATTTCAGGGCAGCTCAACAACTGGTTTCTCTGTCAGACCAATAAAAATCAACTCCAATTAAGACAGAGAAGAGAAGTTGGAGGGTAAGTGGACAGTCTCACTGACTGCTTAGAGTGATATGTTATGCAAAAAGCCTATGTAAAAAACAAGTTTCTGTATTCTGGTGAATAAGCAAACTCAGCCCAAAGCTTCCTGGGTACTTGGTGGTTCAGCTAAACTCAATCAGACCCAGGAAAGGAGTGTGTGGCCTTTTAAATAAGGAATAAGTGAAATTAAATGTGTGAAGTAAGTAGATAATGAGCCTAATTATCAATTAATTATTTATCTTTGAATGTCAATAATTTCATGTATGTATATAAAGTATCTGGTTGCTCTCTTATGTCCCTCTGACTCCTCTAAACCTTTTTACTTAGTTGATCAAGGGTCATCTGTGTCACCACTGGGTTGGAACTATTATTTGGAGCCTGGTGACATCACTAGTAGATACATAACTAAAGGCAATAGGTTTTTTTTTTTTTCTCTCTCTCTGAAACTATCTTGAAATAGAAAGTTCAGCACTGAGGGGCAGGGCACCATGAGTCTTTTCTCTCTCTCTGAAACTATCTTGTAGTAGAAAGTTCAGCACTGAGGAGCAGGGCACCATGAGTCCTTCCTCCATCTATGCCTGGCAGCTGATAGGCCCATCTGTGTGCTGACAACTGTAGAGGTTGGGAGTTTATGATTGTATATATCGCAGAAGGAAGCCTTTGACAGCCCTTCTTCCTATCTCCTGACTTACATTCTTCCCATGTTGTCTTTCTCAATGTTCTCTGTGCCCAAAATAGAATCTTAAGAAACCACTTTATTTAGGATGGAGGATTCAAATGTAATTTATTCTCAGTACTTCGTATCACCATAAGTCTCTGCATCCACTGAAGTAACATGGGGCTAATTCTTAGTCAAATGAACTGAACAGATTTGCAGAGCTAGAAGAAATTCAGTGCACTGAACCAGTGAACAGTCTCTGCAGCCCCACAGACTATGATACTTTTAAGTTGGACTGGTTTTTTTTAATTGTGATATTAGCTTGAGATCTTGAGGATAAGAAAAGAAAGGTTATCTTTTAACAGTGATATGTTTGTTTATCAAGTTGAGAAAAAATGGATTGTGCTAGCTTTTATTGTCACCTTGATATAACCTAGTGTTATTTGAATAATTGCCTTGATTAGATTCACCTGTGGCCATGTCTGTGCAAAACTGTCTTGAATGATGACTGATGTGGGCATGAGCCTCCTTAGGCAGTGGGGCTGAGCTGTCTAAGAAAGCTGAAAACGGTGTCTGTAAAGCCAGATGGTGCAAGCCAACAAGCAGCCCCTTCTATGGTCTGTGCTTCAGTTCCTGACCTTGGGTTCCTGCCTCGAGTTCCTGTGCTGACTTCCCTTAGCCACAAACTATTACCTGGAAGTGGAAGTGAGAAGGAATAATTGGTTTTGATCACAGTGTTTAAAACAGCAACATAAAGCATGTTTATAGGGCTGGAAGGTGGGGTTCTTGCTCTGCTCCCTAGCTTTTGATGTAATCCATTTTTTAAAGAGCCATTTATATCACACAGGAATTCAGGATGAATGGAACTCATCCTCAAACCTGCATGCCTTTTTCACTTTCACATATTCTCCTGCGAACTCCCTCCCTTGACTCCGTTGACTCAATACGAATGACTTTTCCCTACTAAGAATGACTCAGCCTAGCATAGCCCCTGTTAACAGTACTCATCCTACTTGTGTGGGTCTGTCTTCCCTCATAAACAATTCCAACAGCTCAACACATTTCCATTAAGCACCAACTATAGATGAACAACCAGGCTAGATACAGAAAGACTCATTGTATCCTTCTTGCTTTAATGAACTGAAAGTGTTCTAGAACAACAGATTAGAAAGCTAGTTATAATAACTATCACCATGGCTGGAATACTCCGAATCTGGCTCTCACATATACACATAAGCACATAAAGACACATCTACTTGATCAAATTCTAGGTGATTTTCATCTTAATTCACATGTAATGTCCTCAGAGAAGTGTTCCTTGAACTTAGACTAAATTAGCTAGAGCTACATCTTAAATAACAAGTAAATCATCAAGTTAGTAATTATAAAGGAGGGTGGAAGAGAATTGTGCACAAAGAGATAGAGGAATGGAATTATATGAGTCACTGGAAATTTGTGTGTAGAAAGAGTTCTTTACAACTATGAGTGACAGGTATATTTGTGAGACTAGAAGAGACAGTCCTTGAAGCATATGAGTGCTCAGAAAATTTTCTGGATAGGTTTGCTGAACTGTTCCTAGGACAACAGGAAACCGTGGAATGAACAGCAGCTGGTAACACTGCCATCTAAAAAGGAGAAGAGGGGATGATCAGCTGAGAAAAGCAGCTGCCTCCTGCAGCCCGAGCCACACCCCTCCATTTGACTAACACACCACAGGTAGGAGTAGGTTCTGGGCTGAATTCTGACTTTTGAGTTGTCAACAGTCAAGCTACCGAGTGAATGAGTGATGTACTATGATGGTATGACAATATTCACAACCCTTTGGAGAAAATGCCAACTTACCAATTTTCCAGTCACACTCTGACCACCTTCATTCAACCAGAACCCAGGGACCATGGCTGAGAAATAAGGTCCCCAGACGCCTGGTACAAACACTGGATCTTTGCTGATCTGGAACAACAAAAAAAGACAATGTGTGAGAAAAAAACCTGACCCCCAAGGAGAGGGAGCTTTATTGTCTGATGTTAAGTTACCACCAGAGAATTCAGGTTCTTATAAAGTATTTTTTTAAAAATGGGAACCCTGTGTGCCATCCAATAGCTGACTGTGAGCATCCACTGGGGACCCATCCCATAATCAGCCACCAAATGCAGAAACTATTGCATACGCCAGCAAGATTTTGCTGAAAGGGCCCTGATATAGCTGTCTTGTGTGAGGCTATGCCAGTGCCTGGCAAAGACATTCTGGTTTTTAAAAAGTTAATGTATAGCTAGTAAGAAAAATGCCAACGTGCTTGAACCTTTTGTGTTATAAACTGGACTGCAGCTACTCAAGGAAAGCGTTTCATGCTTTTGTGTTATAAACTGGACTGCAGCTACTCAAGGAAAGCGTTTCATGCTTTTGTATTATAAACTGGACTGCAGCTACTCAAGGAAAAGCGTTTCATGCTTAGGTTAGGTTGAAGGCTTGCTGATTACAACATGCTATATTTTTCATGACAATAAACTTTCCTCCTTCACTTGTTATTTTCTGCTTTTCACATGTGGAGAGGTAGCGGGATGGGTTTCCTAGAGAAAGGCTTAACTTGAAAAGAGTAACAGGAGTTCACTTGATGATGAGAGACAGGCTACCACGAACAAAGCCCCATGGGTGCGAGGTGCTCACGAGTTCAAGATTCTGCAATGCTTTTCTAGCAGGCTATTATGGCCCTTTAGTGAAACAGAAATGTGTACAAGAGGAGCCAGGGCAGGAGGAGTATTTGCAATGGTACATAGCTCTCTTCTACCTAACAAAGATGGCAGCTGAAGGCCAATGCATGGCTATGGTAGCATTCCTGAAAGGGAAGAGAGGGAGACGAGGTACTCATTGTCCACTCCACCTGCTCCGAAAGAATGGGAGCTACTCATTTATTTATCTAACAAGTACTTATTCAGCTTGAAACTAAGCTAAGCTCTTGAGGTAGACAAGAAAACCGAACAGTAGTAATTTCTGGCCTCATTAACTTCACCTTCTATCATTAGCATGGAGAGAGATCTATAATCACCCCAGGGCTGACTATTCTGGCTCCCTTTTCACTTGACTGCTCATTCTTCCAATCAGTAGGTACTCTGACCTCCAAATATAAAGGAAGCCACGAAAGTCAAGGAGAAGAAAGGCAAAGAAACTATCTAACACTATTAACTTTAAATTAGAGCAAGGGGACCATTATGAAAATAAAAGAGGGATATTTAATATCTAAATAGAAACAATAATTTTACTGTGCAGGAGACGAGTCTCTACAAAAAAGGGTTAAATTTACATGGTTATAATCACTCACATTATTTCGCCAGATGTTTCCTGAGTTCTACTGAGACCCAGATGTGGAGCAGGTACTGAAGAAAAATGATTTAAGAAAAAAAAAAAAGAGCAGAGTCCACGTTCTCATGAATCATGACATTTCAAGCAGGAGAAGGCGGCCAGACTGGCCACTCACTCAGGTATGGGGAAGACTTAAGTGTTTTTAGAGCTAATATTCCTGGGTAATAAAATCTCCAGTCTCTACAATGCCCCATTGGGACAGTTGTTTACCTTAAAACAAGCAGAAATCAAATTTGTGGGCAAGTGTGTGATTGCAGAGTGATGAAGGAAAGGGAAGAAGCTGAAAGGAGCTCCAAGAGTGCGGAAGTGAGAGACCTTACGGAGTCTAGGGTCAGGAAAAGCATCTCAGAGAAGGCTCCATGTGAATTAAGAGGAGAGCCACCTGGTATTCACTCAGGTAGGCATGTCTGTGTGCTCTCTGGGAAAAAGATGGGAAATACTCCAGCCACAGTGAGCACATATTAGCTGACACTCAGTTTTGTCGGTCTGTCTTTTCCTAGAGAGATTTCATTCCATAATGATCTTACATACTCATGGTCTGAACAGACTGGTTTGGGATGAGTAACAAAGTCTTTATTTGTAGCTACCAAGGATCCAAGGTTTAGAATGGTAACCTGCCACTCACCGAGGCCAAATCATCTCTGTCTGAGAACTCTGAACCCCACGTGATGCAATAGAGCAGAGAGGTCCTATAGCTCGTGGATTGTCAAGTAGCCAGTAAATGCCTGAGGTAGGATTTGATCATAGTCAGTGTGCACCTCAAACCCTTGGATATACTTTTCATTTTCCCACAGATGACTTAGGAAGAGCATGTGTTGCCTTAGTAAAGGTTATTTCCTTCTTTCTGCAGTAATAAGACACCTAACCAAAAGTAACATGGAGAAGGAAGGATTTACTCCAGCTTACAGGTCTCCATCAAAATCCACCATAAAGGGAAGTAAGGGCAGGAACCTGGAGGCTGGTGCTGAAGCAGAGGCCATAGAGGACCAGTGCTTAATGTCTTGCTCTCTCATGGCTTGCCCAGACTGCTTTCTTTTACCATCCAGGACTATATGTCTAAGGATGGCACAACCCATGGTGATCTGGGCCCTCCCACATCAAACATCAATCAAGAAAATGCCCTACTGACTTGCCCACAGACCAACCCTATGTAGTCATTCTATTTTCTCCAATAAGCTTCCATCCCAGATAACCCTAACCTGTGTCAAGCTGACATAAGTACCAGATGGCACATGTATCATTCCCTACCTCCCACCTTAGTCCCACAAGCTCAAGATGGTATTATGCTACTGTGGCAGTATTTCAGTGAGAGACTGGCTCTGCTACTCACAAATGTCCAGTGGAGGCTTTATTTGGTTTGGTTTGGTCTTGGGAAATGGTTTGGGCTGACTATGTTTGTGATCTCTCCTTGGGCATGACACATGCTTCTCATCAGACATTCCCAGTCAAGTAAGGAAACAAAGTGTACTTCCCATCACTTGCAAGCCTGTGTTCTCAGAGAAAAGAGCTACAGCTTGTTTTGAGGGAGGAGGAAGCACACTAGGGTATTTATGTGTTCCTTAATCCTTCACAGTACACGTAAATATTTGAAAATATTTTCCTGAAAGCTCCTTCCATCCTGATTGCTCTCTTGGCTTAGGGGCTGCTCTGTGAGGAGGATCATTGCCCACACTAATGACGGTTGTCCATATAGAACACTAACTTCTAGGCCTAATGGCACTGCTGGCCTCAACACAGCAACTCTGCCTGGGGACTTGGTACAGACCTTACTCTGGTATAAATGACACAGTTCTTATAACTCTGAGGAAGAATCAATCATTATCCCTATTGTGTATATGTGTAAACTGAAAATGTTAAATAACATGTGTCCAACCTTTATAAAACCACCACAAAGAAGTCATCCCAAAACCTCTATAGCTGTGGCCCTCAACATCTCTAAAGCTGCTATCCTTTAATATAGTTGCTCATGTTGTGATGGCTCCGAGTCATAAGATTATTTTTGTTACTACTTCACAGCCTTAGTTTTGCTAATCTTATGAACCATAAGGAATGCATTTTTGGAGGGAGAGATTTGCCAAAGGGGTTGTAGCCCACAGATTGAAAAACACAGCTCTACAAGTGTTATACTTACTTCTGACACATTAAGATATTGTTCCAACTTTACCATTGTCTCTTTGGGTCCTTCATATACACGTGAAAGGTATAAAATGAGAGCCATCCAAGCCAACAGATTCGCACGAAGTATACAATACTCACTTGCCTTGAAAGCCAGTATGTTAGGATGTGTGCACAAGTGAGTGTGTCTGTGCATTTAAAATACAAATACATATTTAACACACTCATTACTATTTAGATCAAGCTAGCCAGGAACATAAGGTAGCTCAATCTTATGGCCTGTGAGTGGACTATCATAAATGTCAGGATAGCCCTGATTTAGACTCCCAAATACTGGGACTGCAGCATGAACCACATGCCTGGGCTAAGTTAGATAATTAATTTCCAAAAGACTTCCTAAAATTGCGCTGATATAGTTGTAAATAAAAGTGATCTCATGTCAGGACAAAGACTCATCTTGATAATATTCCTTATGCTGCAACAATTTAAACAAATTCTCCTCCTCAACTTTCTGACCCTTGGTCTCCTTGATTTCAAAGGGCTAATGGTAATCTCTACAAGAACGGAGGACAGTAGTAAACATTAAATTTTGTTACAGACACAGCTTATCTTTGTTAAAAACCCAAATTAATGTTAGTTCTCCCGGAACTGAGGCCTGTAGGGTGGAACAGCAGGAAACAACATGAAAGACCCCATGAATGTACTCCTCTTTTA
The DNA here is from genome assembly GCA_902729485.2 of Mus minutoides. Lineage (NCBI taxonomy): Eukaryota > Metazoa > Chordata > Mammalia > Rodentia > Muridae > Mus > Mus minutoides. The sequence goes on along the minus strand of LR749777.1, from coordinate 1,559,492 downwards.
GTCAGTATTGTTAATAACAATACTGAAAAGGAGAAGAGAGGAAAACAGCAAAGGCTAGACCGGGAAGCCTTGCTATTAGGGCATGTGTCCAAAACCAGGATCAAATGAACTCAGAGAACTACAACACAACAGAAAATCCAGAGGTTATCAGTTGGTATTTATTTAATGATATAGCTAGATTTGGTGGCAGGGTGTTTATTTACTTATTTTGCTTAGAAGACTGGCAATATCGTCTGTCACAACCTAGGTATAGGCACAAGGGTATTCATCTTAGTATCAGTGTTTCCATTGAACTTAGACATTTGATAAATGTTTTGATCCATGTGTGCTCTATATTAAATTACAAAATGCCAACTAAACCTTTGATCACATACGGCATTATCACACAACATTTAGGACAGTCCGAGAGAGGCATGATTCTATTGATATAACTAAGCATATAAATTAAATCTAAGCTGAGCAGGTCAAACAGCTAGAAGAGAAGTCACTTTGGTATGCTTGTTAGGAACTCCCCACCTATTTCCCTCTCTCAGCACCATTCTCCCGGCTATAAGAAGACTGGAGCAGAGACACTTTTCTCTTTGAGGTTTTCTAAGATTCCATAGAGGTGACTCATCCCAGCTGGTCAAGTAGAACACTCCAGTGAGATATTTCAATAGGCTGTGCCCTCACATGGCCTGGAGTTTATGGGACTGTGTCAGTTTGTCTCTTGGGGTATCTCCAAGTACCTACTTATTCTGTCACCCAACTAATTTGCTGCTAAGACTATTGGAAGTTCTTCTTCTTTTTTTTTTTTTTAAACAAACTGTTAACTTTATAGGCTGTATTTAATAGCTACAATCTATAATCTCAGACATTAGCTGGGTAAGACTTCAGATATATACGGAGTTCAGACTACAGTTTAAAACATGAAAAGATTGGGAGAGATGGGCTTCAAAGTTATGTGGTATCCAAGTCTCTGTCCTCAATAAACTTAAAGTTCAGTGGGAGCTGAGCGTTCAGGATGCACTGAGCATGGGGTACACTTGTGAGTATACATGTTTATCTAGCCTCAAGTTTCCCTGTGTGTATGTCAAACCAAACATACTGAACGCAATTACAACCCGAGATGCCCAAGGCAGATGTGAAGACTCCTACAACGATCAGAAATAACAGGCTGGGGTCAGAAGTCACATTCCAAGTGTTCCTGCCTCTAGTCATGTCTCCTCAAGCTAGCTGGAAGCAAGGATGTCACAGGCCCAGTTTCACCTAGGGCTGCACGCCTATTGGCTGGGTTCCCTGAATGACAAAGTCCAGATGCTGGCTCAGAACCCTTTGGGGAGAGGTGACTGGCTGAGAGCGGGAGCTACTGCAGCTCCCTCTGTTATTTCCCAGCCCTTCACCCTGAGGCTGGTCTGGCCTAAACCTCTGGCAGGACAGGAGGCAGGCTCCAGATGCCAGCAGTCCTGGGAGGGAACAGGAGGCTTTGCTTGGGCTGTCTGCTGCCAGGTTCGGATTTTTGGAGAGTGGCAGCAGACCTGTATGGGACTGGGTATTTCCATGGTCATCTCTTCTTTCAAATGGACTATGATATCGTCTTACCAGGGGGGTGTGTGTGTGAACATTTATATATCTATTTCTGCCAACTCCCTGATGACTACTTAGCACACACACACACACACACACACACACACACACACACACACACAGACAGAATAAGAGCCTGGAGAAATATTTATGAACAGAGGGAGGCTCTTGGTTTTTTTATCTCTTGGTTTGCCTTGCTCGGCTGAACACTATAATGAGCTACCAGCGTGCCTGTCTCTCCCAGGAACCAGTTAAGATGAAAGTAGTTGCTATCTTCAAGGCAGTGAGCATGATAGAGCAATGTGAGCATGGGCTTGAGGAGTAGACAAACTATTCTAGACAATTCTGACTAGGCCATTGGCTGACCATGTGATGATTCTGTGTCTTTCTGAGGCTTAGTTTCCTGACCCATGAATGCGACTAATCATCAACCAGAACAAAGTCCAAGATCTGCACGGCACAGTGTGTTCAAAGACCACTGTGATGCACTAGGCTCTGAAACAAACTGGTAAGCAGCAGGTGGTTTAATTCTACCCTCCTTGAGATAGTGGGAAGCTTAGAGTTCTCACATGGCCTCAGGCCCGTTATTGGTCTGTCTCCTTAGGAAATCCCTCCTCCTCCCTGTGATCTCCCCTACACCTTTTATTACCTCCCTCTCCCTGAGCTCATCTACTCCAGTGAGGGCAGGGACAATGTGTGTGCTGTAGAGTGCCACATGTTTACCTCAGACTCAGACCCCACTCCTGAGTCTTCTGTGACTTGCATGTCCAGATGACACATCTAAAAGAGAATCTGCTACCCTTTAGGGCTCTTCTTATTCTTGGTCTTTCTCTAGATTCCAGTCTTAACTTATTCACTTTTCATCTGCCCACAAGAGGTCATCCTGTTCTTCTGTCCACAAGCACAGTCTGTTCCCCATTGCTGCTGCCTTAGTATTATCTCCCGGGTCTTGCTTGTACTATTTCATCAGCAATTAAACTCATTTCCCTTTCTCAGTGATTTCCCTCCTCTCCTCCATCCTCTCCAACCCTACTCAAGCCAAATTCTGTATGTCCAGAAAATGACCTTTCTTAAACAAAAAAACCCAATTGTATTATTACTTAATATTGATCCTTGACAGATGACATACTTTCTGATTTGGCTTTTCCTCATTTGTTTGACTTAATCACAAGATTATTGTTTCCTGATTCTCATCTCTATCAAGTCTTTCACAGACTAAGCTCTAAATTTGTTGAAAAACTTGAAATTTCCCAAAGTGAGCCATTTTCTTTTTCATTTCTGCTTCTTCATAATTTCCCCTCAGACAAAAAAAAAAAGCTATATGTCCTCCTAATATTTGGCTCAAGAACTTTGGATATGGCTCAGAGATTAGGAACAATTCCTTCTCCTTTGAAGGACCCCAGTTTAGTTCCTAGGACACAGATGGAGTGGCTCAAAACCACCCATCAGTCCAGCTAGGAGTATCTGACACCCTCTTCTGTACTTGATCTGTACCTTTCCTCTGATTCTCATACCAACACCCACATATAGATAATAAGAAATAAGACTCAGCTCAATATTATCACCTCTGGTGTGCCATCTTTGAACATTGACTCCCTCCGTAATAACTCATGGAACGTTCTTGCCTGCATCTTGCCTTAACTCAGCATTTCTTATTTTGTAGGTTGTTATACTATAATATGTGCATAAATCTACAAATATCTTTTTTAAATCATGTATTAAGCCATGTTTTAAATTAAATTGCTATACAAGTTCAGGACATGGCTCTTATTTTGAAAACACAGCAATACCATTGAAATTAAGAGCAATTATAGATGATTAAATTTGTCCAACTGCTGAGGTACAATAATTGTCTAGATTACTTAAAACTCTAAATAAACTCTAGAGCACGAGGATAGGGTGAGAAAAACATGTCCAATCGGCTTCAGTGAAACCTGGTTCATAAACTCTGGTTTGCCAAATCTTTCGTGTAGAGAATATTAAAGGATAATCCTCCTCCAATGAAGAGTTTGCCCTTCCTAGAAACCCAATCTCTGTTTTACTCTGAACAAAAAAAGTATATATGAAGCATGTCTAAAGTGATCTCATAGGCTCAGCAGTTTGAGCATGTAGGTAAGTACTGTCATCCAACCAGTCTTTGAATTTGGGATGGTGGGGACAGCCCAATGTTGCCTGTAAGTCTGCTTGTAAAGTTGGACTCCTTACACGCTGAACTCCTCATTCTCTATCATTTCAAGACCCACATGTAATCACAGTAGAAATTGAATCCATATGTTTCTCATTCACTTGCACTTCACACACCCAGAGCTGCATTACAAGATACAATGAACAGCCAACTTTGAAGCCATCCAAATATTTACCCAACTCTCCCTCTGGCTGCAAAGGAGAAGCCATACTTGACCTCCTGTATACACATGCCTATCTGGCTCCCATGAGATGAAACTGGTTTTCAGCTTTGAAACCTCTGAGCTGTGACTCTAAAGAAACAAATTCTTTCCTGCATCTTTTCCATAAACCAAACAAACTGTATGAGTAGAGAGTTATGGATCTCTTCTGTGGGTGTAGAAAGAACAGTCATGTAGGATAGGGCAGGAGAATAAAGAGAATTAACGAAGACTAGTTAGAGAACTAAGGAAGACTAGTTAGAGAACTAATGAAGACTAGTTAGGCTGCTCTGTCTTTGCCAGACCGGAGTCTTAGTTCTGCTGCTTCGGTATCAAGTGGCCAGGTAGACATTCTCCTCCGTGTAAAATCACCCAATAGTGAACATAAGGCTAATAGTACTAATTGCCAAGGGGTTTATAGATAACAAGACTGATGTTCCTTTTATTGTTAACTATTAGGAGAAACAGCTCTCTAGTGCAGACGGTGGGTTAGGGAGGAAGCATGCCTGGGGTAGCATCCCAGCTGGGACTGATCAGAAGATGGCAACAGGCAGAGATTACATGCCTATTCCCTAGCCACATACATAGTCGGTTATTACAGCATGTTTCTGACATACATCGACTTACTTGTGACTGGCAAACTGTGGATACTTTCAAATTGTGTTCCCGGATTTCCCTTGTACTTACTTACATTTTTCTGATTCCAGTCTCTGACTTTAGACACCATCTCCTGGGTGTAACCATCCACTTATCTTATTCTAAAATTCAATGTTCTGTTTTAACTTTCTGTGTGATATTTGCTCCGAGGATCTTCATCTCAAATACAGGACTGCTCTCACAAACACGCAAGGATGGAGAGTAGCATCCTTTAGTGTAAGGTGTCTGCTTCATTTGATGACCATGGAACTACAGACCGTATTGCATCACTTATAGTCTATTTAAGGTGTACTTTCTATTTACAACCTGAAATTCATGTGAGAGTTTAATTTTAAAACTAAGGCCTGGCATTACATAGAGAAAAAACTCAAGTACAGTGGCTGCACTGGTTTGAAAGAGGAGAGAAATCAGGACTACATGGGTGGGTGGCTTAGACATTACTTGTATATTTCTTACACGAGTAAGTATAGGGAGGCTTCAGTCCATTAATACTGTATTGTGTAAAGACAAAGAAACCTTTGGTTGATTTGTAGCAAGGCATTTTTTTTTTATATAAGACAGAGCCTCACACTGTAGCCTTGGCTGGCCTTGAACTCACTATGTAGATCAGACCAGTCTTGAGCTCATGAAATTAACCTGCCTCTGCCTTCCAAATTATGGGATTTTATTACTTAAATATTTTAAGCAAATTCAGTAATAGCCACCTACTCTTACAAAGATCAATTTCCTTGGTGAGGGGTGAGGGCTATACTTATCGTGGGTATAAAGACAAACAATTAGGATGCGGTTAGAAATATATTGGTTTAGTGAGGTGGTGACTGTAAGGTTCTCCTCCAAGATCCATGACTTCACTAGCACTGGGCAATTGGATAGGATTCCAGTATCAGCCAATAGATAGATGACAGATGATTGACAGACAGACCAACACAGACAGATGGATAGAGAGATCGATAGAAAAATAGTTTAAAAGTAAATAAATAGATAAACAACAATTAATGAAAAAGGAGGCCATGAGTTTCAAAAAGAACAAGGAAAGCTATATAGGAGTTATTGGAGGGAGAAAGAGGAAAATAACGTAATTTTATTATAGTGCTCTTCCAAATAAATGAAAATTTTAAAAAGTCACCATCTCTGTGCACAGGCACTAGCTATTGTCTTTTGGACATATCCTCTCAAACAAGTCACTGTGTTCCAGGTATGGCTAAGAGGACATTCATGCAAATATAGACAAGAAGAAATCTGCTCTGTAGAACTCTTCCTCCAGTTTTGGCTTAACATAAAAAAGGTAAGGTTAAAATGGCTAGGCAAAGAGCACTAAAAGCTATCTAGAATGTGGTACCTCCCTTTGTGACTGCGAAGGTTTTTTAAAGAAAAGTGTTTGGCAAGCCCAGCTGAAATGCTAGGGCAAGGCTCACAGTATACATCTTTAAAAGGATATATATATATATATATATATATATATATATATATGTGTGTGTGTATATATATATATATATATATATATATATATATATATATCTTTTAAAAAAGACTGATGAATGGTGATGATGGTAAGACAAGAGGAAATGGAAGGTGTAGAGAAGACAGGATAAAATGCCCTATTCCTTGAGTACCCAGGGACGGCACAGATGTGACAGATGTACAGAAGTGATCCCAGCTCTCCCCCCTGTCAGCACTACAGTAGGACCTTGTGTCTACCACGCATCAGTCCTTGGAGACCTGAAATCCCCAGAAGGAACAAGTCTCCATCTCCAGGTGCGAGTTTCACAGTTTTGCCCCCAGCCTTAAGATCCAGGTAAGCCTGAGTCCATTATACTCAATTTTGATGAAAAGGAAAAAAAGAATAAGTTCAGAGCATTAACTCTTAAGTTCCAACTTAATGTGTGTTACAACTAAGACCAAACCAGGATTTAACTAAAACTGACTCTAGGACATTCACTTTTGGAACAATTTGATTTAAAAAAATAAAAAGTTGCAAAAGATAGAGTCAGAGACTCTTCCAGCTCAGCTCTTTTGGGCCATGAATAGATATGCACCCTGTCCATTTAATGAAGTTGTGGGATATCCTACATAAGGAAATGTGGGGTGGGGGCATAATCAAACAATTCCTGTTATACCCTCCCTCTTTTTTACAGGCAACAGCAGTGCTGTGAGGTTAAGTTGAAAGAAAAACTGTTTTACATTTAAATGAGATCATATGAAAGAGAGGCGGTTTGTAACACTGAAGCAGGAAGACAGAGATTCAAAGGAGAAAGGATATTGAGGGAAAGTTGATTTGGGGGGTGCTTAACCCCTGTCTGTGTGCAAAAAAAAATCTACTAATATATAAGGTATGCAAACACTGTAGGACAATCAGAAACAAATGAAAGGCTGGCTGCAGAGTAACAGGATTCAGCTGTGGGCAACAGCCAGGAGGCAGCTTTTGTTATGAATAGATCATCTGGATGGGAAGCAGGCCTGATTCCAGCCCTGGGAGTAGATCTTTCGGGGTATGAGAAAGTACTTGGGCCCATCTGGACTTCCTTAGGAGAAAAGAGAAGGGACAAAAACAACTGTCAGTAAAATATATGGCATGATACGGCACAGCTCTCTGAGGGTGGCTTAAATGGAAACTGCACGCTATTAATTTGTATTCAGTTTGCAAACCAAAGAGAATGATAATTGCCCTTATTTAAAAAAAATAAAGGCCAACAAAGGCACACAGTGGAGGGGGGGCTATTTGCCAAGAAGTTACTACACTTGAATGTGTTTTTATTGGTAATCTCGGTGGTCTTGGCATTTCCTAGTTTACTGACAAGAAACCATGTCTCTTGGAGCTCAATGCCTTCCCATGGCTGCAAAGATGTTATGTGGCAGGATGCAGATCTGATCTGGACCTTCATGTCTTTCTGTTGTAAGGGGCCACCTCTGAGCAGTTCAGCAACTATGGAGTCAATGCACATCTGGGGGCTCCAGGGAAGCAGCCATTCACCTCCTAGATTTTTACCGTTTCCAGGGAAGTAGGTTTCTAGGGAAGGGCTGTGGACAGCATGGGTAAGGCCCTGTCAGAAAAACTCTATGACTCAGTTAAGTTCACTTCAGGAGTCCCTAGCTAGGCTTTCCCTCTCTCTACACTCACTAGGTGGTACAGATAAGGAACTGGCCTGGTTTTCAGACTTGTCAATTCCAGAGAACCCATGATGTCTGCATGTGATATAGTCTGGCTTGCCACTGGTCTGGCAAACTGAGAACCTGGCTCTCACCTTAGGGACAAACAGATAGCTCGTGGGAAGGAACTGTTTCTTCTTTCTTACTTGACTCATAGGATGGTAAAGTTATGAAGCACAGAGCTCTGGCAGGACAGAACGGCCTTCCATGTGCAGAACTCAGGATGGGGAGCTGGATACTGAGACTGTACCCTTAGTCCATAGTACAGAAGAGGACCTTCTTGGTCCCCTCTGACTAACAGGTCTGTGTATCAAGGAATTAGCCTGGTCCCTGTCTGGCTCCCCTCTTGAAAACACAGACAGGAAAAATTTCCTGCCATGATGTTGAAAAATATCTATAGGCAGGTTAGAAAAGAAAGCTACTCTGGGCTGTCCTTTTTCATCTCTTCAGGCTTCAAGACTGCCTTGCCTTGCCATGTGCTGAGTCTATGACTCCCTGTACTCTTTATTATGTTACTAGGGAATATTTAATCCACATTTCTGTCTGAGTTCAAAGTACAGGCTAGTCTCATTAATCCTTGTAATATGCAAAGATGTCTCTACGAGCAAGGGAGCAGCTGAAAATGGAAGTAGGCTTGGGTGGAAAAAACCTGGGTCTCATTTCTTAGGCTGGACCACGAAGACTGCTCAGTTTTCAATTTGTGTCTCTAATGGGTTGATGTAAGAAGATAACTGATGTTTACACTCAAGGCATTTGTATTAATTGATGCTCCCTCCTCACCCCAGGAGACTTTACATAACAGCTGCCTCCTAGGGTTTCAGGGCCATTAACTGGGATCTTAGATGCAAAGCAACTGTCTTGGTTTCTAAAAGATCAGAACCTTTGCCCGACAAGAGGCAGGGAAGTACCAAAAGAACTACACAGAGATGTTGAAAATCAATTCCACCTAGAACCGGGCCCTCAGTAAGTATTCCACGGAGTACCTGAGTACCTTTTAGACTTGGGGGAGAGAGGTGAAAACCATCCTGGCTTTGTCTAACTTCTCAGGAGTTGTGATGTCTGATAGTCAATCCTGAAGTGGCAATACATTCTGGTGAGAACCTCAGCAGAGGTCTAAGTTATTAGGAAAAAGCTGCAGAAGACACCATGTTCTGGCTGCAATATAAGAAATATATAAGAAAACTCACAACGGAGTCACCAGATTCTCAGTGTCTGGGTCATCAGCAATGGAGCTGGAGATGTGTAAAATCATGTCATCCCTAAGAACAAAGGAACAGGCAGGCAGACGGAAGGATCTGAAGGCTCTGGAATAGTACTGAAACAAGTGTGTGTTTATTTTATTTTATTTTATTTTACTTTTTTGAATGGAGACATAATCACTATTCTCATTTTGTCTACTTTATAGTTAGTTGTCTACAGGATTATAGCTGATGGTTCATTTGAGTCTGTTGATGGCATGTGCATTGGTTCTGCTGCCTGACAGTTTGGGCGGTCACGGGCTATGTAAGTGCAGCTCCTTCTTGGCGGGCTTGTGCCACTGTGTGTCCTCTCTCCTCTTGCTGAGAAAACCACAGACACTTTCCAGGTCTCCCTTTCAGAAATCCTCTATCCCATCTCTACTCCTCCTGCCTCTATGAGGATGCTTCCCCACCCACCCATCCACACATCTTCCCTCCCTGGCCTTCCCCTACACTGGGGCATCCAATACACTCAGGCCAAAAAGCCTCTCATCCCACTGATGTCCAACAAGGCCATCCTCTGCTACGTATGTGTCCGGAGCCATGGGGTCCCTCCATGTGTATTCTTTGGTTGGTGGTCCAGTCCCGATCTGGCCAGTTGACACTATTGCTCCCTCTGTGGTGCTGCAATTCCCCTCAGCTCCTTCAGTCCCTTCTCCAACTCCTCCATCAGGGGCCCCACGCTCAGTCCAATGGTTGGCTGTATTTGGCCTCTGTATTTGTGAGGCTCTGACAGAGCCTCTCAGGAGACAGTCATATCAGGCTTCCCAGCAAATACTTGCAGGCTTCCACAATAAGGTCTGGGTTTGGTGGCTTAATATGGGATGGATTCCCAGGTGAGGCAGCCTCTGCTCTGGAGCAAGTGTTAGTGAGCAGTTTCAATTTGCCAGACATGGGTGCTGGGTCCACTGGAAAACAGCAAGTGCTCTTAACTTGAGGCATCTATCCAGCTTCTTCCCCATCATCCTTTGCCTCTTCATGGATTGAATGTACCAAATCTGCTGGTTTGACATTGGCTTTTAATTTATCCAACCAACTCAAGCACAAAGCCAATTCTTCTTTTTTTTTTTTCTTAAATGGTTAATCTTAGACACTTAAAGGGGAAGGAAGGGGCCATGGCCAGTGTGTTAAACCATGCTAGTGCCGAGATTCAGTTTTCACCTTGCCAAACATTTCATCTCTTACCTTACTCATGGAATATCTCATCTTGGGGACTTCATCTGAATTTAAACTCTCCTTCGTCTCTTTGGGATAGCTGCACTTTATCCAGCAGTCTCTCTGCTCTGGAAATCTTGGTGAAAGTGACCATGAAGAACACCAGCCTGATCACCACCCTGGAGGAGGGCTATGTGTATGTACCCAACACTAAGGAAGGTCTTTCACTGTGGAAATGTCCTACTTGAAACACATCACCACTGAACATCCTCTACACAGCCCCATAGCACTCCTTGGTGTCTGTGATTCAGCAATGTCTAAATTGCTCTTAAGTTACCTCCAAAAAGAAGGCGAGTAACTTTTTTTAGAAGAAAAGGTGAACAATCTATAAAGTAAAATGAATCACTCAAGTTCAAAACTAAAGGCTGTCTTTTATTTATTGAGCCATTAGGGGTTCTGTTGCCCCAGTACTGAAAAAAACAATGTATATGGTATGATTGAGGTCAGAAACTTGATATTAATTCACCAAAACATCACTCAGTAATCTTTTATAGACTCCTTCCCCAGAAAGTGCCTCATTCATTTAGTTTAAAGTGTTGGTATGGTCAGAAGAAAGCTGCTGCAGTTATAGTAACATAGAACTACAAAGGACATGATAATAGCCTTGCCCTCAGTGGTAATTAACAGATAGTACGGGATCCTTACATTGGTGAGCAGGCCCCTCCATAGCCAGCCCAGATCTTCCTACCTCCTTACATTGGCCTGAGACTAGCTCCTGAACATCACAGATGCCAGTATGAATTACAGGATGGCATTCCAGAATGGCAAGATGGTTTTAGATCCTCAAGCACAGACAGCCATCAAGAACTCATATGTTCATCCAGTGCTTATCCCTCTGCAAATCTGGCATTTCATTCAGAATTTACAGAGTGTCAAGAGTGCCACTTTTATGTTATGGATTAGATAAGGAGAAAATGACACATGAATTTATTCTGTTGCCCAATAAGAGTACTGGGTATGATCCCTTTTAAGTTTTTCCTGCAACTCCCTTCTGACAGCGCATCAAGTAAATGGCCAACAACACACACAGCAGCGCTCCTCCTGTTACAACAAAGTTAGCTGCTGAACATAATTCATGTTCATTTAATTTCTAAGAAAGAAGAAGGAACAGAGTTAAGCTTGTAGTAATGGGCTCAAAGACAAGTCATTCACTATACAACTGGGCGACTCACTCTTTCTTGAGATAACAATGTTTATTCAAGTCAATCTAAGAATAAGTACAAATATTTCAAAGCCCCTTACACCATGGTCATTTTTCAAGTATTCATTGGCTGTATTAACTGAACAGGGCAGAGCATGGCTCTATAAATTCTTTCCACTTTGGTATGATGAATGTAGAAATGTATAATAATGCTCACAACTTTCCAGAGCAGGAATGGAGTGAAAATGAAGCGTGATAGGAGTTGAAGGTAGTAAGAATGCCAGATGTTGCAGGGCTGGCTTGGTCTTCTGTAGGTCAATGACTTTAATTTTCCATGAAATAGAAAAACACTGAATGTTTCTCAGCAAAGGAAGGATATAATTAGAGCTATGACTGAGGAGACCTCATTGGTTATTGTGATGAGAATAACCTAGCAGTGTCCAGGAAGAAAAAAGGGAACTGGGTCAGAAGATATTACAGCATATTGTAGAATTTTGTTTCCCTCTACCCCTTTTTTGAGACAGGGCTAAGCTGAAACTCACAATCCCTAAACCACCAAAGTGTTGGGATTACAAAACTTGTTCCACCAATCTCATCCAGCCTTATGCTGTAGCTTTTAGGATGAGGTAGAGAATGAGACCTCTCAGGACAGGAGGAGAGAAGGAAATGAGGCTGAGCCTTGTGTGTGCATCATCTGTGGAAGCATCTTCATGGTGATAGACATGCAGAGAAGCCTGGCTTTCTCTATCTCCTCTCTGTTTCCTGTCACATTTGTTCCATCAACTCCTTTCTATATTTCCAGGATGAAATTTCAGACGGATCAACAGCATTCTCTCTATTTTCAGAAATAAAAGTCTAGGAACAGAAAGACGGTTCAGGCAAGATAAATGTACTTGCTGTATAAGACCTGAGATTTATCCCTGGAACTGACTCTACAAAGTTGTCCATTATTCTCTACACATGCACAAAATGCCCCATTTAACACACACACACACACACACACACACACACACACACACACACACCACCACCACCACCACCACCACCACCACCAACAACAACAACAACAGCAGCAGCAGCAACAAATAAGTAAACCACTTAGAGTCCTTGGGGCACCTCCAGATATTATGTGCACACTGTGCAGCAACAGCTCAAATTCCCATGCTGCCTAGTTGGAACTTTCTCCTTGTGTAGCCAAGGCTACTTCTAGACTTAAGACTAGAATTGTAGAGAGGCTTCTGCCATACCTCACTCTGCTCTGGCTGTGACTGAATTCATCCCACAGGGGACAGATTCTAAGAAAGTTATTAAGAGGGTAATGTGTCTGTGATCTGGTTTCAACCTGCCTCGGAGCATGGTGCAAAACTGAGTCTAGGGAATGTGCTGCTGCCCATCCACTGCGGGGTCCTCGCATGTGGTTCCCCAACCACGGTGGACCTTTTGGTGGCTCAGCCCCATTTGTGGGTTGCTTCCTGTCTGTCAGTGGATCTTTTTATGGAATCCCCTTTAAGCTAGACATACTGCTTTTCATTATCTTCTGTGAGTATGTACCCCCATTTGCATTTTTGGTTTTACTATTGAAGAAAGAGCAGCTAGTCTCATTCTCTTTCCCTAGGTAAGACACTACCTTTGACATTTTCACCTCCATTTTACATGTCCACAGTATCTTGAGAGAAACTTCTCGATACTTCAGCCAATCTTGCGTGTGAGATCTGGTCTCTAGGCCTTTAAAATCCTCTCATGTAGAAAGATCACTATGGTGCCTTGTTACATGTAGCCAGAATAGAATATCTATGGTGGACAGAAGGAAGATGGAGTTGTGAGAAGCACTGTGAGTTAACTTCCTCTTTTCTCGATGCAGAAAATTCCAAGTCAGCAAACTTTCTAACTTTGGGTATTATAACACAAATAACACATGAATTAACACTTGAAAAGAGAGGCATGTGTACATATTACAGCCAGCAGAGAGTACTGGAACTATTATAGTATTTTTGCACTGCCTGTTTATAGCAACTAGCCTTCTCCAGGTATTTCTCTACAAGCATAACTCTTTGGGCATCCAGCTATGTCTTTACGAAAGTAAAAGTAAGTTTTCTACTATATTCAACCCCATTTCAATTAAAACCAGAAACTGGGGCCTTCTTATCCCATAATAGACAATTATTTATGAGCACAAAGTCTTAATTCAAAATAATCAGTTTTAATGCTTCAGGATAACATATGTAAATTAAGACTACAGCACGAGATGAATAGTCAAGTTTAAGGAGAAAATGAAATAAGCAATTATTCCATTAAAGAGAATATTCATTTCTTTCCTTATTAAATCATCTTTAACCAGTTGGCTTCAGTTCAGACAGAGTTCACCATCTTTTGTAGCTAAGTTTAATAGCTGGCAGCAAAGCACTGCATGATTGACTCATTCATTCATCCCTTCATGTGTCACATGACGCGGTGGGCATGCTAGATACTGGACAGAGGTATTAACAGTATCATGAGATTGACTCAACTTGTTGAATACAGGACAAGAAAAGAGCTGGACTTTGATTCACTTTGCAAAAAGAATTTCCTAGGTTTCAACATGTAAGTATCAAGTGTCTCCCGTCCATTTATTCAATATATACCAAATGCCCAGTTAAGTCCCAAGTTCTGTGCTGGACATTGGGAATGGAAGAATGTCAATAGTCCCTTTTCTAGAAAGGTTGACTTCCTTGATAGAGCTCTGCAGCAATGGAATGTTGCTTTCCAGAAGCACCTTCAGTGCAGTTTAATCACAGCTCACTGATACTCTGTTCTAAGCACTATAGAAATCATCTCCTCAATTCATAAAAGATGTACCTACTGTCCATCACCTCAACATTACTGAAGAAACTTTAAGTATGTCTTAGATGAGATCACTATTTATTAATGGAATAGATCAACATTATACCAGAGGGCACGGCAGACACAATTAGACCAAAGTGCACAAGAAGAGATGCAGGGCTAGCGTGATAGTTTAGCTGTAAAGAATGCATGATGCTCTTGCAGAGGAACTCAAGTTTGGATGCATCACCCATGTCCAGTGGCTCATAAACTCCTGTATCCTCACCGCCAGGTGATCCAATACCTTCTTCTGGCCTCTGCAGGCATCTGCATACATTTGGCATACACTGACACAGTCACACACACATACACACACACACACACACACACACACACACTAATAATAAAAAGGTACAAAACTTCTAGTCTAAACAATTCATACTGTCATCTTCACCTAGATTCCATCTTTCCTAACCCACATGTCATAGAAAATATTGCCTCACCAAAGCCTTCACAGAGCATCTGCCTTTTAAGTTAACCTGTTACTGTTAGCTAAAAATGGGGTGGGTGGAAGACTGGTAAATGTGGTGAAATTTCTTAAAATGGGCAGATAATTCTGAACAAATGGGGAGGGGCATGTTAATATCACCATAACTGACCTTTGTAGAGGAGCTGATAGACAGAAAAGCAGGCAATGCCACAGAAGCTAAGACACAGTGATATATGCCACACTGGTATAGTGATAAGCCAAGGAACACATCAACAACCAACGCTGAACAAGGGAGGAGACCTGCCAAGGGTGCACAGCCCTTTGGATATTTGATTTCTGCTGAGTGAAACTGAGTTTGGACATGAATACTGAAGAAACACTAAAATCTCTCTCTCTCTCTCTCTCTCTCTCTCTCTCTCTGTGTGTGTGTGTGTGTGTGTGTGTGTGTGTGTGTGTGTGTGTGTACATATATACATGTTAATTTAGGCCACTAAGTTTGTGAAAATTTCTTATAGTAACAACCTCAGCTATCTGGCTCCCAGCACCAGAAGAAAAGTATAATCAGTTGTATAACAATTCTTATTAGGAAAAACAAAACAAAACAAGACCCTTGATCTGTTCAAATTATACAATGTACTCCATACAGTAAATTCTAAAGCAAATCCTCAAGTGGAATTTTGAATGGGGTACAAAAAGTGACATATCAACTTATCAGGACAGTTACAATAAACAGGCCTGGCCTTCGCGTGGCTTCCTCATCCCTTCCCACTCCTGTTTTACTCCACCTTCCTCCACCCATTCTTTCCTTTTTGAATTTTAAGAACATTCAATTCTACAATGAGTATACACTTAATAGAAAATGACTAAAAAAAATGCAAGGCATTTCTTTATGTTCTTCATCCAGATATTTCCAATGTAGAGCATGTTGTCCTTATTATATGAGTAAGCACAGGCATGATAGCACATGGGAACATGCATACACACACACACACACACACACACACACACACACACACACACACAGCTCCCTCATTTGGACTTCTGACATTTCCTCTTTGTTATACACAGGTTAGGCATTGGGGCAGGATGATGACCAAACTAGAATTGTGTCTGCATGGCTGCTTTTTCGAGAGGATCTTTGTTAAGAGCCAAGGGCCAAATTTATAACATTTCTGATCTAAAAGCATATTAGATAATGTTATGAGAAAAATCTGTCTCTCATAAGTACTCAGCCCAAAAAAATCCAGGCAGTCCACTGACTCTCTTATTTCTGCTTTTGTCAGGAGAGTAGGCTGATGTAGCAAAAGAGGATCTACTGCATCTGCTCTCTACCCCAGCGACCTCTACTGCATCTGCTCTCTAACCCAGTGACCTCTACTGCATCTGCTCTCTA
>LR749777.1:1526602-1543362 GCA_902729485.2 Mus minutoides | reverse complement strand
TGCATCTGCTCTCTACCCCAGCGACCTCTACTGCATCTGCTCTCTACCCCAGTGACCTCTACTGCATCTGCTCTACCCCAGTGACCTCTACTGCATCTGCTCTCTACCCCAGTGACCTCTACTGCATCTGCTCTCTACCCAAGTAAGCTCTACTACATCTGTTCTCTAGCCATATTGGTGTTGCTGCCCCTAAGCACTACTGATAGGATATAAACATCTTTCAAGTGCCTCTCACCACAACCGCAGATGAACTACCTTGACTTTCTCTCATCCCAACTTCTAATATCCCTTACTTGGCCTCCTAGCATCCACTCAGGTATCTCTTCAATATGTGAAGCAAACTGCAGCTACTTACATGTGTGGTAAATCCAGTCATCGTCTACTATGATTAAAGGCTGATCACAAGCCTTAACAGGATGCCCACTGTCCCAGCTCATTCTATTCCACTGTTTCTCCAGCTTGCTCCTTTTAGCCTTCCCTCCAGCCCCACATGAATGCTACCAATATTCTAGATATCTACTGCTGCACTCTATTTTTCTCTCCATTGCTGGCTAGTGCCACATACACACTCTTCCCCATCACCACTTAATGATGCTTAGTTATTCAGTCCACCAATTGAAGCACCCCTGCCTTATTAAAGCCTTTTCCATAGTACCCCAAACAAAGCACACTACTCTATGCCATATGGTGGGTCCTTTCATGGTGGTTCCAGCACACATATCACTCATAGAAGAGGAGATAAAAATTACAGAACATCTTACAAAATAAGCGCTTATGTGGCCTTCACCAACAAATGGCAGTTCCTCTAGACCCCTCCTGAAAGTTGTTATCTTCTTCACAGC
Organism: Mus minutoides; assembly: GCA_902729485.2. Classification (NCBI taxonomy): domain Eukaryota; kingdom Metazoa; phylum Chordata; class Mammalia; order Rodentia; family Muridae; genus Mus; species Mus minutoides. The sequence continues at coordinate 1,542,520 of LR749777.1, read as the reverse complement.
CAAAACCTTCAACAAATAGAACTCACTAAGGTTTTAAGATCTGTGCCAATTATCCTTTTGTCTTCCTAGGTTCAGCACAAATTCCTAATTTGCATCATTGTTTTTACTTCTTTTGGAATTTCCATGGATGCAGTATTTCTGTACCTATTTCTCTCGTCTCTTCTTTGCATTACTTTATGATTGTTGTATTTATCCACTATATGTAGATGCAGTCTGTTCATTAAACATGTAAGTCAGCATATGAATATAATAACTTAGCAATATGTTCTACTAATGGAAATCCAAACAGGGGATATTATGATATACGATGTATAAAAGGGGCTCTGTGTATATTGTTTCACAAGTGCGGGAGTTTCCCCAAGATTTTATTTAGGCACAAAATTGGTAGAATGTTGAGCATATGCATACTTAAATGTACTGTGATATGATTATGCAATTGATACTTCCTCCCCATCTCTTCCTTTAGACTATAACTGACTCAAGGTCTACTTCTACTCTTCGTTATGTCACATGCCTGGCTTGCAGTAGGTGCTGAACAAGGAAGGTACACCGGAGCTAAGGCACTCTATATTGAACATAGGTCTGCCAACCTAATAACAAAACCTAAGGGTTTTGTTCTACCACATTTTCCTTATCTACAAAAACATTATGATCAGTTGTATGGTATTACTTACTTCCCAATGTAATAGGAGTGATCAAATGTAGATTGAGGTAACAACATCAACAAAAAAAGGATGTGAATTGTTACCACTGTTTCTCCACCTTGCACCTGGACCAGAGGTCCCAGGATGGGGCATGTGAAAGAGGTTTGTCAACAGGAAATGTCCCATGCATTTATATGGATTAATATAACTTTGTGGAGGGAAGTAGGGTTTCAAATATCACTGCAAAAAGAACAAGGGAGACCAATTAATGGTTCGGAGTCCAAACTGCACCTGTGTCCCCAAACTGTTCACTAACACAAATGAGGCTTGCTGATGAAAACAAGCACTTTAAGTGCTTTTTATCCTGTGGCATGGTTTAACTGTGCTCAGGCTCAAAGCAGAGCTGTGCAAAAGGCTGGAGTAACCACTCTGCTCCACGCTGCACTGTGGATTCAAAAGTCAAGGCCAGCTTCTTATTTACATGGAAAGATCTTAGGCTTTCGTGGTTTCCTGTTGTGCCCTGGTGCATCTGCTCTTTGGTTTCTGGGTTTGTCTTTAGAGAGATACAAACAGTCTCTCTCACTATTCAAGAGAACATAAAAATTCCACAGCCTCTAATTGCTAGCAGATTTTACCAGATACTCTGTCATGGCTCCTCAGAACAGCTGGACCTAAGCCTACCAAAGAACAACTTCGAAAGGATAGTGATTTGAAAGACTCCTGTAGTGTGCCCAATACCAATCAGGGATGGGTTCTCCAGCTTGATATTATTCGTATTTTATTAATATTTATTCATTGACTTCACTCTTAGAACCATTTAGCATACACCTAGGCTCTCATCTATACAAAATATCCTTTGTTAGGGACTGAAAAAAATAGTTGTGGAAAGATTCAGTTATCCTCTTTTATTATTATTATTATTATTATTATTATTATTATTATTATTATTATTATTATTAGTTTTTTCAAGACAGGGTTTCTCTGTGTAGCCCTGGCTGTCTTGGAACTCACTCTGTAGACCAGGCTGGCCTCAAACTCAGAAATCCGTCTGCCTCTGCCTCCCAAGTGCTGGGATTAAAGGCGTGCGCCACCACTGCCCGGCTCAGTTATCCTCTTATGACATTTGTTGCAGGCTTTTTTGAATCTCACATTAGAACAGCCTGTGTAGACATTACAATTATGGATCCTGTGGCTCATGGCACGGCTCTCTAGCAGAGCACATGTTTACCATACACAAAGCCCTGGGTATCAGTCTGGCACTAATAAGTAAATAAATAAAATAAAGTAAAATAAAATGACAGATACTTATCTACTGCTTTCCAGAAGACCTTACTCAATCAGCCCTGATGGGTGGGACTAGAGTTTCTCAGGTATGTTTTGTGCCTATTAGCTGAGCTGCACTCTCTAAGTTGTACATTGAGCTGTAAGCCAGTGCAGATGTTTTCCTGGCATCCTTAGTTGCTTTATCATTGTTAGCTCAGATCCCAAGGGTTCTATAGCTGATCAGAGTCTGGTTTGTTATGGGAAGGACTCCAAGTTATTCTTTTTTTTTTTTTTTGAAATATTTCTTTGGCGTTTTAATTTTTTTCTTTTGAAAATAATTTTTTTCCAACTTTTATTAGATAATTTCTTCATTTACATTTCAAGTGTTATCCAGAAAGTTCCCTATAGCCTCCCCCCTCCCGGCCCTGCTCCCCTACCCACCCGCTCCCACATCTTGGCCCTGGCGTTCCCCTGTACTGGGGCATATAAAGTCTGCATGACCAAGGGGCCTCTCTTCCCAATGATGGCCAACTAGGCCATCCTCTTCTATATATGCAGCTAGAGACATGAGCTCAGGGGGTAAAAGTTAGTTCATGTTATTCTTCCACCTATAGGATTGAAGACCCCTTCAGCTCCTAGGGTACTTTCTCTAGCTCCTTTCTTGGGAACCCTATGTTCCATCTAATAGCTGACTGTGAGCTTCCACCTCCATGTTTGCCAGGCATTGGTATAGTCTCCCATGAGACAGCTATATCCGGGCCCTTTCAGCACTATCTTGCTGGCATATGCTATAGTGTCTATGATTGGTGGCTGATTGTGGGATGGATCCCTGGCAGCAGCAGTCATTGGGTCCATCCTTTGGATTCAGCTTCACACATGATCTCTGTAACTCTTTAAATGTGTGCTTTGTTCTTAATTCTAGGAAGGGGTGACGTGTCCACATTTTGATCTTCCTTCTTCTTGAGTTTCATGTGTTTAGTAAATTGTATCTTGGGTAGTCTAGGTTTCTGGGCTAATATCCACATATCAGTAAGTACATGTTATGTGAGTTCTTTTGTGATTGGGTTACTTCACTGAGGATGATGGCCTTCAGATCCATCCATTTGCCTAGGAATTTCATATATTTATTGTTTTTAATAGCTGAGTAGTACTCCATTGTGTAAATGTACCAAATTTTTTGTATCCATTCCTCTGTTGAGGGACATCTGGGTTCTTTCCAGTTTCTGGCTATTATGAATAAGGCTGCTATGAACATAGTGGAACATGTGTCCTTATTACCAGATGGATTATCTTCTGGATATATGCCCAGTAGGGGTATTGCAGGATCTTCCGGTAGTACTATGTCCAATTTTCTGAGGAACCGCCAGACTGATTTCCAGAGTGGTTGAACCAGCTTGCATTCCCACCAACAATGGAGGAGTATTCCCCTTTCTCCACATCCATGCCAACATCTGTTGTCACCTGAATTTTTGATCTTAGCCATTCTTACTGGTGTGAGGTGGAATCTCAGGTTTGTTTTGATCTGCATTTCCCTGATGATTAAGGATGTTGAACATTTTTTCAAGTGCTTCTCAGCCATTCGGTATTCTCCAAGTTATTCTTAAACATAAATGTATATCTCATCTTTGACCTGTTGTCCAACAAATTCCTATTCTTTACAAATCATAAAGTGCCCCCAAGTCTGTAATACTAGCATATGGGAAACAGATAATTTAATACCTCTGTGAGTTTAATGCTAGCCTGGTATACACACTGAGTTCCAGTTTAACTGGTACTATAGAGTGAGAACCTGTCTCAGTAACAACTGTAACAACAGTAAAATGCATAAACTTAGGTACCTTTTTAAAAATCTGTATTTTTCTTTTCTTTTCTTTTTTAGACTTAGATTTTATATCATTAAATTCACGGTTTGATGTTTACTAACCATTTCACTAGGGGTAGAAATTATCATCATTAATGAATGTCTTGTGTTTCTGATGTTTAAGCTATGTGTTAAATCTTTACATATATCACAAGGACAGAGCACTTAAGTAAACATTCTCCCCAACAATCTCCTATAGGATTCAGGATCATTGTGAAGCCATGGAATGAAGTATGTCTGCTGGACTATGGAGGGGGGCACAGCTAACTAAGGATAATATAGGAAGGGAAGAGAGCTTCTTGGAAGTGACAGTTGGGCTAGAACTATTAGGAAAATATCAGTGTTGTGACCCTGGACTTCCTATGCTATGGTTTCAGCCCAGTCCTTCCTCTTCCTACATCTCAATGCTCTTTAACTTTCATTTCCTTTATCTGAACACTGACCTCACAATATAATGATTGCTACATTTGCTGGGGTTACAAATAAGACAAATGAGTGATTCACATGGGTGTGATAGGAAAGTAGAAAGTGAGAAGAATATATTCTCTTTTTAGGAAGACTAACTGTAGTCTACTAACTTGCTTGTTCCATCTACATTACAAATACAGAAAGTACGTATCCCCTCAGCAGTCATAGAACTATTAACCCACTTTTAAGAGAGCGGAAAATAAATCAATGTGTTTTTCATTTTATGCTCTTCCACAAAAACATTTTCATGAGTTGGGAAGCTAGTGCCCTGTTTTCAAATTGCCAAATTTAGTACTTGACCACAAACCAGCAGGGGAAGAAAGGAGATTGCGTAGAGTCATATAAACACTGTCTTCCCAGGGGAGGATGGTGACAAGTGATACTGTTTATTTTTATTGTAATCTTTATGCTAGTGGCCTCCTGAATGACAGTGATTTGGAATGCTGGCCAGAAGGGCAAAAGGAGCATTGTCATACTGCAGCAGTCCAGCCCCAACCATACAGATCCTATCCCCCTTTGGAGAAGATATGCCTCGTGATACTCTTGCCTCTTTCCCGCAAAATATTTGTGTGCAGAGCCAACCCAACCCCCAGCTTGTTTTCTGTCTATACTAAGAACCCAGAATAGGAGCTCTGGAATTCCATAGTTGGAGTTGTAAACCTAGGTAGTATTTGCTAGGTTTGTGCCCTTGGTAGCTAGCTTCTTTCACTGAGATTTCTCCTTGTGTACTGATGAGATAACTCTTTCAGCTGCATGAAGTTGTGATGATATATTCTCACAGGCTATTATAAAATGTGATAAATATTTGTTGTTATTGTCACTCCACCAAGAGTGTCATCTAGAACTTTCAACCCTCTGCTGTTTTCCCTGTGACTCGGGGGGGGGGGGATGACAAATCTACCACCCCCTTCCCCAAATACTCAGGGCTTATCAGAAATAATCTGAAATATGGCTCTCCTATTTCTCCCTTCACTACTTAAACAGTTCCGTCGGTTAAGCTGGAGTCCCTGGAAGGAAGATGAGCTCAGGCTAGATGTCAGGCAGACTCTCGTGGAGCTTTTGTTTCTGACCTTTCACCTGACTGTTGAGTTCCCGGTGGGCTTCCAGAATCCTAGTGCTAGATAGTCCATCTTTCAGAGAATGAAATGGCTGGATTATGCCATTAAACAGGTATTACTGTTTAAGAGACTGATCAAATGTTTCCACAGTGGATTGTGACTTCTGGCTTCCCACATTCTCACCATTCCAGTACGGATGCCGTGAATCTTAGGACTCTGGTTTTTAAAATGTGTGTGTGTGTGTGTGTGTGTGTGTGTGAATTTATACCTACAGGATAAATTCAGGAGTTATCTTCAGGAACATCATATACTTCCTTTGAGACAAGATCTCTCATTGGTCTAGAGCTTATCTGCAACTTTAGGTTGAGTTGCTCAGTGAACCCAAGTGACCCTCCTGTCTCTGCTTTCCCTGTGCTGGGATCATTAGTGCACTGCCCAGGCCTGGTATTTTTCCATGGGTTCTAGAGGCTAAACTCAAATTTTCAGGCCAGGGAGGTGAAAACTTTATTAACTAAGCTTCTTTCCCAGCTTTCACTGTGGTTTAATAGGCGTTACCCTTTTCCCTGGCAGGCGCCACATATCTGTAGCATCCTTAGATAGAGTCAGTTACCCTGAGCTTTGGAGGTGTGGGGGAGGGTTTGCCTCAGGTCGCTTGAGTTAGTTACAGTGAGCAAGTAGCAACACTACCAGCTCTAACAACATGGTGTGGTCCGAGGGAGGCTTTAGTCTGTCTAGGCCCAGAGTCACCAGAGCCATGGGCTCCATCTATCTTTTGCAATAGCACAGAGGTCAGACTATGGGCACTCTAAATGCTTCTTTGTGTGTTCCAGAGATATGGGGAAGGAGATCAGGCCCTCTGTGTGAGGGCATAGTGAAGGTATGGAGGCAGGCAGGGAACAGAGATGGAATGTTCTAGAGATCTGTCTCAGTGGAAGACAGTAGAGAGTGCAAAAATGGATGTTCTCTGACTCTGTTTTTATGCTCCACCATATGACCTCTCCAGCTGGCCAGCACTCTTTCCACCAACCCAACCAACCACAATGTAGTATTCCTGCCATGGGGCACCCTACCAAATCCAATGTCATCACTATACCCTCAACCTCTAAGAACTATTAGTGAAACATGTCCCTTTTCTTATAAAATACCTGGCCCCAGGTATTTCATTATATCTGAACATTCCCTGCCCTCTCAGCTGACTGAACCAGAGGCGTGTACGCTTACTAATCTTTATGTACACATTTCCCTAAGGATTTCCTATGTTAAACTAAGGAGGATTTTGTTGTGGTATCTTCAATTGTAACCCATTACCACAGGGATTATACTCTAGCTCTAATGAATCATCTTATGAAACAGTAACACAATAGCTGCCATTTTGTGCCAAGGATTCTGCAAAGTTGTACATAAAACTGTCCTGACTAAATTCTCTACATGCTATGGGAAGACACCACTAAACACGCATAACACGAAAAAACAAAGAAAGGAGAGTAACTGTGAGAGTAAGTATTTTACCTGTGTTCCCTTGGCAGGTAGAAAAGAAGCCATTGTCATCGAGACTCAGCATCTACTCAGTGTTAGAACATTCCTATTTCTAGGTTCACGGGAGGTGGAGAAATCTTTCTACCTCCCAGCTTCCACCAAAGCTCCGTGGAGAATACGCCTTCCCATTGGATCAGCTAACTGGAGAGCTAGCTGCCATGACATGACAGCTCCTGAAAGGGCACTGGAGCAGGCGCAAGGATTAGCTCCCTCTGACCCTGTGACTTTTTGGCCTCCCTCTAACCCCTGCTGTGTGTGATCTCGCATTTTGAGGAGTTCATAGTGATTAACTCTGAGCAAACAGCTCTGCCTTCATGAAGTTACAAAAGAACAGCGTTCTCTCCTTGTTAATTAAATCATGCACACGGGGAAGAGAAATGTGCAGCCCACACTTGTGTCTTCTAAAATATCAAAGGCCAGATTAGAATGTCTGGTGCTCTGCCTCAGGCCTATTTTCCCCATTCCTAGAGGTATAGGGACCCGGAGATGAGGGTCTTCTGAGAACTTAGCAATACTCACTTATCTGGTCATTCATTTATTCATTTGTTATTTTGAGCTGAATCCGAAAGAGGCAACCTTATCAGCACAAAATAAACCAGGGAATTCTCCATCAATTAAACATTGAGCTGGAGACATCAGAAATGGCAGATGAGAAAAAGGGTGAACTCTTCAGGTCACATTTAAAACCACTTCTCCACAAGCCCAGAGCCCTCATGGTACCTGCTCCCTCACTCTCTGCTGGTGAGTTTTCCATGACAGTTGGCGGGTTTTATTTGCCACAACAAAGGGGTGCTTGAGCTTCCCTGGGCGTGCTTCCTCAGTCCTGGGCCTCTCCTAGACCTCACAAAGGTGTTATTGTTGCCTGCTTGCTGTGTTCCCAGCACCTGAGGGAGATCAAAGGTACTGGAGACCACAGTCTAACCCTCCTGACATAGCATTAAAGCTGATGATTAATCCCTTTAGCCTACAGGCCTCTTCACACTAGCAAGTACAAAACAGGGTGGAGGTGGGGACTACATTTCCAGTCCAACAAAAGACAATAAACTGACATTTTATGACTGCCATTCACTGTATCCAACAGTAGCTGCCCATCAAATTTGTTAAAGCCCCAACAGTTGTCCCATGTGCGCTATTTATGTCACTGGGACATTTTTATAAGTATCATTACTATTTTTGAGTGTCTGTGAACTGCACATCACATTCAGATAAAATGCATGTTACCCACAAACTCTCTGGTACAGGCAGTCTTGCCTCTTATATAATGGATGAAGAGTCTGAGGCTTAGAGAGATTGAGTAGTTCACTCAGATCACAGGTCTAAAACAATACAAGGAGATTTTACAACCTGTATCTGGAAATCAAAATGCCCACAATCTCTCTGTTCTGGAACGGGCATGGGATAAGATCACATGATATCGATATAAAAAGTAGGATCTCTGAAACCACAACCAAGAGAGGTTTTTGGGTCTTTGTTCCAGAAAGTAGCATTTTAGTGATCTTGAGGAAAGCACTAGAGCTTTCTGCCTCATTTTTCTAATTTGTAAAACCAGGATACAGCAGACAAGGCTCTCGTGCCACCCTGTGAAGAGACGGTGGCACTGAGGGAAGCCATAAGGAGGCAGCTCCCATCTGCAGGGGCGGCATCTGTGTGCAAGTCTGAATTAGAGGGGCAAAAGTGTCGAGACTCCGATTCGGGAAGCTAGATCAGATGTGTCCCACTGAAGATGGCAGAGACTTAAATACTTTCAGTGAGGATACACTGGCAGCTTAGACCCATGTCAAGAGAAAGAAGTGGCTGCTGCTCCACACTTCTGATTTAAGGGGGCCTAGCTTCCTTAGGTTTATCCTTCTAGCACAGGGCTGCTGAAAGTGAGAGGGTGAGACTTGTAAAACCAGTTAAGGATATATATATATATATATATATATATATATATATATATATATAATATATACATATAATACAAACACACACACATACAAAATACACATACACACATGGACAAACATAAACACACACTTTGGCTTCCAGTTTTATGGGTATTTTAATGGGATTCCTGAGTATGTGAACAAGTGCGTCTCTGTTTCTATATCTGTTTCTTGTGTCTTTTCTTGGGCTCTTTTCTTTCTTTTCGTTTGTAAATTCCTATTCAGTGTGGTTGGTTTTAATCTTATTTTATCTCTATCACTTAGAAGCCGGTTTGTTTTCTAGTAAGAAACAGAAAAAGGTTGAATCCAGCTGGGAGGAGAGGTAAGGAAAACCTAGGAGGAGGAGAGGGAGGGGAAGTGTATTTAGGATATATTATATAAGAAAAAAGTCTATTTCCAACAAAAAGGGAACAGAAAGATACGATATTGCCTAGAGTTCAGAGAAGCTTGAAATAAAATGTAGTTCCTTAAAGTTCAACCCAAGTGTCACATCGTGAAGGTTTCAGATACCAAGAGTTCCCGTCTGAGTCAGGCACTCCTCCCTCTCTGATCTATAAAACCAAGACTGGTAGTTGCAGGCTTGCCTTGTACAGATGCTCTCTGAGAGAAGCACTCTCTCAATGCTCATGCTAGGAGACAGCAGCTAGAAAACTCCATATGCTGCAGAAAGCTGGGACCCCATGTGGGACTGGGAACCATCTCTACACAGAGGCTCAGGGCAAGACTAAGTGGCTAGCACAGATCAGATGCTTAGCACAGTGATCTCAAGCTTAATCTGCTGTCAAGGACCCAGAAGCCCAGCTCAGCTCTGGGGAAGTCTATGCTATCCTTTTGTTCCGAGAATTTAGTAGCCAGAACAAAAGAGAAAGTTTCAGTGAATATTATTGGATCAAAGCATCCGCCCGTGAAGAAAAGTGCAGTTATTTAAGAGATTCTGCCCTGTGTCCTGCTCCGTTCTCTGCTCGTCTCCTCCTCCACCTTCTCCTTGGTTTTACTCATCTGGGAAAAATCCAAGGAGTCGTCCATCTCACTTTAACAGAGTAATGACTTTTAAATAAAAATATGGTAGAAATGGGTACTTATCGAAATGGAATGCTTTCAGACTCATGCATTTAAAAAAGATATAAATTTTAGGGCAGGCACTAAATTTTACTGCAATCTTGGAGAAAGCCTTTCCACTAATTCATGGAGAAAAATTAGCACAGTGAAAATTGCTTATCAGTGTTCTTTTGAAGTCATGATATGCAGCCTGATTCTATAGATCATCAGGACACTCCCGGGGAGATGGATTTATATGGATGGAGAGAGAGAGCTCAGTGTCCAAGGAAAATAGACACCTGTGCACAGGGGAGACATAGCCACGCTTGGAGGAGACACGTCTGGAGGGCTTTGTCAGCTCTGCAGCCCAGGTGAACTCACTGAGCATCCTTTCATTTTCTTCAACAAGTTGGCCACTGGAAAGAGGCTTGGCAAGATCTGTCAGGCTTGGGCTAGGGAAGGGAGAAAGAGAAAGAATGGAGAGGAAAAGGAGCCAGTAGTTTCCAGGATTGGCCTCTGGGCTGCCTCCTCTGTTTGTGGTGGCCTTGCCTTTCAGCGTGGTGCACTTACCCCCATGTGACAAGATGATGTTCCGCAGATGACAGCCAGCCTTGACGTCACTGGCTGTCCCTCACAGGTGAGCCCGTGACCTCTCACATCTGCCCCAATCACTCCTGTGAGAAAGTAAAACCAAACAAATTCTTCTTAAAAAAAGAGATTGTGTGTGTGTAAGAAAGCTAAAAGCAAGCCAAAAATACAAAAAAAAAAGCTTTTTGTTAAAGAAAGGAGACCACACATAAGGGAGTAAAAATCCCATATTTGGTCTCAAGTTTAAAAAATATAAAATAACAAACAAACGACAATAACAAAAATTTATTTGCTAGCCAAGGGCAAACTAGAAAGTATATTCTGGTTTTGCCTTATTCTAGTCCATATATGTCATCTAACCTTGTCAGAATAATACCAACTATAATTATACACATACTAATGGCAGCCATGAAATATCTATGGCCATTAGATACCATTGTCTATTCTTTGTATTACCTGGATCATTTCCTTTTAACACTGTCTAGACGATATAATTAATGCCATAAACAGACACCAAAGGAAAATCTAAGATCTTAAGAGGTTAAGTAACAGGCCTAAGGTCAAAGTGCTAGTAAGACACAAGCACTTCTGGCTGGTACCCCAGGGCCATGCGATTCTTTAGAACACATGGTACCCCAGGGTCATGGAAGGAAGAAGCAACAGAACACTGTGATGTTTGAAGCTTTAGGACCCTCACATCTCCATTCTTATTTCCAGCCCTTCCACAGCTCCAGGTGTGAAAGACAAGTCCCTGTTCTAAGAATGCCAGGCAGCAGAGAACCTCTCAGCAAGAGGACAAATGGGCTTTCACACAGCTTCTCTGGATTCCTTGGTACTTGTAGAGCAAGTTAGGTTAATAACAGAGAGCTCCCCCACCTTCATTTACTCAAATAGACATCAAGAACCATTGTGTGTGTGTGTGTGTGTGTGTGTGTGTGTGTGTGAGTATGATGTGGGAAGTCAGAGACCGGCAAACCTGCAACCCTACAATATTAAGAGGAAGGTGGGGAAGACACTGGGATGCAGAGAGAACAGTTTGATCTCATCTAATCACCTCTGTTCCCCCTGCTCTGGATCTACAGTAAAGGATGCCCATTCATTCATAACTCAAGACATTTGTTCTTCCCTCTGCTTGGAATGCTATTCTTCAACGAACTCCCAGGTGAACTTTTGTTTATTCTTGACTCAGTATTCCTTTTTCAGAACAGATTTTCCTCATTATCTAGGTAATTTTCAATCTCCCTGATAAATATTCTCATGTACCTTGACTCCTGGAGGACAAGGTACTAGAAACTTCAAATTTTCAAATTTGAATTTTCAAATTTCTCCAATAAAGGCTGTAAGAAGCTAGTACTGTCTTCTTTGTATGCCTAGTAGCCCAGAGACTACGAGTAGTTGCTACCTCAGGCATGAATAGAGAGTAAGATTGCTTATAAATACAATGAAAATTTTGATAAAACCTTGCATTTCCATGCTCACCTCTGGTAAGGCAGAGAGAACTTTCAATGGAGAATTTCAACTCAGAAGGACTCCTTCACATGGAGAAACCAGAGGCTCAAATTCCAAACTCCCCAAGACTTTCCCAGAAACAGAGTAGGATCAGCACATCAAGCAACATGTTTACAGATACTGATAGCAGCAGCTTCATGCCAAAGCAGGAAAGAAGGAGCTTAGGGGTGAGGGGTGGGAGATCAGTAACATGCTCTAACATTGTTCCCAAGTCTACACCTTCAGGGCCCAGGGGCTCAGAAGCCCAGCAGCAAAGAATGTACGTTGGTCAGCACAGTAAACTTATTCCAGTGAGTAGGTAGCTTTAGCCCTGGGGCCTGAACCTGCAATGGCCTTAGGCCTGTTTGCAGATCAAGTCTATTGTACTATGTAAATAGAGGCTGTCCCTGTAAACTGCAATGTACAATCTTGGTCCAGATGAGCCCTGCAGGAGATGGAGGAGCAGGAGGCTAGGAAATGCCCTCACCCAAGCCAGAGCACACATGAAGGATGCGTTTTGCAGGACTTCTCTAGACTGTGGCTCCAGCACCTTCTAGAGTCCACTACCCTCAGACTACAGTAACTCATTCCTCTTTCCCTGACTGATGAACTGGGGCCAGCTTCTTAAATGGAATATCTGGCTGACATTTTTGTGTATGAAATTCCTACTCAAACACATAATACTGATGTCTTCCTGGTTGACTTCTGAGTCCCTTATTTAGGACATCAGAGCTTTGGAACAGGAAGAATCTGAAGAAAGAAAGAAAAAAGAGCAAATTTCAACAACTTTTACTACATGACCTTGTACAGCTAGGTTTTGTTTTATTTGAAAAAAACAACTTACTAACCTGATTCGACTATTATTATACCCATTTTACAAATGAGGAAACTGAGGCTTAGGAAGGAGAAACTTCCTTGGGGCAGAGAGCTCTGGAAGGAGGCGTATGATTGATTCATACTAAGAAAACCTGACTGCCAAGTCTTGGCTTTTCACCATGAAGACTGTGGTTTTTCTCTAAGACCAGGTAACTAATATTTACTGTCTATACAACTCAGAATACTGGGGTCTCAAAGATATTGATGGGAGATTCTTGACAGAAAGGAAGCTGACAACTACTGGTCCTCACTGTAACAAAACTCTCACAGAGACTGCTGTCAATGGACCTTTCTAACCAGTTCCATTTGAATGTAGTCTAGGCAACCCGAACATTACAAAGACATTCAGTTCTAGGAAGTTTAAAAAATAGCCGAAGAAGAAAATTGTGAAAACACTTTTACTTGTTTCCTCTCCATTTAGTAGTCACTATAAATTTATCTAAGTTTAGAATGGAACAACTAGAAAGTTAAAACAAGAAAACAGTGGAATTTGAAAACAAATATCTGCTATAAAATGGGACAAATAATAAAATCAGTTTGCTGATTGATATTGAGACAATATTCCTAGAACAGATATGTAATGTGCAGGTGACTTGTCACCAACATCACCATTCTTCACCCCCATCACTGATCACATCACCTTTCCCTGAACTACCTTTAAAGGATCAGCCATATCCTTCCATTGGGACAAGCAAACATGCCAGATATCTAAGACAATCTGGGTACCATGCTTAGCTCTTTAAATACTCTGTTACTTAACATTTGCAAATGGTTCATATTTGGAAAAAATAAATCCTTAAGCAGTAAATATATCTTATTTTTCTTTAATAAATGTGGAAAAAAAGGGTCAGGGTGTTCAGGTAATTGGCATTTGGGGAAATACAGATACAAAAACCAATGCCAAGATTTGACATTGTTCTCTGGGGCACTGAAGCCTGTGATTTGTCCTTGTTTTCTCAGTATGTGGTCTCATATCAATTGTCTTATATAAGGTAAACGATCTGGGGAATGTTGTGTACCATAGAGCACACTGAGTGTCCGAGTCAACAATTTGAAAAATCCAAGTTTTATTAACCCCCAGTTCTGCTACAAATTTGACTTTGTCCCGTTTTTCAAAAGTGAGAGAATGAAACCAAATGGTGCTCCTGCCTCAGCTGCTCTTAGTACACAGCAAACTCCGGGCTTCTATTCATTGGACACATAACAGACTCATCCTTTCAGGACCCTCAGGCTCTGATCCTCAGACACAGTGAACAGCCACACTGGGCTGAACCAGCAAGGAGCTGTTCTTACCAGTTTTTCTATGGGGAGATTCTTTTGTCCTACCAGGTGCCATCTTGAACTGAACAGCAGCATACAGGTAATGCATTCATGTGATCACATGAATCTGAATAGGGCCATTTTCATTTTCTTAAGGCCATGCAGAGCTTAGAGGGGCAGCTGCCCCAGAGACAAGAGGGTCAAACACACTCAGAAAGTAGTAAGAGATGGTAGGAGTGGTGCAGGCTTTCTCCTTTCTGAGTAAACATTTCACCATCTGTGGAGAAACCACAGGTCATGCACGTAACGGACTTCAGAGAACACCTCAGTAGATGAGATTTTGACACGCAGAGCCTTCAGCAATGCTGGGTAGGATCTTATATATGACGCATAGCTTTCAGTTTATCCTGACTTCCTCAGAAGAAGAATTAGCAGTTGAAGAAATAAGTACCAACAAAAAGTAGCCACATTTTCAACTGTGTGTCCTCTGAACCTGGCACAATGTCTAGCGTATGGTAATTACTCAACTGAAGTTTTTGATGACAGAAAAACCAATAGCAAAAAAACAAACAAACAAACAAACAAAAAACTTACTCCTATTCCTGATTCAAGGAACAAATTTAGGGATTTCCATTTACTGACTCTTTGTCCTCAAAATTCAGACATGATTCATGTCAAGCAACATGTTTAAAAACAAAACTTAAAAGGAAAACTTAGAACAATGGACAATTTTCTTCTTTACCTCTCTGAGCAGCCCACCTTCCCCCCATGACCCCATCCATCTTCCATATGGACATTCATTAAGCACCTACTATACTTCCAAACAGAAAAAAAAGCGACTCTGCAAATGTTATGATTTAAAGAGTCCATTATCCTGTAATTTATCAAACCACAACTGCTTTGAAATTTTTATAGGCTTATATGGAAGAAAAACAACCCAAGTTCTAGCATTTGTGTTATAATTATGGCCCACTTTATAGCTACATCACAGTACGTTTGAGTTTGCAAGCATCCACCAACAGTACACCTTTTATTCCAGTACAAGTTGAAAGAACTGAACTTCAGGGATGTGAACGTCATTGCCTGCTGCCCCGAGGTGGGGCTTTGACTCACATGAGCGTTCACTGAGTCTGAGTCTTAAAGTGCTTGTGCCCTAAGAGAGGATTATTCTCTTGACATAATAATCTGAGACTCTTCCCAGAAGAAGAAATATAAGATGAACTTTGAACATGGCTTGAGATTTTATCAACTCTTGATGAGGTCATTAGAAGGAACGAACTGACAAGTAAACCCAAAACGTGTTCCACGAAGCTGGCGGGTAGCTTGGCATTCTTGGAAAGACAGCTCCACATGGACCGCCAGCCTTATGTGTGGAAACTCTGGGGCAAGTGCAAGGACCCCAAAGGGCAAGAGTTGTATAAAGACATTTTTCTCTGCAGAAGACCTAACTCATATAATTCTTTTATTCTGAATAATATGTATACTACATAGAACCTGTGTCGTTGACATAATGGAGATTTAAAGGTTCATCCTTCTTGTGACATTGGTTGAGTTTTATATATTTTATCTATGCCCCAGTTTTTACATACAAACAGTTATTAATCACCCTCCTCATAGGATTCTTATATACATGTTAATACATTTAAAGTGCTTAGGTGAGTCCTGTCTAGTAGCACACTCTTTGAACATGAATATTTTCTGTGTTGGAACTGTTCGGTTCATCAGTGAGCAGTGGCACATTACTACTGAACACCTGAAATAGAGCTAGCAAAAGTGAGCAACTATTTTACTCAATTTTAATAAAGTTAAATGTAAATGCTCATAAACTACTAGTGACTAACCAGGTAGTATAGGTTAGCCCATGCTCTCTTCACACTGGTATAGGTTAGACCATGCTTCACACTGCAGGCTTG
>LR749777.1:1451602-1524102 GCA_902729485.2 Mus minutoides | reverse complement strand
CTGCTTTCTGTCCTTCATATACAGTTCATGACAGAATAATGGAGTGGGGGATAAGGAAGATTTGCCACAATTCAGACTACTGTTGTAAACATTAGTAAGAGTAATTTAAAAATGTGTTCATATCTACAAAGTCACAATTACACAAAGTATTATTCAAACTACAATTCAGTTTGCTATCAATATCTGTCAATTGATTATTTTTGTCTTAATGAAAGACTCTTCCATAATTTGAATTAATAGGAAACCAATATGAAGATTTAATGGACATTGAGGAAACTGAAAACAAAGAACAGACCCTCAGATAATTGTCTCTTACTCCTTTGTTCCTTACCTCTAGGAAAAGAGATCAAATCTCAAAGGCTGGCTAGAATGTAATACCTAGGAAATGTGAAACTTAAATAATCCCAAGCAAATCCCCAGTTAAGAAAAAGCAAAAGTTTCATTTCTTCCTAACCTCAAAAGCACATCTAGATGACAGGTACCCAATCATTCATACATTCATAAAAGACGTACAGGGGTCATGCACAGTGAAGTATCAAGTTGAAATCTAATTCTACACAAGTTAACCCTTAAAACTTACTTTTCTGAATTAAAAAGAAATGAGAATTGGCCTAAGTATCACAAATGTTTACAATGGAATATGTCTATAAATAGATTCAAAACTGAAACTCTAAATCACATAGTTGCTTGTTAACATCTTATAAATACAACTTATTAATCCCTATAACATGCCAGACATCCACTATCAAATGGTAGAAAACTAAAGATAGAAGTTGTTTCCTTTATTCTATAAGATTCCTGTTTCCTGGGGGGAAGGGGGCAGATACACCAGGAGATACTTACAAAACAAGCAGGTAATAAGCTAAGTCTAAGGAGAGGTGGGACCTTCAGACTTGACCTATCTGGGAGAGCCAGGGGGCCTCCAAAGGCAAATGATGTGAGGAAGAAGTATGCCCGCTAACGGGGGAGACTTTGAGGAAGAAACCAGCATTTTGTGTAGACTTTTAGACAAGAGATATTAAGCCAAGGCACAAGTGATGGAAACAGTTGCTTTTGGAGCCTACTGAGTTACTCTCTGAAGCAGAGGGACCTGTATTCTGCAGAACTTGGTTGGTCATGGTCTGATGTCATTCAGATTGAACCCTGATTCCCAGCTTTACTCTCTGTTTGCTAGGTTAACTCCTATACAGAATCACCTCTTTGAGCCCCAGGTTTCTCAGCTATAGGAATACTGCCGTCTAATTCATTAGGTCATCATCTCCAATATTTTTGGTTGGTGTGGAATAGGAAATGCTGTCTCCATATATGGTGCACTGAAGTCCTCAATATTTTGTGCTCAAGGTACTGGAGAAAACCCACAGGAGCAAGAAGCAGTCCTACTTTCCTCTCCTCTGAAACAGGGGAAAAAGCCTTGGGTTTTCTGATCCTGACCTTGAAGCAGGTTGTAAGACCTTCATGTGCTAATTTCCCTTCAACGGGTCAGCCACATCCTTCTGTCTAGGGAGAAAGTCTCTCTGAGAATCATCTGAACAGGCCTCACTAAGCTGCCTCTAGTTCAGAGCTGCCAGGCTATGTTTCCTGCATGCTCAAACTTCCCAGGATTCTCTGTCCAACCTCACCTAAAGCACTCAAGAAACTATTTCTTTGGGTCTTCACGGCCTTTGGAGGGCTCTCAGGCCACGCAAAACTTACAGTAAACCGCCTGCATTTCTTGTTATCTGTCATGTGCTGTGGCGGCATCTGACACAAGCCCAAGGTAGCAGTGTGGAAAAGATATTTTCTTCTTTCCACATCTTTATGTGACCTGCCTCAGTCCTGGGCAAACCCTAGTGCTGTGTGTGAGGCACACAGTCTGGACCTGTGACATAGGAACTATTAATATTTTCTTCTGAGGAAAGTAGGCATTGGTTTTCATTAGCAAATTTCTCTTGTTGGTGGACAAACGGTTTCATTTATAGGATTATCTGAAAATTGTCTTCCTGAAGGGGGAATAAGGAACCAGCAGTCCTGACCGAAGTTTCCCAAGACACTTCGGGAAACCCAAGTGGACATGGGGAGGCTTAGCTAAGAAGGGAAGAGGGATGAACTGTCAAAGAAAACGACCTTAATTTGCAGGCTAGTTCTTCTCTCTCTGACTTCTGACTGTACCTCCTCCCTTGGTATGGATTTCAGTCCTTTGGAAGCTTCGAGAGGTTTTGTGGGGTTAGTTGAACATTGACAGACCAAAGCTTGGAATTCAGTCTAAGAGCCAAAACCAGGCCAGGTTTCCATAATGCCTGGAGTTCCCCTGGAGAGTGTCAAGGGTTCCACTGCACCTAGACTGATTAATCACTCCTGGCCTCAAGCTTCAGACAACAAAGGGACTGAAAAGAAAAACAGATCCTGAAGCTGGATTCTGATTCTAGCCCTACTTCCCGGTTCCCAGGAGACTGGGGGTGGGAGTGAATGGTGACCCTTACCCGTAAGAGTCCGGCTATGAATGAAGTGGCATGTGGATCGGCTGAGCGGGCTCTGCTTGGATAAAGACCCAGGGTTGTAGCAAAATGAAGGACATGTGGCTGAAAGAGGTTCAAAAGGAATAAAGGCTTAGGTAAATAAACAGTGCTGAAAGGGGGCGGGGGAAAAAGAGCATTATTGAAAGTCTCCAAAGGAAAGCACTGGCAAGTCTCAAGAACAGCCAGGAAAGGCAGACTCGGAGATCTGGCCCTCGCAGATCCTCCACGCCCTGTACCGGCTCCAGATGCTCACCTCCTCTCCTTGCCCTGCACCCTTCCTGGCTCCACAAGCAACGAGGACCAGACGAAGGGGTAACTGGGTCTACAGGGGAAACTTCTCGATACTACCATCGAGTCTCATTTTAGGCATAAGTGATGTTCCTGAGCCTGGTCTTATCTGTAAAATGGAGATGATGATTTAAAAGTGAAAAATAAAAGTGGAGGAGAGAAGACTTATCTCGACAGAAGGGCACTGCTTCATGTCAGGGCCTTAGGCCCTGATGTGTATCTCTCCTTATATGTCCATAGCTTTAACTCCAAACCCATTTCCTGAGCCCAGCGGCAGGGAAACAATGCTTTCAGAAGTATAACTGCTATCTTCTGAGTTCCCACCACCCAGCCCCAGGCTCTCATTCCTCTGAAGAGCTAAACTGAGTGCTTTCAAGAGACTCTCAAACCAGGCTTCTTGTAGGTAAAGCTAACTCGAATGCAACACGGTTTGCTGTCAATATTTCTGAGCACCTCTAGCCTTAGACCTGAGGACAAGAGCTATCCTCTTCTCATTTCTAGTACTACAGAAGAAAGTCTGCTTCCTTACTGCAGCCCTCACCACTACCACCATCATCCTCATCTGCACTGCCACCACCATATCGCCACCGACACTATCATCACTTCCACTACAGCTAGCACTTGTGTGCTATTTGCACATGCCAACTACAGATCCAAGGACTTATGGACATAAAGTTATCCAAACCTCACAAATGCTGTTAGGATGCTTCATTTCAGAGATGAAAGCGTACCCAGTGGGTAAAGCAATCAACAGTGATGGCAAAAAGAGAATGTGAGTGCACAGGGTCTGAGGTCAGCAGCCCGGCTCCAGGGATCATCCTTTGCAACTCTCAGAACAGTGTCTGTCTATTTTGTGCACAGCCTCTGGGCCCATATTTTTCTTTGATACACGTTGCATATCCATGTTCTTTTTCACTCATCTTTGGCTGTTTCTCCTTCTGAATTTGGTATTTCTGTCAGATGAGTGTTACTTTCTGCTCCCACCTTGCAAGACTGATAATTATGACTTATAAACAAATATCCATGAACAGATATTAGGTTCAGAATCCCCCCTTTTCTTTTCTTTTCTTTTCTTTTTTTCTTTTCTTTTCCTTTCCTTTCCCTTTCTTTCTTTCTTTCTTTCTTTCTTTCTTTCTTTCTTTCTTTCTTTCTTTCCTTCTTTCTTTCTTTCTCTCTCTTTTTTTGAGACAGGGTTTCTCTGTATAGCCCTGACTGTCCTGGAACTCACTCTGTAGACCAGGCTGTCCTCTATCTCAGAAATCTGCCTGCCTCTGCCTCCCAAGTGTTGGGCTTAAAGGTGTGTCACTACTGTCCAGCTAGAATCTCTTTTGTAAGTGAAGAAAATGTTAAATTATTTTTAAAAGATCACATTCAACCACCTTAAAGACCAGCAAGGCAAACATAGACTGTGACTAGGTTAGTCCGATTTCTTTGTTCTTTGGAGGAAGATTCCTCGGATGTCTGTCTTGCACTGGGGGGACAGATGTGGAACTTGCTACAGGGCTCCTAACAACACTGGTCCTACAGCAGGTGGGACAGCAGGACTGTGCTGTCAAGAGGCCTCACCCCTTAATGCTTGCCTGGGCCTTTCCTCATTCATACCTTCCTCTCTTCCTAACATGTTTGTCAGCTTCTAGAGCCCACTGTGGCAGGCCAGTATGTATAATCTCTTAATTTTGAAAATCATTTTATTTTTTCTATATGCATGGGTGTTACAACTGCAGATAAATTTATGCATTGATTGCATGTCTGATACCTGCAGAGACCAGAAGTTGGGGTCAGACTTCCTGGAACTGGAATTACTGATGGTTGTGAGCTGCCATGTGGTGGTGGAGAATGAACCCAGGGCCCCAGGAAGAGTGCGTAGTGCTCTAAATCACTGAGCGATCTCCAGCACTCTCAGTATCTTTTAAACCATTTCCAGTTAGCATGTTTAATTGATCCACAGAAATTGTTTACATGCTCATGATACAAGTCCTATGCTACAGGTACTGACATTTGAATCTTGCATTTTGATTCTTTTAACTCATAATTGTGATTTATAAACAAAGGGAGATTTTAATACAGATGTTAAAATTATGAAAGTTCATATTTTAATGTAGCTTATTTGGGGGTCCTATTAAGGAGTATCTGCTGATCTCAGTGCCATAAAGATCATCTTTCATACTTAATTCCTTTTATTTCACATATCATTTTTAGGTATGTAATCCCTGTGGAATTTATTTTCCTATTACACATGAATAAGTTGACAAAATTAATTTTTCCATGTTGATACCCAATTATCAATATTTGAATTAAAATGTCACCCCCTAGTCACAGCACTATAGGGCCAGAACTGTAATATAGGAACTGCTCATGCTTGGGTGTTTGGTTCTAGACTCTCTAGTCACTCTAATCTCAGCTGTTCTGTGGAAGTTGTAATGCTTTCCAGTTTCATGTTTATTTTTAAGGCTATCTTATCATGGTCTCTTTCCATGTAAGATTTGGAGTCACTTCCAAATCTCTGGCTCTTTACACACAAATTTACTACAATCTCAATTGGTCCAACTGAATCAATCTATAGAACACTTAAATGGTCACATTTACCACCAAATCTTCCAGTACATAATAGTGACATCTTCAGTCACGAATGCTTTGGAGCCCCTGCATGCATGCCTTTCAGACTGTCACCTCCGGGTATTTGATCTTCCTGTGAACCATGCTGTTGAAGGCGCATCACTTTCTAAGCAGCTGCTTCTGATCCTAGATATAAAACTGAGTTTTATGTTCTTTTGCAGTAGCAACCCTGTTAAGTTACTATCTGGCTAAATTTTAATTTATTTGTAGACTCCTTTGATTTTATTGTAGATTAAGTCAGCTTTCCTTCTAAAATTCATATTTTAAATTTATTTTCTTAACTTGTTGCATTGGATAGGCATTCCATGATGACATATAGTAGAAATATTGTAACGTTTACAGAATGCAGACACCTTAGGATATTTCTCTGTAAATATCCTTAATCAGAATAAGGAACTTCTGTTTTTACTTATGCAAGACATTTTTACCTCCTGAGTATGTACTGAGCTTTATCAAAACCTTCTTTTAAACAGCTATTAATGTATTAATTTTTCTTTTAATAAGAAAATACATTGATTGACATTTTGAAGGTGCAATAACTCTAAGCAGAAGTTGAGAAGACTGTTGGTTATTATCTCTTAAATACACCTTCTTGCCTCTCCCTCGGGATCCATCTACATTGCTGTTAGAGTGTTTTGCTTCTCTTCCTCCCTCATATTTCTCTGCATATTTTATGTGCTTTACATCCTCCTGAACATTATGTTGCAATGTGGATAACCTTTGCTCTGATCTATGTTATCTTTCACTCTTTGTTTTTGGATGCTATACTGAGTATTGTTTTCTTTATTGTACTTATTCTCTTGCAATTTTTATTTTTATTTTTATTTTTTGGTTTTTTTTTTTTTTTTTTTTGAGACAGGGTTTCTCTGTGTAGCCCTGGCTGTCCTGGAAATCACTTTGTAGACCAGGCTGGCCTCCACAGAAATTTGCCTGCCTCTGCCTACCGAGTGCTGGGATTAAAGGCATGCACCACCACTGCCTGGCAATTTTTAAGTTTTTAATAATAAAAAAAAAAAACAGTTATACCATTTCTCTTCCCCCTTTTCCAGCCAATCCATCTCATAACTCCTCCCCATGTCTTCCTCTTCACTGCTGTTAAATACATACCCTCTTTTATTACTTTAATGTTTTACATGTATGCAGATATACATAAATACAAACTGTCTATTTAATGTTGCTAGCATACATGTATTTTGGAGCTGACCACTTAATGGTATTAGATAACCAATCAGGAGGCTCCTTCCCTAGCAATATTTCCTCTCATAGTAGTCATGAGATGCTGCCTCCCCAGTCTTCTGCATCTCCAAAATTTGCATCTTCACTTTCAAAATTCCCACTTCAGTCCTCTGCTAAAACCTCCACATCATTCTTAAGTTGTTAAAACACATTTACTAGAGATATTTCAATGTCTAGTTTACCATGCCTACTACTACTAATATCTGTGTAGTTCTTTCTAAGTCTGAATCCTCATCTGCTATAGTATTATGTTATTTTCATTGAATGTCTATAATGCAATATATAAACTTTCAATATAAGTTGAGTCTCTGTCTTATTGACCTCTAAGAAGAATGGGATTTTGCTTATTGCAGTTAGCGAAAGTGGGGACAGATTGAATATAATCTGCAATTGAGTCTATGCTGAGTTGGAGTTCAGCTCTTAAAATCATTGCTAGCTAGTTTACCTTTAATCTGGGTCCCACCTAAAAGCCCAGAGTTTCTAATATTTTTCTTTGTTCCTGAGTCATACATTCAAATTTTCATCTTCTAGTCAGAGCCTCCCCATATGAGTGTTTAGTTTTTTTTAATCTGTGAACTATAGACTTTCAATCACCAAATGATGAATGCAGAGGTCTAGAAATGTCAAATTCAGCTCTAAGCTCTTTTCTGGTCTTGGTTCTTCAAGTCCTTTAACAAGCAGCTCTTCAAGCCTTTTAACAGTGTGTGTGTGTGTGTGTGTGTGTGTGTGTGTGTGTGTGTGCAGCATTAGCTCTGTGTGTGTGTATGTTAAATTTTACACAACTCTTTTGATTTATAGGTACTGGATGACAGCCTATAATTCTGTAATCAGAAACAAAAATGCTTAATAAATTCACCAATGGATATAAAAAAGTACTTTATATTTACGATCGCCCCTATTCCAATAACAGTATTTTAGGAGCAGGAAAATTTTTTGCATATGTTTGTATGATATAAAATGTACAAAAATATGTTTGTATATATGAATGAAAGGAAAGCATAATCCTTGATCTTCACCTTCTGACCTATGCAAAGAGGGACTTCACAAAGCATCCTGTGCAGTCACCTTACTGGTAACAGCAGGCCTGAGATTTAAATTTAAATCTGGATGACCCTATAAGCCTCTGCTTCTTTTCATTCAATTCCATTCGATTGATTGTTCCTGCTACAGAGAAGAATATCTGTATATTTTCATGACCCTGATGATGTTCATAACTCATCTTCCGCATTGTTCCTTCTCTCTACCTCTGTGATACTGTCTCAGTTCTAGCCTTCAGTACCCTCCTACTCTTAGCTCTCTGTTGACATGCTGACCTCCTTGCCTTCAAATTATTTGTTTAAAAGCTCTTACGGCAAGAATAAAAATACCAAACTTTTAAAAATTACATGCAAACACCTCAAATTTTTTCCTCACCTGTATCCTCCTGGCCCCACATCAACACTCACACTTAACAGCACAGCTGTTGTGAAATCCTCAGTGGGTCTGTGCTTTGGGGTAGCAGGGCATGTTGGCACACGCCCACCCATCCCCACTCCTTACCCTGCTCCTTATCTAGCTATCTTCCCAACAAAACCACCTCATCTTATTATCACTCTTCATCGCCTTTAGGTGCAAGTACAACACCAAGTTTGTCAAAGGAAGTGGAGTCTCGCTGCTGTCCGGATCAGGCAAGATGAAGTTAGACCCCTATAACACTCCCCACATACTTTTAGTTGACAATCCCCACAGCAATCCCTCCTGTCCTCGAGGTGAAGGAAGTAGACGCATGTATACTCACATCTATGGCCAGCACATTACTTTCTGTTTATAGAGGACTAGTGCCTAGTAGTTACAGCATGACTCACTGAAAAACAGCTAAAGTCCAAGAATGGCCCATAGATGGTCCTGTAATATGTAAACCTTTCAGTAGGTACTTTCTCAGCTTCTGAAAGTCACTTTCTTTTGCTGATTTAACTTCAGGATTCAAAGCTCAACTTTAAGGGGACTCACTCTCTGGGTGAGTGACAACAGATAGGAATAAAACCTGGACTTGGTGTCACCATGACAAGTTGTGGGCTGTCACTGTTATTACCATTTGTAAAGCATAACAGAAAATCCATTTCAGATTAAAAGGAAAGATAATTTTACATATTTAGTCTAGTAACAGTCAAGCTGAAGGAGCCAGAAGAGTAAAGCGAACATCCAAACCTTAAATAATTCTTATTCAATCCATAGTTCTGTGTTATTCAATCCATAGTTCTGTGGTAAGTAGATGTCAAACTCCCTGTCTCCTTTTCAAGACCCATTACAACAGCTTATGTCAAGCAACCCCCTTTTGGGTTTGGTGTGTGTGTGTTTATGTGTATGATGTGTGTGTGTGTGTGTGTGTGTGTGTGTGTGTGTGTGTGTGTGTGAAGCATTTTCTGAGTGTGGGGGATGTGTGTACATGTGTGTATTTATGTAACATTTTTATATTTGACGCATTTTCTGAGTGTGGAAGCTCAAAACCCTAATCCCACCACTGAGAGGATTATGGCAGAATTGTAATCTAGGCTACAGGGTGAGTTCTAGAATAACATGGAGTTAAAGCCTGTCCCCAAACAAACAAACAAACCAAACCAAACCAAACCAAACCAAACCAAACATAAACATATATGAAGACAAATTACATAAGAGTCTCTTATCAACACCCTCAATGATCCTACATGGTCCTCAATGCTCGTAATCTGTCTCTGCATCTTTGATCTTTGTAGTTTATATGAGGGAATCTCTTACACAGGGCTAAGGGCGGTGCCAAACCCAATTCTATATCTGTTCTCTTATTATTCTTTTTGACCAGATTCCTCTGCCTTCTACTGCTATTTGTGGAAAAACACCCTTTGGCCTGCATTCAGTTCAAAGAATATTACTCTTTCCCATTTCCCAGAGGGAGCATGGTGGCTGATAATGAGGGAGTTCTCATTGGAATGGTGGCCTCTGAGCAAGCTGGGAATAGATTATACATAGGCCTCTTCAGCACCTTCTGTTAGACCAGCATTCATCAAAGAGTGTATTTTTGTCATTTTATTCTATGTGTCTAAATGTTTTGAATTATTGTGCTTGCCACCTTAAATGGTCCAGTATTTAGCATGCTGCTGTGAAAACTTATTCATGCATGCATTCATTCATTCATTTACTGAAGTCGTTACTGGGCTTAAGAGAAGAATATAAACAGATACCACTGCCCAGAAGAAGCTCACAGTGCACTGGAGGAGAACACAGGAATGCCATTGTGTATTTAGGTGTTTAAATATTATTGTCTATGTGTTATACTTACTATTGGGAATATATACAAGTGGAAAGAATTATTGGGTCATATACATTAGTCCAGGCAATAATATTACATCACAGGATAGCAGACAGTATCTATGAACTCATTTGAAGAGTCATGTTATTTGGGGATATTTGATGTATTTCACAGAATCGAGTTGTGTGGGTTTTTCTTTACAAGTTTCAGCTGTGAGAGCCCTGCTTATAGAAGGTGTGGGAATTTTTTACTCATATTAACAATAGTGGTAGGAGCTGGCCCTGCAGGGCTTCATGGGGCTAGGGAGTCACAGACTGACACACGTTTAACTTCCTAAGCTAAAGTCAGCACCAGAATTTTCAACAATATGGATCACCATTGTAACACATCCCAAGACAAGAGAAGAGAGACTTTGATTAAAGATTAAAAGATTAAAACAAAACAAATCAGAAAATCCTCAACAATTATTTAGGCTCATGCATATATTTTAAAATATCAAATACTGGTAAGTTGGTTAACATGGGCTTGTTTGAAGCTGACTATTTTGTAATGCTGCAGCAAGGCCCACCATGGCCACCAGGCTTGCTGTCACTGACAGGTTGCCAAGATCACACAAGTGCAGCAGACAGAAGACCTCTTCATTCTCCACTTCTGAAGCACAGCTATCCAAATGCAACCTTCCTGTCACCTGGTATAATTATTGTCCCTTTGGGACATATACACTTCTAAGGTGGTCAACTGCACCTGGCTCCATCTCTCCAGTTGCCTTCTAAGGTACCTGGGTGAAGACTGTCAGGTTCATATGGGGGTTGACACTGGAAGAGAACAAGGTCCCAGTTCAACCATTGTTTACAAGCTGTTCTGGAGGGCAAGGCAAGCCACTGACCTGTACTGTAAACTACTTGGATGTTATATTAATTATGTTTTTCTCTCTCTGACCAAATTGCTGGCACCAGCAACCTAAAAGAAGATAGATTTATTTTGGCTCATTGTTTTATGGTGTTTAATCTGTCGTTGTAGGGAGCCCATGGTAGGGCAGCTCAGTTCTCTTTGAGGTGAGCCAGGAAATAGAGAGTAAGACAGGAAGCAGGCAAGAATAATATGGCCCTGATGACCTAACCAAGGAACCTAGTAGGCCCCATCTCAGGAAATTTCCAGACCTACTCAAATACCACCACCCTCCAGTGACTAAGCTTTTAAAATTTGAACTTGTGGGAGACATTATATATTCAAATGTACCAGGTGACTAGACATGTACTCGTGTGGAAAAATATTATAATGAATAAATAAAGCTAGAAATCAGATAAACTCCTGTGAGCCGATCTGGTCCTGAGTAAAAATATTCTCTCTACTTTTCTTACCCAGATTGTGAATTCATTTACTGTGAGTAATTGGGAGTTATCTAAATAACTGATTCTCCTCCTGTCCCTTCAGGCATTCTCCAGTCTCTGTCTCCAGTAAATAGTAATTTCTAAGTAAGGCAGAAGGTGGAGGAAGTCATGGTGGTGGGCAGGAGTAATTTGTCACTGTCACCCACAAAAATGAAGATGGGAACATTAAGTATGCGTCCAGACACCAGCTCACACAACCGCAACCATGAACCATCTCTACGTTTCTGTTTGGATTTCAAGAACAGTACAAGAAAGTAGGGTGAGAACCTAAAGGGGAAAGCAAAAGGGACAGAGAAAGTTCTTTCCCCAAGAGACCGTGTGGGGTCAGGTGTGGCAATGCAGGTGGTAAGGGTCAGCACTGCCCACTCTCAGGTGAGGCATCTAGAAACAGAACCATTGAGTGCTTGAGGTGAGAGACATTGGACACTGAGCATCCTGGCAAGGCACCATCCTGCAGACTGCTCAGGGAGGCTGCAAGTCTCAGGCCCTAAGCCTTGGCTGGGATAGTCATTTCTACATTCAGAGTCTGTCAGATCTGCTACTCCACATAAGTGCATTTTGCTCTGAGGTTAAATGAGATGGCATCCTTTTGACTGCTTCAACCACTGCCTTCAGTCTCGTGGCTGATGTTAGAATGTATAGCTGCACCTCCAAAGACACACACACTTTATGCAGAATACTCCACATATTGCTTGTGTCACAATCAACACTGTGGAGACTACTGAAACAGCTGATTTGGGTTTGTTTTAACATCCAACCTCTTTGGCTCAGAATTCCAGGCTTTCCACATGCAGACCGACATTTCCAGACTGGCATGGCTAAGCTTGCTAACACCCCCGCCCCAGTGTGTTAGGAGAGGGGTCTGTACAGTCACCCCAGGAAGTAGTCTTATCCACACTGATTAAAGGAGAATCAGGGGCACAGAGCAGTTATGCTCAGTGAAGCAATATGACCCCAGGCCTTGGCTGCATAGCTCAGGCTGTGCCACAGCCCATGCTATAGTTCAAGCTGGCTCATTCTGTTTGTCTCTCAAGCACACCGTAAGTTTGCCATGTTGAAACACACCTTATCTACAGCAGGCCTTTTAATATTTCCAGGCCCGTGCTGGCACATGCTGTTCCTGCTTCTTGACATGCAGATCCCACTTTCATCCTAGGAGACACTTTGCTTAATTTATTACAGCCAAGCCAGTGAATTCACCCCTGAGCTCATCACTTCCAGAGCAACAGTGTATGACCTATTCCCACTTTGCTTTGCATACACCTCTGCCCTCTACATTGGTTGCATGTGCTGTGCACATAATCCTTAAACATCGCCACATGGTAGCTACTGTTACCGCTCCATTTCACGGGTAGCAAAAACAAGGCATGAAATGCCAAGTGATTGTCTAGGAGCCCAACACCTGCCTGTAGACTCGGGTCTTTTGTAGTTGTGAGTCCTTTACTAGTCTGCTGTGTTCCCGCTAAACTTTTAATCCCCACTGGCTTCAGAGCCAGAATCTTCTATCAGACTCACAGTAGCACATA
The DNA here is from genome assembly GCA_902729485.2 of Mus minutoides. Lineage (NCBI taxonomy): Eukaryota > Metazoa > Chordata > Mammalia > Rodentia > Muridae > Mus > Mus minutoides. Next base: position 1,511,285 of record LR749777.1, on the reverse strand, counting down.
CAGATCAGCACTGTGGGAGGTTAGGTGCCGGTGGGTGATAGAAAGGGTGTCTAAAGAGGTTTCTCTCTATTCCAACAATCTTCCTTAGCTTCTTACAAGGCACCGAGGCAGGATGGGGAATTTCAAAAGCTATTTCTCTTTACTCAGACACTGTATGCTGACACTGACCTATCTGAAGATGTAGTTAAGAGAAAACTGAAAGCATGAGAATGAAGCAGGCCCGCTGGGAAAGTCTGAGGAAGCGGCCAACTGTCACATGCAGGCTGCTGCAGGACAATAGGTGAAGGCGTGCATTTGCCACCAGCAGCGGCTGCTGTGTCACACAAAGTAAACAGGAGTGCACTGGCAGCGGCATGTAGCAAATGTGTTAAGCTTGGAGCAATGAGAGACAGCCCGCAGCACAAGGGCAGTCCTCGAGGCCAGGCCTCAAACACAGTGGGATCCCCTAATGGGTGGGTGTCAAAGTTGGGTTGGGCAATTATGTGTTCCTTTTGGTTGCTTTGCTAAGCTCAGCAGTGGAAAACACCAGCTCATCTTTCCAGCCATCTACCCATAAGTGAGAAGCTAACTTGCTGCAAACCCAGGCTCCACTCTCACGGGGTCAAGACAGTCCACTCAGTTACAGGGCATAGCTTGATCCCTGTTTGATGCACCGAGTGTGGCAAGGAAGCCATGGGGACATGTCTGGGCACTCAGATAGTGCTTGTCTGAATGCAAACCCTCCTGGTTCTCTAACTTTGGCAAATCCATTTGCCTTCTGGAGTATTAATTTTCTCAGTCACTAAAAGGAAGCAATTCTTCCTTGTTCCTGGTGCTTGAAGATGGCAAGATACTATACAAATAAACTAGTAAGAATATTAACAAAATTAATACTATTAATTAATAGTAGTCATAAACATAAAAGTATACAAATAGAAGTAATTAAAAACAGAATTAATACTATTCCCTCTACCCTATTTCTAGATTTGTCTAACAAACATCATCTGATAAACACTGGGCTCATCGGCTACTTAGAATGCCTCTATCAAACTCTTCTCCTTTTCCGGCCTTTCATATATGGATCTGGAAATGCACTGGCTCCAAAGAAAGTTAACTAGGAGTACTGCCCTGTTCAAGACACGGGTGTGGGCAGGTGTACATATAGGCAAAGGTAAGCTAAGGCATGGACATAGCAAGACACACGTGTATTCATAAACTACACACACACATGTATTCATAAGCTATACACAAGGAGGGGAAACACACAGGAGCCAGGGTCAGGCTGGGCATGGGACCTAACTGTATCGTGTATTAAATCATTACAATGAGCAAGTTGATAAACCTCAGGTTCTTCGGGCATGGAATGTAGAAAACAATGACGCTCACAGAACAGTTCCAAGCTAATAATAGTGGCTGTTAAAGGCCCCAGCCAAGTGCTTGGCACAGAGTATGCGTTCAATAAGGTGTAGGTGAAATGAAAACAGCTAGGTTGAGCTCTTCAGAGGAAGCTGGTCACTATGTATTTTGATTGTTGACAGCTTTGCAGGGGACATTTTGGAACTTTGTAGATATTAACAGCAAAACAAAGAACTTATTCATGTATAGCTTAGACGAACTCATTTACCAATTTAATGGCCAGCTGTGAGGTGGACTCCAGCCATTACATAGGATCTAAGGTAAGGAATGGAATAACATACCAGGACTACTCCTGTTTTCCTAATTTGGAGATGGTGTTACATAATGAAGCAGGGCCCTGGTTGCCCCATCAAGCCGCACAAGGACACATAGATTTTTCAATTCAGCTCTGACAGTAATTTTCTAGTACAGCCACGGGTGATACATTGTTTTTGTGAGCCTTGGTTTTCTCATCTGAAAATTAAATGATTTGGTACAGAAGCTCTTTGGGTAGCCTTTCTCTTCCCAAACTGTGTGATCACTCATTATCCAAACAGGAGTTTGTGAATCAAACTACGAGCTGAAATTATGATTTCCCAGCAGGGTCACAGCTGCACATACCGAATCACATGGCACCAGATTTAAAGAGGGGTGAGCTGGAGCCTGCCCACAGCAGCCCTGAGGCCTGGATCGCGCCCAGCTTTCTGTCTACAGGTAAGACTGGTCACCTGGCTCAAGCCAGTCCCCCGTAGTTCTCCAGTAAAGTCTTGGAGCCTGAGAACAGAATTCCCCAAATCTTCCACCCCCGAGTGCCCGCTGTGCGCCTCTACTGTTTATGTGCCTGCCACACTCATACAGCTGCTTAAAACCACAAGCCTGAAATCATATTAACTCATTCTTCCTTCTGCTTCTGATCAGACCCAGAAACTCCCTGAACTGTGCATTCTCTATCTGCTTGGGGCCTGGCACAGCCTTTCTCCTTCAAGACTCCACATGCGGCTTTATCAGTGGCTTGGAATCCCCTCTTTTTCTACCTTCCCCCCCCCCCCCTTTGAAAGAGTTTTCTGCTTTCCTGCTGCTCCCAGTTCTTGCTCTGGGTCTAGACCTGGCTCATTCAAAGAAACACTCAGCTCTGGTCTCATCTGCCCACCTCTCAGTTGAACATCAGTACTGCTCTGAACCCATGTCCTGAGTGTTAGGGTGTCCTTGTATTTTAGCTCCTCTGCATTCCAGGTGATATCTTGTAAACACAAAGCCAGATTCCCATCTTCCTCATGAAGATTTCAAATCTATATTTTACAAAATCCTGCTTCCTGGATTCAGCAATCCCTACTCGTAAGTCCACAGAATCCTTTCATAGTTGTTATGTCAATGGATTTGTGCTGGATGACAGGCATACAAAGGAAAGATGAAATAGGTAGAATATATACAGAAGAAACATACCAGAGAGGGCAACTAATACTCTTGGAAGAGTGAGATTTGGAGATGTTATAGTGGTGCTAACAGCCTGACTGTGTGCTGATGACTGAGTGGGACTGTCTGGGAGGGGAGAAGGAGGTGCCCTACACAGTGAAGCCTGGGTGTAAAGGAAAGAAGCAGAAAGCATGTGTGCATGGAAAGAAGGCTGACTTTCCCTGAAGCTTCATGTCAAAAGGGCAGCCACTACAGAAACCAGGCTGGTCCAGAACCCTCAATCTCTACTTCCGTTTCCCTGTAACACCCAGCTTCTTTTTCTGAGCAGTTTATGTCTCAGAATATTACTTTAAAAAGTACTACATTGGTAGGAAGTAGTTTCCTGACTTCAGCCATCTCAGGAACAAGTTCTAACCTCTCTGGCAGGATCAAAACTGAGTTCATGTTCCCAGGCCCAGAACCCAACTCCTCTCCTGCTTCTTCAGATGTTTTATGTTTGCCTGTTAACCAGTAAAAGCTATAAAGAGGGAAGATTCTGTTATCCAGTTATCTAAATTAAGACACACAAGTCTTAATTGTGCTATTTGTCTTGACTTAATTGACTATACTTGGAGCCTGCTTAGTCCTTTGTTTCCTTATTGTTATACAATTGCAGCCAGACATAAGCAGGGGACCTGGCTGCAAAAACTGAATCAAGGACCCTGAAACCAAGTGACCAATCAAGAACCCTGAAACCAAGTGACCAATCAAGGACCCTGAAACCAGGTGACCTGGATGAGGACCAGTCAATCGCCAAGGTTAACTTCCTTGATTAAACCCTTGTGTTAATATGGTCGGTTACTGCAATAGACCACTCCATCCCCCTTACTTTGTGTTTCTATCTTATAAAAATGTTGTACAATCTTCCTTTGAGGATGCCATTCATATCCCCAACTGGCTGCCTTCCTGAGCATTCAGAAAATAAAGCTTTTATTTTGAAGCTTCCATATCTGAAGTGAGTTTTCTAGGCTTCCACCCCAAACCCAACAATATTAGTAAAACCATTTTTTGGAGGGCTGGCTTACTTAGAGAAATAAGCTGAATTGATAATGGGACACATTATCCTTGTGGATACTTGGACACAGAGCAAGGCTTCTTAGCCACAGTGCTGGTGAAATCTACAGCTGGGAGAGACTGCACTGTGTGGGTTGCACTGTGGCTGGCAACATCTATGGCTTCATTTTGCTACACACCAGTGATCATTCTGCCTCTTCGGGTGTTACCAGATCCTACTAAGTGGACCATGGGTGCCTAAAGTCAGCCCCCATTTAAGATCGAGTATCCTGGAGAAAATAATGTGAACTACAGGCTCAATCTCAAGGACAAAGCTCGGGAAGACACTAGTTAGGTGATTTTTCGAAGTCTTTCTTTGTGCCTTACAACATGGGAACTAATCTTTACCTAACAGAATTGCTGTAAAAATCTGAAAAGTATGTGAAGCCACAGGCAGAGCCCTGGACCCTTAGAAGACAGGTAGGAAATGGCCCCGTACTGAGAACGGTGGTTCTTATTAAAGATGCCGATATTATTGATGTATTATTAGAAAAAGCATAACGACAGTTTAAAAGTGAATGAACAAATGCATTCTACTTTCTAGGATGTGATAGCGGCATGGCCTGCTGGGAGCACAGTTCAAGCTATCACTTGCCCAGGGATCCTTCTGTAATTTCCTGTCTCAATTTTGAGAGCATTTCATGTTTTACCAAAGCCTTCCACACTTAGCACAAATAACTGTAATTATAGCACTTACTTGCCTGTTCACTAGGCTGCAATTTCCCAAAACTCTTCTGCTCCGTCACATTCACCTCCCGTCTCCACCAGCTCATAAAGCTGCTTATCAGTGGATACTCACTGGAAGGCTTTTCTCAAGATCTGTTACTTAGGTAGATATTCTAGGGGACAAATTCAACGGCCACAAAGTCATCGGCCCCTCATTCCATATCACACAGAGATAAATATGAGCTATGGGATCTGACTAGAGGTTTAATCACAAGCCTCCACCTCACCGTGTAGTTTCTGACAAAGTCAGAATACCAGCCAATGTTGTCTCACTTGACAAATGCAGGGGGAGGAGCAGGATGTGCAGAGCTGTTTTCTGAACTTCATGTGAGATTACAAGTCACGTCTCTTCATAACTCAACTCTGAGACTCAGGTGCTCCCATGGCCAAATAAGGGGTGGCATATCTGCTCTGTTCAACTACAAAGTTGCTGTGAGGAGTAACTGGGCAGAAATGTGCTTCTCCAGTCTAAAGTTTAGAAATGTAACAGACCATTGCTAATAACAATGCTTGCTATCAAAAATACCTCATCTTATACACATGTGTGTATATTAATTAAAAGTAAACACTCCCCAAATCACATTATTGAAACCTGCTGCTTCCCCATCCTCTCTCCCAGAATATAGAAAATGGTGAGATAAGTAACTGGCATGGTTTGTCACTAAACCAACTGTGATTTGTCCTAGCGAGGCAAGAACCAGAAGTACTTTGCCTAAGACTGGCTAAATAAATTCCTCTGCCATTAGAAAAACAAACAAACAAAAAAGAGAATGCAAAATCCTTATTTTGTTTCAACACAACTCAGAAGAGCAGTTTAAGCCAATGAAACATCTGACAGAGAATCCAATGTTGAGAATCAAAGAACTGTGTTCAACCTAGCAAAATGTACGATTTTGACCAGAGCATGCTAATATGAGCGTAACCAGAAATTCTGAGACATTTAGGTGTAGCTGAAGAATTGCTGGGACCTAATGCTTGTTCCTGAAGTACTGAACCAAGGACAGCTACTACACAAGGACAGTGGTCTCAGCTGAACTAAGTGTCCACTGGTAAGGGAATGCCATTCTTTCATTCACCCAGTCACTCACTGTGACACCAGCTACTCAGGATGAAATGCCTGTGCTATAGGAACCTACACATGAGTAAATAAAATGATATTGACATACAAACCAGCAAACATAAACAAGAAGAACACAGACAAAAGAAGGCGAGTCAGGGAGTCAGGGAGTCAGGGAAGGCTTCTATAAGAAGATAGCAGCACCTTCAAGTTTCGATGGATAGTCAGAAGTCTGTCTAATAGACAGCACCCACTGAAAGGAGAGGGGCCTGAGAGAGAAATGAAGTTGTTATTTCCTTTCAGGACAGTTGGGGCGCTGGAGCCAAGAACAGACCTGGAACAAAGTTAATGCTATTTTTACAAGCTAGAAAAATACCAGCAGCAGGAGTCCTGGCCAGAACCACCCCCACAAAGTGCAAACAAAACTCCTCCTATCTGCTGCCTGTCTGCTGGGGAACTCACTAACCAGTCCCTTAAGAACAAAATGTTCTTTTATCTTTGATTTTTCGTTCCCACAAAGTCCTTCCTCCTCTGTTTCCAGAGCTGGAAAACACATGAATTGAGTTGTGTTGCTCTTTGATCTTTATCTTCCCCTCCCAGGCTGTCTTTGGGAATGAGAGTCTATGGGATATTTCTGCTGAGAGTTGACCCCTCCTCCTGGTCAGAATATGGGGTCCATAGCTGGTCAGGTCAGGCAAGCATATGACATTCCATGGTTGTCAGGTCAGCTTTGTGAGAGGCCTGCATGGCATCCCATTACAACGTTAGGCTCTTATGTTGACATTTGGGGTCTCAGCACTAAATTCATCCAACCAGTATTTATGGCTGTTTCGGGAAACCTATACAACTGAGAGTACTGAATTCCACATTCACTTAGAGGACACGAGAAGGACAAAATCAGGGCACCTGGGGAGACAAAGCAAGTCAGATCTTTAGATTCTTCTTTTCTGCCTGACTATCTCCAGGGAAGAAAGTGGAAGTTCTGCTGAGAGATATTTCACATCTAGGAGGGAACTTCATAAATAAATTATGTAAAAAAAAATTGTGGGTGACTGTCTTTCATCTACAAATGAAAGGCACTCATCCACTAAGGTCTTCCTTTTCTAATAGACATTTTGATTCTGGCGTGAGAAAACAAAAAAGAGAGGCTTCATTATTGGGTGCCTAGTATGTGGTAGACCAGTATACCATTTGCTTTAAGGGGTGTATGTATGTATGTACGTGTGTACGTGTATGTGTAATGTATATATCACCAGTTTTCACGGAAAAAAAAAGGTGAACCATTGATAATCTTTCCCATCAAAGAGAAAACAAAAGTTTAAGAGTTGGCCCATTTGTAGGTAGAACAAGAATTTACTCTGGTCAGAGACCTGCTATCTCAAATCAATACTATAAAGCTACATAAACACAAAGCAGGAAAGAACAAGACAAATCTCTCCAGAAGGAAGGACACTTGTGTGGCTTGCTCACTGCTGATAGTCTCCAGGTCCACACCCAGAACAGAGAGGTCTACACATACTTGATTGTTATCTTTAGTCTATCTGTGGTCAAATGGTCTTCTCAGGTCTCTCAGGCCTTTGCTTTCCTCTGCAACCCAACATGACAGGTAGATAATGAGTGGAATTTTTGCATCTAAGCCTCTTTACCTTCCCAGATACCCTAATCCTGAGCTGGCTGCAAGGTGATGGGACAAGAGACTGGAAAAGAAGCTATAAGGATAAAACTCGGTCAGAATTATCAGTAATGAGAATTTCTTCAGTCACCCTCCCCCGTCAGCATAGACCCGAGTTCTATCCTTTAAGAAGCTAGGACTTTACTCTTACCTTTGAACTTCACAAACTCACTTTCCATATGTACTGATTAATGAATGTAAGAGAACTTTAGCATAAAAGACAGAGGCCAAAGATTCTGGAGGTAAAATTTGTGTCAGTGAGCTCTGCATTTAGGCAATAAATTGGGGCCGTCTAGGAGTTTCTCCTCTCGGACAGTACAGAGTGTCCTGAGCAGAAGTAAGAAAGTGTGTTTGACTCGTCCTTAGAGAGACCAGGGAAGCTGACAAGGAAACCGCAATGCCTGCGGCTCCCCACTCTACAAGGCCCTCTTCCCTGAAGCAAGTAGTAGCCACAGACAAGTCTTTGTCACCTGGGTGAGGCAAATGGTTGAAACTGTCACCTCAGGGACGATTGCAAAAGACAATGAAGAAAGCTTCCCTGGCTGCCTCTGTGATCTACCCTGTCAGGGTGACTGTGTGGCAGGAACACTCCATGTCTGTCCACACCTCCAGTTCTGTCTGTGATTGTACTTTAAAAGCCCAACACATGACATTCTACTCAGAAGCACTGCTCATACTGGGAAGTGCTGGAGAAAAACAACCTTGCCTGTGGTCAGAGCCACAGCACACCACCCAATTATCACATAGGCAGTACTCTTGTTTATTCTGCCTCTGGAGCAGAGCCCAAGAACAGGAAGATGAAGAGGGAAGGAGCCCTCGAGCTGATAAGTGCCATCCAATCCACACACCAGGAAACAGATGAACCTTTACTCTAAAGTTTAATGTGACTTCACTCAACACATTTCTTAGCCACCCATAAAAATCACAATACAAGGTTCGCCATTAGGAATATGAGATCAATAATATGCTGTCCTTATTATCAAGGAGTTAACAGTCTGGTAGAAAGGAAATCAGATCAATCATAAACTGACAATGCAATGTGATCGTTCCTTCAAATAAATAAATGTGATGAGAGAAGCCCAATTAACAGAACGTCTAAACTTGACTGTTCCACTGAACTCCCTGCAAAGGAGGAAGCTTGTATCAACCCTCACATTGGAGAGAGTTCCATACCTGAAAATGACTCTGTGCCACACACTCTTCCGAATTGGGACAGTGTTGACTGGTGGGAGCTAGAAGAGGTATTCAGAAGAGTGGGGCTGGTTGTAGGGGGCTCCCAGTGACAGCAGACCATTCCACTTTCATGTTCTTTTGTCTCCTCACCATGTAACACAGACAGACCTTTACTAGATGTGAATGCCTTGACCTTGTACTTTCAGGCTTCAAAAAAGTATAAATTTACCCTCTTGGTGTCTGTGGTCTCAGGAATTCTTCTACAGCAGTGTAAAGTAGACTGAGACTTTAAACCATCATTTCTAGGCAGACAACATATGTGCCAAGACAGAGAGATACAACGGAATGAGATCTGGAAACTCAATATACGAAAGTCCTTAAAACCTCTTGACTCTAAGGCAGAGAGGTTCTCAACCTTCCTAATGCTCGCCTCTTAATGAAGTCCTTCATGTGGTGGTGACCCCCAATGGTGAAATTATTTTTATTTCTATTTTGTAACTGTAGTTTCGCTACTGTTATGAATCGGAATGTAAATATATGTTTTCCAATGGTCTCCAGCAGCTCTGGGAAAGGGGTCGTTTGACCCCTAAAAGGGCCATGACCCACAGAATCACGGCTCTAAATTAAAGTGTGAATCAGCAGTTAAGATCTGCAGGCTTCCTAGGCCACCTGGCTGGCTACACTCTTGCCTCTTCTCTCAAACAGCTAAAGCTACAGGTACGTGTCACCACACATGCCTCCAGGTTTGTGACTATAATCCATTATAAGACTTTCATTTTGGCCTGGCATACGCGTACATACACTCACAAATGGAAACATGGGCCCATAACACAGTACGAATTTACCTTTACCTTGGGAGACACAGTCTGTTGTGTTCTGACTTGCTCTCGTCTACTTTATACTACTCTATTCTGAAAATTCAGTGTCTTGTATTAAGATTTGTGCGGGTATGTTTGCCTTATGAATTACAAGCCCTCCGCATTTCAAGAGCATTTGAAACAAATGCTCTTGTCCTAAAGGCTAGGGAATAATATATGACTAGAGTAAAAGTGAGATATTCTGAGAATCATAGTATCCAAAAAATAAAGAAGAGAAGGACTCTGGAGAAGAGGTGAAGAGAACACAAGCTCCACATGTAACTGTAATTCTTGGCTTCACTGTGTATTTCGTCCTAAAAACGGGGAAGAGAACTTGGTTTGTTTTATTTTATTTCACAGCTTTAAGGTGCTGAGAACTGAACACCACACCCTCTCCACGCTGGGCAAAGCTTTCCCACTGAGCTCCACCACCAGCCTAGGCTGGGTTTTATTTACATCCCCTAACTCCAGCATCTGCCAGAGTGTGGGAAGAGGTCAGTTGGTTTTTGGAAAAATGGATAAACAAATGCAAGAACTGAAGACTTGAACGTTACAGAGGACACGAAATCAAGACTTCAGTCAAGTAACTGAATTTATGAAAAAAAGCCAAATATTTTACTAAATAAATGCATTAAGCTTAGAAATATTTTGTAGTCCAGTTAGTAAAAATAACTGAATGAAAATGCTCTGCCATCAAACACTATAGATGGGCATGAACATAAATTTTCGAATTTCAGTAAGCCACAGAACTATTTAGATTAATTTTATATTATGATGTATTAAGAAATTGATAATTTAAAAAAAAGATTTTGTACTTGGATAAAAGTGTTCTAACTCTGTTCAAGTCCCTACATGTATGAAGGCCTTATACATGTATCCTTCTTACACCTTGACTCATCAGCCTTGACCTTTGCTGTGCAAACAGAGAGCAGCCTGGGTTCTTGACAACAGTCTGTGTGTCAGGGAACACAGAGAGCCGGTGCTGGGAAGGGAAAAAGAGGTTACCTAGTCCTCCTGCATGGGCATCAATGAGTGAGGCTGCCACTGCAATTCCCGAAGGAAGACCCAGCTCTCTGGCCGCTTCTGGTGTGAGCCCAATTCCAAGAGAAGCCCCAGGAGGCAACACGAAATTTCCTGGGTACACAAGAGAGAAAACAAACACCCATCAGTCTGGAATACACTAAAGGAACAGAAGGTTTTCTTTCTCTCTCTCACTTTCTTTCTTTCTTTCTTTCTTTCTTTCTTTCTTTCTTTCTTTCTTTCTTTCTTTCTTTCTTTCTTTCTTTCTTTCTTTCTTTTGGTTTTTCGAGAGAGGTTTTCTCTGTATAGCCCTGGCTAGCTGTCCTGGAACTCAACTTTTGTAGACCAGGCTGGCCTTGAACTCAGAAATCCACCTGCCTCTGCCTCCCAAGTGCTGGGCTTAAAGGTGAGCGCCACCACCACCCACCATGGGCGGGGGGCGGGGGGGGGGATGGGGTGGGGTGGTGGGTTCCTTAAGAAAACCTTTTTGCTCCATCCTCCATGCCTGCATTTTCTCAACTTCACAAAGACAGAGAGAGACCATGCAGCCATGAAATGTCCTTTTGCTCACTTAGTGACCTTAGTATATGTCTTTGATATGCATGTAAGCACAGACTCCAGAAGAAACAGAAAAGTGACTTCTGTAGTTGCTTCATGTCATAGGATAAGGGAAGGAAATATTTTGTTCCAAGAAAGAATTTCTTGCATTTTGTGTTCCAGCTGGATGAGATAGCCCAGCTGAAACCTTGGGGGATTCCATGAAGCTACTGCTTACACAGAGACAGTTCTTTGGAGTTTTGCAATGCAATGACCCTGATATTTCCAGCGACCTTGAGTTCTTACAGTCAGGAAGGCTTTTAGTTAATAATTTATTGATTGTCTAGCTTTGTGTGGGCACTGTGGAACGGTAAAAGGCTGTTCTTGTATTCTACCTAGTTAGGGAGATGAGATAAAGACACAGAAAACCATGTGAGGCAGATGAAAATCAAACGATCTCTCTGTTGTCAGCTGTTTAACAAAGGCCGAACCCCCTTCACCCTAAAAGAAATAATGAATTTCTATTTGTAACTAACTCTGAAAATAGGTTAGCCCAAAGGACTGATATCACTATGGTGCCTGTTAGAGTTTCTTTATTCAAAACTGATTTTAATTAATTTACATTTAAAATTTAAAACCATTGAATTTGTGTTTTGACAAGTGAAGCATGTTGTGAATGGTCTGCATGTGTAAATTTACTTTTCCAGCATTCTTTAAAAAAAGAAAAAAGATTCCCAGTGTAAATCTACTATGTAAATTGTGGTATGTATATTGAGAAATGTAGAATATACAGCAAAGAGTCATTCTGTCAGGAAAGGGAAATGCAAAGCATCTCACTATTAATTTCTTATACGTTGGGGAGCTGTAGTTTATTGATATTGTGCATGTCTAATGTGGATAGGATCCTGGACTTTATCCTCAAGAATTGTTAGACCAATTGAATGGTGAAATGTTATTTTTATCTATTAAGTTAAATAAGACATATCAGAATTAATTCACCTACATTTTTTTTAACTTTATAGTGAGTACCAGAAGAGTTTAATTTAATTATGCTGGTCTGACGAACAAGGTACAAACGTGAGAGTAGAAGCAGGCTAACCTCTGGTCTGTGCTGATTTCTCCAGGCATAAGAACTGAGGAAGAGCTATGTTCTAGTTTACGGAGAGTCTCTTAATTATGTCATCATATATAGTGGGCAAATGTGACAGACATCGGTCCTGAGTTGAGTCATCTAGTCCCTGTAGTGGACCATGAACACACCATCTAGTTTGTCACTTCATTTTGCTAAACAGCATCTATGAAGAGTATAATAGTATCTGCTCTGTCCCCATGTCACTGCTGGCTGTCAGGACACTGAATTTATTAGAGGAGTAAAGTGCCTGCAGCTACATAGCTTAAGAGTGGGAGGTAGGCCTCCTCTGACATCAACTTTTGTACTCTGATGTCTGAAGCAGGAATTTTTATCAAACATGCTTTGAATAAATGAAGGGATTGAGAGAAGTATTTCTAAGATGAGCATTATTGCACATGGTAAAACTACTACCATTTGGAAATCCTACCTGCAGAGTTATTTTAAGGTTTGATTTCTATTAAAAAAAAAAGTATGTAAAAAAGAAAACTCCAGGCTACCTTTGTCTTCAAGGTCTATATCTTTAAAAGGAATAACTTCCCTAAACAGTTTTAGATATGGTGGATCTCTGTTCTCTGGGGAGATTTAGGAAAAAAAAAAAAACCCTAAGTGGTATGAACAAATCTGTTCTTTCTGAGGAGGGTGAGGAAGACTTTGAGCAGAGCCCTGGGCTATCAGCAGACCTGCCTGTCAGCATACACATGGGCTGGGAGAAGGGAGTGGAACACAGAGAAGTTAGAGAGGCAGGCCTAGCAATGCCTGGGCCTCAGCACTGACAGGCTAGATCCCACTGAACAGCCGATTCCAGAAAGCATGGTGGCTTGATTTGGGTTTTTAGATGCTCATTCCAGTAACATTTTAGGTGAGGACACACTTGGGAACAGGAAAGAAAACAGAAGAGTCATTAAGGCAAAAGTAAATTGGATATAGGAACAAGGAAGACATGAGAGATTTTGTGGAGCAAGAAATAACTGATCATGGTGGTAGTTTGATATAGGAAGTATGGAGGAGGAAGTGCTATGGTTTGAATTCTCTTATTAAGAAAAAAAAAAGCTGACTGGTCTAAAAGATTGAGGGTGCAGACTATGGCCAACTGCCAATCTCAAGTCTCTTGAATCTCCTCAACTGCATATTCTTTCTCAAGGGCCCCTGCCCTGTGACTCAGAGAAGGAGTGGGTCCTGCTATTAGCCGCTCACCCTACAACTCTCCTGAACTGGTCAAAGTGATGTGCAATTATATCTACTGATGGTCTCCTCCATCACAGATAACCATTTTCAGTCAACAACTGACACCACATCTGTCTCATCTCTGTTCCCAGACAATTCAGCCCAGGGCTGTAAGCCAGCCTTCCGAGGCTAGTGATTGGAATAAAAGTTAATGTTCACCATGATGAAAATCCCTCCTTGGAACCACAGTGTTCAGGGACCAACCATCTAACCCCAAACAAGAAGGAACTCTGTTTTTCCAAACCAAAAGGGCACAACATGAAACAGGAAGGTGGAAATAGGTATTGTGAGAATTCAAGAAATCTCCTTTCCACATCTACATTTTCTCATCCAGAAGCACCGTAGAAGGACTAGGGCTGTTAGATGCAGTCTGATAACTTGCCCAAAAGTTTTTATTCACCAGAAAATTTAATAAGCCACAGCATTGTTCTTCCCAGAGCAAATCAAGATGTCCCTGACTCAGCATCTGCAATCTCTTCTATGCTTTGTCAAACCGCTTTCCCGTGTGTTTCAGAAACCAGATAAAAATCATGCATAGAAGATGCTCCACACCGATTTTTACCGACACTGTGCCAAGTTCTAGGTGTTGGTCAATAAGTGAAAGCAGCCTGCCGGGCGTGGTGGTGCACGCCTTTAATCCCAGCATTTGAGAGGCAGAGGCAGGCGGATTTCTGAGTTCGAGGCCAGCCTGGTCTACAGAGTGAGTTCCAGGACAGCTAGGGCTATACAGAGAAACCCTGTCTCGAAAAACCAAAACCAACCAACCAATCAAACAAACAAACAAAAAACCAGAAAGCAGCTCCGACGATTTTAAAAGATTCACACTGAAGTCTAAAACTAAGGGGTTGGGAAACCAAGATAGTAAACCATGGAGAAGATCTCAGAAAGGTGAAATGTGTGTGATGTGCTTAAAGAAATGAGGAGGGCTTCCTAGACTGACCTCACAGAATGAATGAAGTCTTCAAGGTAAAGAGAACACATAGGAAGTGGTTGGGGTGACTTCCACAGGTGAACAATAGATGCTATCATACTATAATTAGAATTTTCCAGGAAGGAGCTCTATCAAAAGAAACGGTGGTTCACTGTAGGGGGCCGAGAGGGGCCAGGAGTTGACAAAACTATCAAGCCTATTAGAATATAAGCACTGTGAAGGGGTGGGGAACAGGAGATGCTTATGAAAGGGGCAGCACATGGCCGGAGACAGCAAGTCTCTGAGAACCTGCCCATGCTTGACCATTGGATTTGGCTTTTTAAAAATATAAACCTATTGTGTGAGGAAAAGCTAGCATAGGAAACATTATTTTATCTTTCAAACACCCAAACAAGTGATAAATGAAGGCTGTAAGATATTATGCAAAGGAATATGACTTCAATGTAAAAATAACAATGTTGATAGATGAATTTATAGAACTACATTCCTAGGAGGTAAAACACACATACAAAAAGTATGTTTCCAATGGGGTTGTGGGTGAATCTGTGATTTTTATTACCCTGTGCTCTCTTATGTTTTACTTTGAACAAATATTTCTTATATAATAGTTTTAGAGGTGCTTCTCTTCTGGCTTGATAAGAAAGAAAGAAAGAAAGAAAGAAAGAAAGAAAGAAAGAAAGAAAGAAAGAAGAAGAGAGAAAAGAAAAGAAAAGAAAAGAGGGAGGCAAGTAAACTAGCAACAAATAAACCATTTCATCTATTCTACAGAATCCTATATAGAAAATACTTGAGGAAAAATTAAGGTATGAATTTGTGAGAAAAACCAAGGTAAAATATGGGACAAAACCAGGATGTAGAATAGTGTGCTCTTCCCATCTCATATTTGTGATCCTTTTAAAGATTCCAAACATTCAACCACATGAGCACATGTACTTCCAGAAGTTTCTAGAAAAACCAATTGATTTCTGTAACAGCACTGATAGGATGTGTTGTGAAGTACTCTCCTGAACCATCTATGCCCTTCCAGATCATGACCTCGTGTGTTTGTTTAAAACCAACCAAATTGGCTTAAGTTTAAATAAAAACAAAATGAGAGCAGATTTCCTGCATCTTCTCCAAGTCCTGTTCCTCACGCTAAAGACAGGAGAGAAACCCATGGGCAATTCACCTACACTCTGATCTCTGGCTGTGTTACATGTTCACCTTCGGATATCAGATGGCCCTGAGGACTCCTGGGCCTCATGAATTCCCATCTGAATGGACATATTTGGCCTGAGTGGTCCAAGCTGGAGCCTACAATTATCGGGTGGCTGCAGTCCCTCTTCACAAGCAGGGCTCCTATTACAGCAAACCTTCCCCTACCAGTTTTTCAATTATCTATGACTAATGAGCACTCTGGGAACAGTTTCAGACACACACATAATCCTCTTTCCTGATGTCAGCAGCAGAAATTAATGACTATGTGGATTGCTGGGAGACAGAAGATGCATTATAATGGTCAACAGAACTGTTATCCTCTCCAGGAAGGGGGGGGAGGGTATTGAATTAACTGGAAGGTTCAGTGTTCCTTTGTATTCTGAGAGGGAGATGAAACACAGGGGGAGATCTGGCTCCAGGCCCACGGAAATGTCAGAGAGGTTTGGGCGTGGGTGGCATGAGACCCTGCTTCCTTATGCTTGCTGTGGAATGCTAGTACCAGCTCAGTTGGGCAAGGATGACAGGCCAACCAGATTATGTCCAAGACTGTGCTAAAAGACACTTTGCCTTGCCAGTTGGAGAGAATGCTGAAATTCTTTCAAACTCAACTTACTTTCAATCTGGTTTAAAAGTGGGTAACAAGACTGAGAACATACAATTCTCAATCACTATGCAGTATTCAGAGGCAATTCTTAAAGTTTGGTGTTTCACACAGACATGGCACATGCTTGAATGGTTCCAGAGAATGGTAAGACCTAGCCTGACTCAGATCACATGGGTAGGTCAGCTCTGAGTATTTTCTAGAAAACTGGGACAACTGATAGAAAATGGCTGAAAAGATTGTAGTAGTCTTGGCTCCTGAATTGGAGTTGCACTTGTACTGAATGATTCATTCAAGTAGAGACTTCCTGAGAAACCCAAAGCTAGTGTTCTTCTTCCACTCTTTAAGGAAAGCATCTGATACACCTCCTAGAAATCATGTCATTGTGACTAGAAACTAAGTTCCATTTCCATTACTGATTTCACATCAAACTGTGAAATCATTATCACTTACTTTAGAAACTGAATAGACATCTACTTTGTGAACACACTATCCGAGTAGAACATAGGTCAAGGATCAAGATAGAGGAGATCTTTCTAGCAGGTACTAGTTCTTTCTAATACCACTTCTGAATTACATCTTTTAGTTAACATGTCTTATAATTACTCCATAGTTTAGACATGTTGATACATACTGAAGATCTCTGACTTTGTATTCTTACTTGGTATTAATACACCCTATACTCCCTATACTTTAAATATACTTTTAAATAATTCTTAAATGCAAATATCCCTATATTTGGTTCTGTCTAGCACTTTCAGTAGAAAGATAATACCTCCTAGACTTTTCTCTACACATCTTATTTCTTTCACTCCCAAGTGTCTAAAACATACTTTAAAAAGTAATGTTTACTTTAGCAAAATTACACATTTTTGTTTATTTTTTTAAGACATGCATCACACACCTTGAACAAAAAGATTAAAGTTGCGCACCTATATGTGCCCACCTTATACAGCGTTTCAGTAGAAAGTAAAAAAAACAGATGAACGCTAAATTTAACTCTCAACCCTGGATATTACTGGGGAATAAATTAGTAAATTAGTAAAGAAGCTAATATAATCCCACCAGTGGTCCACTCTCATCTAACTCAGGACAATGACACACATCAAGGGCAATGTGCATACCTAGAAAATGGCAGAAGGCATGCTGTCAGTTCTCCTTGGGCACAAAGACTCTTTCTATGGCAGCAAGAGACTACAGATACCAGATTCTTGCAGAATACAGCTCTCAAGTCCTCCCAGCTGGACAAGCTGGTTCAAAGAATCTAATTAGCAACTAGTTACTGCAGTAGGTCAGTGAGCTGAAGAGCAGTATGAACATCTTGTATTTCAACAACATAATTATTCAAGTCTATGAGCTGTTGGTAACCGTTCTTGGAACATTTCTGTTCGTATAACTTTCCATACTAATAACAAATCAATGAAATGCAAATTGTTTTAGAAAGCAATACATTTAGGTTCTGTAACTTAGGGCTGAAGTATTAGAGTTTATTATTTCATAGAATAGAAACAAAACTACACAAGAATTTCAAATTTTATTCAGCTACTTAGGGAGGGAAGAGAGGAGTTACATTTGAGGATAAGATCAGGGTCAGGATTCAAAGGTCTGACTCCAAAGCCTGAAATTTACCCAAATTGGGATTTAGGAACTCGGGTAAGGTAAAGACTGCAAGGAATTGAAAAGCAAAGCACCACTGATAGGCTGTATATAGGAACAAAATCCCAAGGTTCACAATATTCTAACATGCTGAGAACATCTACCATCTCCTTTCTAAGACAGACCCTTACAGACCAAGAATGCAAAGAAGGAACTGGATACATGGTTAAGCAGTCATAGAAGCAATGCCTAGACTCAAAACATGGCTCCTGACTCACTAGGCTTCCTCTGCTTTCTATACCTCCTACTAGAGAATGTCACTCTTCTCCCTCTGCAGCATGCAGAGGGAAGCCAGGGCCATAAGTCACATGGCGTCTAGAATAGCTGGCAAAATTCAATAGCTTCCAGAGGTATGGGAGTCAGTTCTAAAGTATTCAGAGCATAGCTGTAGTCTTTTAGCTTGAAATCATCAGTTCTGACACCCACAACGACCTAATTCTCTAGATAATTGTTGATGACCTATTTTGTTCTCACCTAGCCTAAGGCTACCTCCTAAAAACCCTCCCCTAGGTAGATCATAATTAATCCCTCTTTCCTCTAGAACCCACAGTATGGTGTCTGGAATTACATCATTCTGTTCTTTATACAGAAAGACTTTTTCCCTTGCACCTTCCTCTTCTAATTTCAATGATAACAGCATTGAGGGCACAGCTCTTTCAACAGTATTGTCAGAGGCAGGCAGGTTAGCATAGCTTGTGGAGTTCAGGTTAGGTAATACACAATCTTGGATGCAGTCCATGGCCTTCCTACTCTCAGGGCTTATGACCTTGGGAAAGCGATTTCTTTCCATTGCAAACTTCCATGCTTATAAAAACTCTAAAATAATGCTATTTTCCTCCTAGAGTGGTAATGATAATTCATCAAGATAATGCCTAAGAAGCACAATTGCTTGCATCCCACATAGAACAAAAGATCAGCATGTAGGAGACACTATTACAGTTATCACAAATATCAGTTCCTGGTAAGTTGGATACTGCCTAGCACAAAGAGGTCACATAGTTCATTCTGGCTGAGCTAAAAACCTTGAGGGGGTCTGTGATGTTAGTGTGTGATGAGAAATATGCTTTTGAGGTCATTGGAGTAGCTGCAGAAACCATGAAAGGTGTTAAAATATTCACAATAATGGAATTTAGTTTGCCAGAGTGGAAAAATGTCTCCCTGTGGTCATGTGTGAGAGCCAAAGTTATGTTTTAAGCTTTAGTTACTGTGCCTAAGAGATTCATAAAACAAAAATGCCTCTAATCTGTAAACCCCTTGCCCAAGGTTTCTTACTTCCTGAAATGCTAGAGACCACTGTTTATGTTTTCATTTGTTAAACAAGTCTGTTTGACCCAGTTGCACTGGCTGGGCTTGATCACATGTAGATGAAAGATACCTAGGCAGGAAATACATCAGGATGTATGCTTGCCCCTGATTGGATGTAGGCAGGAGATATGTAGGCAGGAAATATGTCAAGATACATACCTTTGATTGGACCTGATGGGAAATATGAAGCTTTATGGGTCAGCCTTTATAAGCTAGAGCAAATTGTGACTTCTTGCCATTTTCTGGAAACCTTGGAAAGGTCCTGGCCAGAGTCTATCATCATGGTCAGTATTTAATTAAAGCTTGCTTCAAGTTTGGCTCAAAATTTGTGGAATTGGTCTTTCTCACATAATTCTCAAGTTCAACACGTGTTTCCGTGCTAAATCTTCAGAATGAAATGTTTTAAGAATAAGTGTAGAAAGCCTTCTCTTTTGAGCTATTTGAAGCACTAAATGCTGGTTTCAAAAGGAGCATCAACAAAACACTGGACTGTCTGATGACTATGACTTTCTAGAGCTTTGTAAGAAAGGGCAGCCATGGGAGTATCCCCACATCTAAGAAAAGGCAGATTCAGGAAGAGAGTGGCTTTAGCTGCCATTTTGCTCCAGGTAGTATGTGGGGTTTCAGGACTTTAATTTGTTGTTTTACAGTTCAATGAAAACTACATTAAAAAAAACAAACAAACAAACAACTACAACAAATACAGACCTAAGTTTCTCAGTTTTAAACTTATGTCCAAATGACTTCTTTTTCCAAACCTGCAATTCACTATTAAATGGAATATTTGATACTATAAAGACAGGATTTTCAAAATAAAGGATATTCTTTGATTCACTGTGCTTCTTTTTGTGATCCCATTTACTGATGCAGCAGAGCCCAAGGAACACTTTGTCAGAGCCAGTGTGGGTGAGCAGTCTAGACTCCTGTTTGTACACGGCTGGCTCACAGAAGATAACAGCCTCCTAACAATGGCTGCCTCTATGGGATGTCAAACAGCAACTCTCACAGGAAAGGGCCAGTCAGCAGGGCTGGTGGTAACTGCACAAGGCCAAACATCTGGTGATTTCAAGACATCTGGGGTTTTTCTATCATGTAGACCAAACACGATTCAGGTAATTGACCAAATTTTTCACTTTCCAACCAGATGTCTTACTTTCATAGAGAGGAAGTCAGTCTTGTACTTTCATGTGCAAATAAGCTAGACTAAACTCACCCCCAGAGGGCAGGATTAATTGCTTATACTCAATGAATACTAAATTACATATTATTTCTTTTTCCCCCAACTGTTTTACCCTTGAAAAGGCTTTCTGCTATTGTTTTGAAAAGCGTATATTTCATCTGAGAAGTGCTCTTTTTAAAGCCCTACTCCTCACATTTTTGACAGGGAGCCAGAGTGCTATTATGAAGAGTGTGATTTCAGCAGTCAGTTTGATCTGGCTTTGGTTGCATGCCTCAACTTTCAGAACCTCAGGCCCTTTAAACTCAGATTCTTTGTAGATAAACATCATAAAATCCATCTATAAAGACCATTATCAAGATGCAAGAGCACCGTCCCTACAGTGCTTGGTGCTTGGATGAGTCTTGTGTCTGGTACCAAGATTACAGAGGCCCAAAGTGCCTATGCATCCCACAGGTTCTCTCAAGAATGCAGATAGGGCTGAAGAGAGGGTGGTGAGTGTGTGTGTGTGTGTGTGTGTGTGTGTGTGTGTTTACTAGCATTCTTACAGATTTTACAGAGAAATGTCCAATTTGTAAGGGGAGGGGGTGTATCTGAAACATTTCCTTTTCCTTAACCTTTATACGGAACGTATGCTGGAATTTTCCCTTGTCAAGTTTGTTTCAAGAATTCATGTGGTTATGAATTTCCACATTTCTATTTTCTATGCCGTTGTCCTGACAACCAACCATTTTACTAGACAGATGATGAAAAGAAGACAACAAGGGGTCTCTCTTCAGTCAAGTCTAGTTGGCAAAACCCAACAGCAAGGAAAGAATGTTTGAAAGATGACAGGCTTTAGGTGTGATCTCCTTAAATAGAGGACAGATGTATGGATAAGTCTAGGGGACTCAGAGCACATGGGCACAAAGAGAAGCTGCTGTTGCAGAACTTACTTGAATGTAACAGCTACCATGTTTCAAAAACCAGGCTATAAATAAACATTGAACCTAAAATCAAGAGCACCAAGCTAGTCAATGCTTAGTTCTTTTGACGGGACAATAGGTTTTCTTTCTGTTTGTTTGATTGTTTGTTGTATAATAGATTTCATCAGAATTCAGAAACATCTCAACTATATGAAGAAAGAAACTATGAATATAGTTTTTTAACTTTCCCTCCAGCAATGAGAATTCTTTTGCCATGAAATGAAAGGTTCTGGAGCCCTACAGCAATTCTGCTCTGCCTCACGTAAAGAAGGAAACGCCCAAAGGCTGATTGATGTAAGCATTTGTTCTTACATCCCAAGGATGCGGATTCATGGACTAAGATTCTGAGTTTGATTCTAGAACCTGACCTGTGCCATCAGACCATCTACCTGGAGATTAAAGAAGGAATGATGGTTTGGGTTAAGGAGTATTCTCCTTCCAATACAGAGGGAGAGTTGGCCAAGTTGGCATTTAATCAAAATACTGGAGTCAAATCTGTGAATTTATGTGATTATAATAGAAGATTCTAGAATCATGTTGTGACTTTACAGCACTTAAACTCTACAGCTCTCAGTTACCTGGGGTGGGGGTAGCATACAAATTTGGGGAGAAATGGCCAACTGATAAAAAATGGAAAGTTCAAACTTTATAAATCTAATTTCTTTGTTTTAAAAGTCTTATTCTTTGGACAGAGGATCTAGAAAAGTGAACAGATTTTAGTCAAAATGATAATTAGCTCAAAGCCCAAAAAAGAGTCCCTAGTCACCATGTCCAATTACCCAGGACACAAGAAGGGGCCCCCAGAGGAAGCACCGAGCACAGCAAGAACCAGATCTACACTCCTACAGGAGTTAGTGTTCCAAAAGGCTAGAGGGAGGAAGATAAAGACAGAGAGAGGGCAGGAAAAGGGAGGAGAGGGAGCTAAGTGTCACCTTTTGGGGTTGTTTCCAGAGATGGCATTTGGGTTACACATCCTCTGGGAGGTACTCAAAGTGGGACACCCATAGTAGTCGTCCACCAAGCCCTAGCATAAACAACAGAGCTGACTTTTAAAAGATAAATATGGAGAACATGAAGTTGAAGGTAGTTAAGACTTCATTATGGAAACTACAAACACAAAGAGTTAAAAAAAGAAAATGCTGCCTCCTTATATTTCCCCTTCCCAGAGATAAATATTAATGAAATTTGAGAAGGTATCACATGATGCTCCTCCACAATATTAAGATATCTTATTCAATTCCTGTAGCAGAGTTAGTATGTTTATACAACCTTAAAGTCTGTGTTTTAAGCTCAACAGATGTCTTTCCTCATCAATGAGTATCATATTTTCTATTAGAGAATGTATCATGATGTTATGGAGATGACTTGGTCAGTAAAGTGATTGCTGGGCAATCAGCAAGGCTTGAGTTTGATCACTAACATCCAGATTTAAAAAACAAAAAAACAAAACAACTAGGAGTAAAAGTGCACACATCTGTAATCTCAGCATTTCTTAACAGAGAACAGGAGAGAGAGCCTTGGGGCTTCTGGCCAGCCAGTCCAGCTGACTGGTGAGCTACAGGTTCAATTCAGCCAGAGACCCTGTCTCAAAAGCTAAGCTAGAGATTAAGAAGACATTGCTGAAGACCCCTGTTTTATACATGGATATGTGCATACATATGTGCTTACACACCATATAAAAACATACGTATAACACACATATGCACCTATACACAGAGGGAAGAATATATCACACTTTAAGATATGTCATAATATTTAACCATGTCTTGGAACTGAATATTTAATCCTTCTTTTTTTGTTTCAAAGCAATCCAGACTTAGCTTTATTTCAAAGTATACTGAAGGGGAACGGGGCTAATCTGACCAAAAAAATCTGCAAATCTCAAGGTTAGGCAAAAAACTAAAACTAAAACAAAAACAAAAACAAAACCCCACAACACTATCATGTAGATCTTCAGGGACCTTCAAAGACTCATATACTTAGTCACCAGTCTCTGATGCTGTCAGAAAGTGGTGTAATATTTCCTAGTTGCTGCCCAATAGAAGGAAGTTAAGCTATTTAGGTATGGATAAAAAGGTAATAATGGCCCCTTCCCCTCTCTCTTGGCATCCTAAATTAGCAGCTGTGTTACACCATACACTCCATACCCCAAAGCTTTATGTTGCCATTTGGCCCAAAGCCATAGTAGTCAAGCAACCATGGACTGTCCCATGGACTGTCCTCTCTGAAACGGTAAGCCAGATGAAATCTATCTTCTTTTGGTTTCTTTTAGGTGTGTTTTCTGTGGAGCAGAAAGCTGACCCACACAGAGAGGAATAAACAAGGCTAAGAGATGAGGGGAGAGAGTTATATGAGTGGCTAGTGAGAATTATGTATACTACTCAGCCTCCTGCTTCAGGGAGGAATTGAGAAACTTTGTTGGCCACATGATGTCTAGAAATTTGATCAAACAATATTCTGAGTATTTCTGTGAGGGACTTTTGGGGTGAGTCTTTTTTTTTTTTTTTTTTTTTTGGTTTTTCAAGACAGGGTTTTTCTGTATTGCCCTGGCTGTCCTGGAACTCACTTTATAGACCAGGCTGGCCTCAAACTCAGAAATCTGCCTGCCTCTGCCTCCCGAGTGCTGGGATTAAAAGCATGCACCACCACGCCCGGCCCTTTGGGGTGAGTCTTATGTTCACACCTGAGATGTAAATGGACCTATCCAATTATTCAGTGAAGACCTGAGGAGGTATACACTTCACAGAGGAAGACTACACTTCCTGCCTGATGGCCTTTCAACTCCTCAGCATTTTGAGTCTGCTGACCCTATACTGAAACTATAACATGGGCTCTCTTGTTCCTCAGACCTTGCCATGTGAGCCCTAAACCAGAAACTCTAGGGACTCCCTAGTTTCCAGAACTGGGCAAGATAATTTCCTATAATGAGTCCCCTTCTTTCTTGACACACTCTCACTCACCCTTGTTTCTGCCACACAGACCCTCACCCCATACCTCTTAGGGGGCTGTGATTAGCACAGAACCCTGCAGAAATGGCTGTGAGCTGGTTCAAATCAGGAATAGGCTGAGTTTAGCATGCAGGTTAAGGACAGAATCTTACCGTTTGGCTCATGCACATTTTGTTCTCTTGATTTGTGACAACAATAAGTTTAATGAATCATTTGTAACATAGTGAATGGGAATCTGGATGGTCTGTATCTGTCCTCCTCGGTGTAAATAGGAACCTCAAGGAGTCTTTCATAAGTCAGATGTGGGATCGGGCACCCTTTTCTGGCTTCCTCAGGTACCAGGCATGCATGTGGTGCACTGATATACATGTAGGGAAGACACTTATCCACATAAAATAAATAATTAAAAAATGAAGAAGAATAATGAAGTACAGGTTATTAGTACCTAACAGGCAGCCATTAGAAGCTCAGTTCTTCAGATGGAGAAAGTGCTTAGTAAGTAGTAAAACTAGGAAAGGATGCCAGCTGATTGAGCCCACATCCTATTCCAATGTATCTATCTTCCTATTGTCTAACAAGAACAACAACAAAAATATTTGGGAACAATCAAAACAAATTTCATGGGCAAAGGGGCAAGAAGAAAGGGAGCAGAAATGAGGAAGGGCAGAAGGAGAGGGAAGGGGTGGCATTAAACCTTTCCCAGAGCTCCTGTCTTCTCATTAATTTAGCACCTCGTTTCTCATCTGCTCTAGTAGACCATCGAGAAAACAGCTAGCGTCACAACTCCAGGCCTGCCATGCCCAAGGATCACATGAAACGTTTAATAAATACACTAGCTTGGCCCAAACCTCAACCACTGAAACAAAACCCTGAGCAGGAGCCCCTAGCCAACCGAACCAGTGCTCCAGCTGCTTCTAATGCACAAAGTCCCCTGCGAGTTATGGGAAACACAAATCACTGTGCCACGTTTCTGATTTCTCATCAGCAGTAATGAAGTGGGCTTCTGGAGCTATGCTTTTAAAGGGGCCTACAAAATCAGCCAAAGTAAGCACGATTCCCAGAAAGACACTTCAGCAGTTATAATATTTGAGGGAACCGTGTGGGGAGTGTGAGCCTTGCACCTGTAACCACCGTGTAAATGATGGCCTTCTTCCTGACCAGTCAAGAAACTTGAAGCTAGCAACTCTGCTCCCCTCCCCTTTATTTCTAAAATAATTAATGACATACTTTTTAGAAAATTGAAAAGAACAGAAAAACCTTGGCACCATGGATAGGAAGAGGTTCTTTCATTAGTCATCCAGTGACAATGACACAAAGCTAAGCTTGGTGAAATCTTTTGTCTTGTGTGGCACAGGAAAGTTTAGGAAGGGGAATGTCAATGATTCTGTTACCCTTCTACCCACACAGGACCTTCAGCTCCTACCCATGGAGTCTGAGGAGCTCCGTTAGCCTGAGTTTAGCTGTGCATGAGCATACTGATTCACAGAAAAATGGGATGGCATCTAATTATGCAAAAAATCAAATCTAAATGAGTCTAGAAGAAAATGCATGGGAAAGTGAGGTACCAGTATGAGAATATTCTTAAACAATAAGAAGACAAAAATAGCCATGCTGTGTTGGCAGAGTTATATGTATTAAGACCAACCAACTTTCAGGAAAACAAAGCCAATTGATACAGGAGAATCATACCTCTGGGTTTCTGCCTGACCTTCTAGAGAGGGCTTCTCAGAGTGTGAAGCTCTCAAAGGAGTAAGATGCAGAAAGACACCCGAACCAGATGAGCAGACAAGGCAGAGGACCATGTCTCCCACGCAGCAGAAACCAGCAGTTCCTATAAAACTCCCAAGTCAGGGCATACAGCACTCCCCTTCCGTTTTTAAAACTGATGAGACTAACATGAAAACATAAACTTCAATAATTTCCCTTTCTTTTCCTGCTGGAAGCTTACAAAACCACTTGCCTAGGTTTGATGAATGGGCCTTGTTCTTTTCCATATCCTGGGCTGAAAGCTATTCTCTCTGTGTGCCCTTTCTTGCTCCTTCATATAGCTATCTTCTCTACATCCACTAGGAGGCAGCATGGCAATCGCCATCTCCAGGAAGGTTACCTTAACTGCCCACCTGCCCCACACCCTGAGACATGTATAACCATACAAATGCATACCTGAATTTAACACTTGCCAAAGTATTTTGCACACTGGTTAAAAAACACATTTATGTGTTGATGGAAAGCAGCTCTTAGTGTAAATGAAACAGAAATAAATGCTAAGCTAAAGGAAGTTCGGTATGCTTCAAGAGCACCATGAAGTTCTGAGACTTCAGTATGCTAATGTGCAATGACAGGTTAAGAAAACAAGGACAGGACTTCCCCAGTCACAAATGTCTGACCGTGGACATTTGTTTTTCCTTAAAGTCACAACTAGCTCTGAAGTGTGCACTGTATGATATATTAATATACTGTAGTGATGGTGTCTGCCTTCCAGTCTTCACCAGGTTACAATTCCTCATGAACAACAGTGTTTAATCATGTATTCCTGATATCTACAAGGGGAAAGTCAACCGGATGCTAAAAGAGGGATCATCATTTCTCTTCTATAAACCACCATTGTGACTTCTGATTATATTCAGAGAACACTGGGTTCCTCCAGGGAACATAGGTCTACATTCTTAGGTCTTCTACAGCCCTCTCCCATCACATTAGGTTAAGTGGTTCAAACATATTAGTCAGACCCCCATGTCTTACCCCTTACGTGTACCACAGCTTCTATGAGGAACATTCTTGTTGACATGTAACGTTGCTTGGTCTTCACAATGGAGTCTCAAGTCAAGAGTCTCTTCCTTAGAAAAGATATTCCACCCATGTTCCAAACTGCTTTATTCCAATCCAGAATTGGCTACTGTTTGTCTGTGCATACTGTCCAGGCTGTCCACAGCATTACAACCTTAGCTTCCCTTCTTGTTGCTATCTGCAAGAATGGTGGACGATGGGACCTGCTGAATACTCATTGGCTATGAAGGAATGAGTCCATCTAGGAGGTAGGAGGATGAGAGTCTCAGCCTTCCTTTAGATTTGATGACATTCTTACCTGCTAATGACTATTTCTGTGACCAGAGTGATATTTAACTACTAAAAGGTTCCATCTCTTCAACTACCAGGTAAGAAGTAATAGACTTACAGTTTATGTGACAGATTGAATACAACGATTAATCTCTGCCTTCTCAGAGAAGAAAGGCAAGCAGAATTTAAAAGGATTTATTTATTTACTTTTAAAAACAGTGCTAAGATATACATAATATAAATTTATCATCTTAACTTTGAGTCTGATCCACTGGTATGAAGTACTCACACTGTTGGGCAAACCACCACCTCTATCAACCTCCAGGACACATTTAATCTAGAAAAACTGAACTGATGTTCACAATGTTCACCAAACAACAACAGCACCCCACCCTCCCCCAACCCCTTATAATCTTCAGTTTATTTTTATCTCTATAAACTGGCCTATTCAAACATTACAATTTGGATCTTAAGTGTCTTCTGAGGAGGGCCCATGTCTTGAAGATTGTCTCCTGATAGGTAACAAACTATGGGGAGGTGGTTAGGACCCACAGCAGACACTGTCTGTCTACTGGGCAGTCTTTAGGCCATTGGAGGCAGATCACTGAGAAGACTGGAGGATCCCAACCCCTTCTTTTTTGCTTCCAATCCAGGACAGAAGCATCTTTCCTCTGCCAAGCACTCTCAGTTGCCTTGTACTGCCTTACCTCACAGGCCAATTGCAGCCTAGGAGACAAAAGAAACCTTTCTTCTTCGTAAGATGGTTATTTCCGATATATATGTTATAGTAAGGGAAGGCTGACTAACACTTCTAAGAGTCTTAGTATGGTTTTTGTACCGTAACTGAAGGCTACAGACTGGGGAATCTACAAATAAAGAATGACAGCTTATTTAGCACCCATAGAAGCTAAAAGGTTGAGAATATGATGTTGGAATATTAAGAGGAATCAAAGAGAAAGCCAAAGCAAGCTTGTTAGCATAGGTCTCTCCTTATTAAGCTCTAATGGCAGAAGGTCCATCATCCCTCAGGATCTCATCAGGGATTCGTTATTTCCTACAGGTCCCATCTCCAAACACTATTATACGAAACTGAGGATTAGACTGGAAACTCACGAGTATTGGGGGAATACACTGAAACAACAGTAGTACTTTCCTTTTTTAAAATTTAATTTCATTCATAATTTATTTTTTACACTTCATATTCCATTCCCCACCCTCCCCTATCCACACTCCATCTGCTCCACATCCCATACCTCCTCCTCACCCCACCCCATCTCTACATGGATGGCCCCACCACCTACCCCACCTGACCTCTAAGCTCCCTGGGGCCTCCACTCTCTTGAGGGTTAGGTACATCTCTGAATAAACACAGACCTGGCAGTGCTCTACTGTATGTGTGTTGGGGGCCTCATATCAGCTGGTGTATGCTATCTGTTTGGTGGTCCAGTGTTTAAGAGATCTCCAGGGTCCAGATTAATTGAGACTGCTGGTCCTCCTACAGGATTGCCCTCCTCCTCAGCTTCTTTCACTCTTCCCTAATTCAACAACAGGGGTCAGGTGCTTCTGTCCATGGTTGGGTGCAAATATCTGCATCTGATTCTTTCAGCTGCTTGTTGGGTCTTTCAGAGGGCAGTCATGCTAGGTCCCTTTTTGTGAGCATTCCATAGCCTCAGTAATAGTGTCAGGCCTTGGGACCTCCCCTTGAGCTGGATCCCACTTTGGGCCTGTTGCTGGACCTTCTTTTCTTCAGGCTCCTCTCCATTTCCATCCCTGTAATTCTTTCAGACAGGAAGTACTTTCTTTAAATGGAATCATCTAGTATTTTTGCTTTTATGTCTAACATTTACATAATGTTGCTTAGTACAAAGGTTCATCCCTGTGATAGTATGTTACAGAATTACTTTGCTTTTGAAGGGTGAATAGTGCTTCATTGAATTTCTGTACCACTTTCTGTTTTTCCCTCTCCAATATATGGGCTGCTTTCAGTTTTGGGCTATTATAAACGATGCATGGAACATGGCTGGAATAGTACTTGTATGGGCCACTGCTCTTAATTCCCTGAGTATATACCTTACACACTTACGTTGGATCCTAGTGGAGTTCTAATATGCTCCCCTTGAGCAGCAGCTTCACAGTTTCCATGACACCAGAATCATTTTATATCCCATCAATATGGTACAGGGCTAATTTCCCTACTTCCACCATAGCACGTATTTTGGGTTTTTCTCTAAAGTGAAAACCCATCCAGCCTGTCAGGAGACAAACTAATAGTAGCAAGAGCATTTGAAAGCTCAGGCAGCACAGTGAGGAGTCGTGGTGAGTTCACTAATACCAAAGAACTGAATCCCATGAAACTTGGTTCGCCAGGGAGAACACGGAAAAGCTTAGGGCTCTGTGGTAATGCTATACCTAGAAGTTAAAATTTAAGAAGTCCTGAATCAGAAAGCTTGCTTAATAGAAAGGGAAGGCTCAGTAATGGCTTGATACGTCTTTAGCCTGGCCTCTTTTATCTGCTAAAAGTGTGGTGATTTATCATCTAAAGAGGGAGAGAAGGAAGGATTCTGAATAGCAGATATAAAGAGAGAAGATATTAATGCAGCCATCAGGTCTCTTTTCCTTGTGGTGTTGCAGACTTAGACTCCTGCAACTGGACACCACAAGACTAGAAGCTTACCTAGGGACTCAAATTTAATGAATTGAAGCACGTATGCTGGTAGAGAGTTTCCCTCCTCCTAAGCCACCAGGATCAGCTAGGGAGTCAAAGGTGAGAGTGTGTAGACAAGTCCTCGGCAGCCTGTTAGTGGCCCGTTCTCATCACTTGACCACCTGGAAGCGACCAGATGCAGAGCAGAAATCTAAATAAGCACACAGCTAAGGAAGTCAACAGAAATCGCAAGGAACAGAAAGCAAGACTATACAGAAAGGGAAAATGTCCTAACACATGTATTAGCATAAGGACCAGATAATACCTCCCACAAATGAATGAGCAATAGTGTATCAAAATGACAGTGGGTAAGCTGAAACTTGTATGGTAAATGGCTCACCATCAATGTGAGATTGTAAATATTGTATTTATCTTTATCATTTTAATATACTGTCATTCCTTACAGTTACAGAGCTTAGTGAGATAAGGCCCCAGAAAAATGACGTGGTTGGTTCTTGACCCCAGAGATAGGAAGTGCCCATTATAACTTCATAACCTGGAATAGATGGTGGTTTCCAATGGTGAATCCTGTAGCTAATATGAAAGAGAATACCAGAATATTTTAATATTCCCATTTTTAGGTATATTTCTTGTACCTTTCTCATATGCTAGGTTATGAGCCTTAAAATAAATTTTAAGTGTATTCATACACTCTTATGTCTTTAAGAATAAAGATAGCTCATTGAAATATATATATATATATATATATATATATATATATATATATATATACATATATATATATATATATATATGACAAGGGAAAGTTGAATTATGCTAACAGTTAAAAAATAATTAAAATAAAAGTTACATGTTGTTTTCTATTGCTTTATAATTTTAATATCTGTTTCTGGAGAGAAATTTGTCACTATACAACAAATCTTATCATTTTGCTTAAGAAATCCACAGCAGGGATTCAATCGAACAAATCATCTGAAGGGCTGGAGAGATGGCTCAGCAGCTAACTGTACTTATTGCTTTGGAGAGGACCCAGGCTCAGGTTCTAACACCCGCATAGCAGCTTACAACATCCTGGACTCCAATTCCAGGGGATCTGGATTTTTAAAGCAAAAAGGTATTTTAAAAGGCGCCTGTAAGACTCCTTTTAAATTTAAAAAGAATAGTCTGTAGGATTATAGAAATTATAAAGCAGTAGATAATGGCATATAACTTTTATTTTAATTATTTTTTAAACTGTTAGCATCTTCAACTGGCCTTGTTTTTGAGGAAGTTTTGTGTATGTGTGTGTTTCTTTGGTCTTGGTGAGATATTTGTCTGTTTGTTTATTAAAGAGACACAAGGGTATGGAATTGGGTGGGTGCAGATATTGGGAGGATCTGGGACGCAGAAAGCACTATCAAAATATATTGTCTCAATATATTTTTCCATAAAATTTATTTATCATTGCTGTGTACTATGTCCAGAGTAGGGGGACACATATATTATGGTGTGCATGTGGAGGTCAGAGGACGACTTTGTGCAGTGAGTTCTCTGTTTCTTCCTTCATTTTCTTCTTGGAATCAAACTTAAAAGTCATCAGACTTGCATAGCAAGGTCTCAGCCCCTTAAGCCGCCTCACTGGGCCCCACTCGTTCACTTTTTGGAATTAAAAATGAGCACGCAAAACACAAACAAACAGAAAGTCAAGAATCTTCTGCTGCCGTGGTTGCCGCGATCACATCCAACAGTGAGAAAGGGCAGTAAGAGTAAGGGCTGCTGGAAATGCAATTTTAATGAGATGGCAATTAGCCAAGATGGTCCTGAGATATCAAGTGTCCAGATAATGATCAGTTTTGGCTTGAGTATCATCTGTAAGAACCAGTGTAGGCAGGCTGCATCTCTGCCATGCTGCAAGATATGCCTTGGCAGGCAGCCACAGAAATCAAAGAGGGCTGGTAATGTCCTGAAGGTAGCAAGCTAATGGAAAGGCACATTAATGTTGACATGGAAATGCCTGGGAAGACTACGTGACAAAACACTATCCAGGTGCTGCGACCTAGCAAGTCATAAAAGGGACATAGTTCCTGCCCTAGTGAAATAAAGAGGCCGAAAGAAGCATCAATGAATAAAAAATTCAAATGTGATGAATATCAAGATATGAAGGAGAGCTGTGGTTTGCAAATCGATGCATCACCCCAATTCTGTGGAACATTGCACTGCAGACATAAGGGAAGAGCTGTGGAGCAAAATGAATATGAATAACATACATGATGTCAGCAATCTCCAAGGAGCTCAGGCCTGGAATGGGCTGCAAATCTGTGAGCCTCCAATTCAAATACTCTGTTCCCTCTTGCTATATATTCCCCATAGACCCATAGGCTAGAGTTCCGTGTGAAGTCTCAAAGGGTGTCATTCACATTATGTTCCATGTTTATGATACTTCTTAGGTACATAACCGGGAAAGCTTCATTAAGTCTAGATTTTTTCAGTGAACCTAGACTTGGAAATATGCTGGCTATTAGTACATGAATACATACATACATACGTATATATATATATATATATATATATATATATATATATATATATATATACGTATAGACACATATAATTTATAACTATGTTAGAATGATTAACTGTGCTGGATTTAATGGAGATAGTTTATCAGTTTCCACTGCAAAGCTGGTTCTCAACGTTATTTCAAGGATAATTCTAGCTAGTGGAATTTTTACAATATGACCTTACTGTAGAATCAAACCCTATGTTGATGGGATCATATGAGACTAGTGATATGAGTGGGATATGAACGGCAGTGGAGAGTCTACTCACTGCATAGGATCATTGTATTTAAGTGCAGGAGGATGAGAACTTGGCTAGGAAGAAAAGGTAGGAAGGTGGCTAGCAGAGCAATGCCTGTGTGGGAGCCGAAGTATGAAAGCGTGAATTGTGTTTCATGAACCAATCCTTGGGTAGAGAAAGAGCAGGAGGAGAGAGCCTAAGTTTTGCACCAACTGCACACACTTTATCAGACCTTTAAGGCTTCTTCATTTACCAACCCAAACACCCTGAAACACTCAGTGTCTTCAGACCCTAAAGTACCTCTCCTTTTGACTCACAACACACAATTCTTGTGCTTACAGGGCAGTTGATCGTGAACCATCACTTTATCACTACCTCTGAGTCAGATAGCTGAAGATGCAATAGCTAATTGGAGTCCGGAAAGCGAAGGTCAGACCCACCTCTGGATGATGAGATGCTAAGGTTCTTAGAAGTAACCATACCACACTTAAATCCTACATCTAAAGCATTTGTTGGTTCCTAGCCAAATGCCAAATATCATGCCCTTTTCTAGATTGGCTAGCGTGACTGTTCTCAATTTCCTCCTACTGTCCCCTCCCTGTCTTTTGATAAGTGTCAGCTCCTGTCTCACCAACTACTCTGTGGCATCATTCTAGGTTGGGGTATGACAAGCACACCTGTGTGTACAGCATACTGTGAGGCTCACGATAACTAACGAGAACCTGAAGTACTAGCCTCTTAGAAGTACTCACATGCTGTACTGGCTGGTTTTACGTGTCAACGTGACACAGGCTGGGGTTATCACAGAGAAAGGAGCTTCAGTTGGGGAAGTACCTCCATGAGATCCAGCTGTGGGTTATTTTCTCAATTAGTGATCAAGGGGGAGGTCCCCTTGTGGGTGGTGCCATCTCTGGGCTGGTACTCTTGGTTCTATAAGAGAGCAGGCTGAGCCGGGCAGTGGTGGCACACGCCTTTAATCCCAGCACTTGGGAGGCAGAGGCAGGCGGATTTCTGAGTTTGAGGCCAGCCTGGTCTACAAAGTGAGTTCCAGGACAGCCAGGGCTATACAGAGAAACCCTGTCTTGAAAAACCAAATAAATAAATAAGTAAATAAATATGAGAAACCCTGTCTTGAAAAACCAAAAAAAAATTAATAAATAAATAAATAAATAAGAGAAACCCTGTCTTGAAAAATCAAATTAATTAATTAATTAATTAATAAAAAAGAGAGCAGGCTGAGCAAGCCAGGGGAAGCAAGCCAGTAAAGAACATACTTCCATAGCCTCCGCATCAGCTCCTGCTTCCTAACCTGCTTGAGTTCCAGTCCTGACTTCCTTGGTGATGAACAGCAGCAGTATGGAAGTGTAAGCTGAATAAGCCCTTTCCTCCCCAACTTGCTTCTTGGTCATGATGTTTGTGCAGGAATAGAAACCCTGACTAAGACACATACCAAGTGACAAAGCTTAGGGACAGACATGCCTATGTGTATTGAGAAAAGTGAGGGATTAAGTCCAGCTCCTTTTGAAATCTCAAGCTGCCTTCACAAGGTAAAGTGACAGTCACAGAGTAGACTCACTGGCTTCAACTCTTGACTTGGATGTGTAAACCCTAGTAGTTGATTTAAGCTCTTTGTGATCCTATTCCACAATCTATAAAGGGGATAATGGTGCCTTAGAAGACTGCCATGTAAGGTTCCTGAGCCATTACTACTGTGATCATTGCTGAGGTATAAGAACATACTATGCTTTCTTTCTTCTTTCCCCCGAACCTGATGAGCTGATATTTTTATTGGCTACTTGTATAAAAAGCAGCTACAAAGCCACAAACTTGTACCTTTTAAAAAATAAAAGAGAAATAAACATATAAAGATATGCAAAGGAAGCTCAGACACAGAGAATTTAAGTGTGGTATGGGGACTTCCAAGAACCTTAGCATCTCATCATCCAGAGGTGGGTCTGACCTTAGCTTTCCGGACTCCAATTAGCTATTGCATCTTCAGCTACCTGACTCAGGACCACATGAGAAAAGAAAGCAGTTACACCTCCTCTTACATAATCCTGGGCTACCTGCCTGCACATATCTCACCAGTCAAAACACAGATGTGGAGGACTCTTGAGAACGAAGGCCTTAATGTGTCCCACGTCCAGCTAAAAGTCTAAGTCTGGGTAGAAAGGGGATGCCAGTGTAGCCTGCATGGGTATTCCCTGTCCCTGCACCATTGCCACTACCATGCCTGTGACAAAGCTGCGAGGTTTACTAGGGTTCAGCTTCATCTTATCAAAGCTTTGGGGTCCATAACAAATCACAGGACATTTCCAAGCCCATTTCCTCAGGATCTATCCAGCTGCCTCGCTTTAATCATCTTGAAAGCATAGTCCCCTGAAGGGAAAGGTAGCTATATGGGTCTGATTCAGTCTAAATTATTGGAAAATTGATTTTTTAAAAAAGGTGTTTGCTAGCCAAGACTTCTGAACCATTTTAAGGAGCTTGAAGAAAATGAAACCGCCAACCCTTTGAAGAGTAGAAGAATGCTTTGCCAAGAAAAAAAAAAAAAAAAGCTGAGCCTACATACTGATAGGGTGGGATACTTTGTCGATGCTTTGTGTAATTCTTTGACAAAATAAAGCTCTATATACCTATGGGTATCATGATAACTTTGTTTGAAAACATGTTATGTACTTCATATGAATTATGAGCTATCAATAACTTGAGGTAGTTTTATTACCAAATCTTTTAAAACAATGTAGATAGACTGTAGCGATTTTTGCCTAGCTATTACATGCTGATGCATTTTCAGATCAAATTAAATTCATAAATACTCATATTTATGAAGGAAGTCCCCTTTAATTGACATGAAACTACTGACACTGTCCATGCTTATTCTTTAACGAGCTCACCAGATTCAGAGGTAGTGAAGGTCTGTGCGCAGGCTTCCCTTTAGGCATATGCAAAGAAGGAAGACAGTGGAACAAGCAGAACACTCTGGAAAGGACAGTAGGAAAAGGACAGGAAAGAGCACCTGGGATACACCAGACGTGACCCTGCTTAATGTCATGAGTCAGACAACCAGTTAGCCGAATGAGTCAGAGAAGAGCCTATGAAAAATGCAAGGGCTGCAGCGAGTGAGGATGCATTCGCTTATAACGGTATGAGTGCTTCTAGGCAAGCAGGCCTGTCCCCCATCAAGAGGACTGAGAAGTGAGTTCCATTGCCTACCCTCAGTTTTCACACCTAAGGCATAAATACAAATAGGACCCACATCTCTTTGGTCTCTGGGACATTAATCTGATGACTGCTTTAAAATGTTGGACAGTGATTCCTAGACATAAGGAATACTCAAGAATACTAAACCAGCACAATCTCTAATTGCATTCTAAATACTTACCCCTCTACCCACAAATGAGTGTAGCTCTGAGATGCTTCTTTTTGTTCAGCAGCAGCAGATGGAGACTATTACAGAAATACACAGCTAACTCATCAAGATGCAGAGAACAACAAACCATGCGCTGCCAAGCCCAACTGATACATCTATAATATAACCTCATCAACTGATAAATATATAATATAACTTCACCAACCGATACATCTGTAATATAATCTCACCAACTGACAAATATATAATATGACCCCAACGTCTAAGGAACATTACTTAAGAGGAGGCAGAAAAAAATTTAAGAGATAGAGGACCAGGAAGTCTTCTGAGACATTTTCTATATACGACAAGGAAGCTGTACCCTTGAAATCTCAAAAATAGTCATCTAGACAAGACTCTTATAATGACAACAGGACTAGACATGCCAATGTGGATAGAAGAAATCTCAAAAGGCCTCATTGCTAGATAAAGTTCTACAAGCAATTTATGGCTATTGAAGGAAGGTGAATCAGTCTCATATAGGGATAAATCCCCATAGGTTATCTAATTCCATGTGATAATCCCTAGGTACACTAAAGGAATTTAGCAGGGTCTGTGTGTGCCTGTGTGAGTATATATAACAATAGTAACTAAAACATAAGAGGTTATGAATTTGAGAGGGAGTGGGAGGCAGAGAAGATGTTAGAGGAGAAGGAGCAGAAATAAATACATACTCTTGTAGGAAATCCTTGAAAAGTTCTTGAATTAAAATTTTACAAAGCAGTGCTAGCCTTCACACTATACTATGTCCTTTCATTCTCTTTTTAATAGCAGTCACTAAGAACCTTGAATCTTTTATTCTTTAAAGGAGTCAAATTGTTGGGGGGCAAGGCTCAGGATGGAGGTGACTATTTGAATTCGTCTTCCCAGGACTTCTAATTTCATGGAAATTAGAATAATAGCGAGGAAATTGCTTTAGATGAGGGTGTCTGCTCCTGCTTTGGATTTAAAATGTCTTCACATGCTAAAAATGAAATGCAAATTTTAGAAAAGCCATGGTTTCATCTAGAATGGAAAGGCCAACTTTAGATAGTGAGATGCCCCATTTGCTGACCCCTAAACAGCAAAACAACACTCAAAAAGTAAAAAAGAAGAAAAGTCAAAGTGAAAGGACTCTCTGTGACTGAAGACCACCATAGAAAATGAACCCAAGTTAGATAAAACGTGAAGTTACTGCATCACGTCTCAGAGAATACACTGCTTTGTCTGAGTCTCCTTTGCTAATGACTATAAGCAGAGGATCACTTTTCCCACAGTCCATAAGCACATGGCAGACAGGGAGGGTTTAAGGGTGCAGCCACAGTGCCGATGCTGAGACCTACAATACTCTCATGTGCTACCCTCAACAAATATTGACTAAAATAACAGGAAGACTGACACAGGATTGACTTTCATCAGCACCCATGCTGAGTTTCCCTGAACTGTCAAATAGGGACAGAATAGTTGTCACATCATTCCTTGAAGTATTTTTGGTTCCTCAATGCAGGAGACTGGAGAAAGTGAAGAGTTTGCTGCTGGTGGTGCTGGTGATGCTGCTGTTGCTGGTGATGATGATGATGGGAATAGCTGGAAGGAATTCTGAAAGGAATCTCCAGATGTCATTATGAGAGTTACCTGGGGACTTGTTAGAAATGTCATTTCTCTGGTCCCACCCAGAACTCCTGAATCAGAAACTTTAAGGGGAAGAAGGGTAGCAAGGTTTATGATGTCCTCTGTGTGGCAAATAAATCAGCCCTCATTTGAGAACTGAAGAGAGAAAATCCAGTCCATTCAGTTTAGAGAGGAGGAAATAGAAGTCCCCATAGGATATTGAATTGTTTCCTCAGAATCATTTTTTATAAAATTTAGGTAATTAAATATGCAAATTTAGTATATTTTGACTTTGTGATGTTTTACCTCACTAAGCTTCAATTTCTTTATCTTTCTTCTGAAATGAAGAAGTCTTGGAGGCGGAACTGGGAAGGGGAGCAACATTTGCAATGTAAATAAATAAAGCAATGTGAAAAATACCATTTCAGGCAGGAGAGATGGCTCAGTGGTTATGAGCACTGACTGCTTTTCTGAAGGTCCTGAGTTCAAATCCTAGCAACTACATGGTGGCTCACAACTATTTGTCATGAGAACTGATGCCCTCTTCTGGTGTGTCTGAAGACAAGTACAGTGCACTTAGATATAATAATAAATAAATCTTAAAAAAATACAATTTCCTGTACTTAAAATAAATAGATAATGTATCTAATAGATCTGTAATAACAATAATAGTAATAATAATAATAAATATATTCTACATACCATACACATGGAAGAAAGTTATAGTGATTGGGGAAATATAATTCTTTGAGAAATATATATAACCAGCACCTTAAGTAAGTAGTCATTATTACAAAGCAACTTGCTAGAAGCTAGGGATAATGCTACACACCTATA
The DNA here is from genome assembly GCA_902729485.2 of Mus minutoides. Classification (NCBI taxonomy): domain Eukaryota; kingdom Metazoa; phylum Chordata; class Mammalia; order Rodentia; family Muridae; genus Mus; species Mus minutoides. Next base: position 1,472,889 of record LR749777.1, on the reverse strand, counting down.
ATTCTGGCACTTGAGAAGGAGATACAAGAAGATCACTGCAAAACTGTCTCAAACAACCGATCAAACCAACATGTTTGAGTGTGAGAACATTTGCCTATGATTCGTGTTTGTATGCCTCTGGGGGAGAGCTTTGGAGCCTGAAGAATACAGACTTTACTAAGACCAGTGCCTGGCAAGCCCACAGGAGGTTCTAACATCAGGCTATTTTGGAGAAATGATTCCTGGGAGATCTAAACAATCAGAAGACTCAGCTGGTGAGAAAGGGATCTCAGTAAACATGGTTATCAATTTGATGAGCACATTCGTTTGGATCCCTGTAAGCCTTGTTCTGTACCGCTAGGGGGGCCTGGATTTTCTGAATAGTTTAGTGTATCTACAGGAGTGCACATCTTATTCAGCATCTGGTTATGGGAGTCAGTGTTTTTCCTATACATACACAGTGGGGTGGTGATGGTATTGGGAAAATAAATCAACCATGCTGGCCATGAGGTAGTTAGCAAAGTCCTGAGCTAGAATCTACATCAGGAAATAGGAACCTATAAAACAGGGTTTTTTCTATCAATTTTATTAGATACTCTCCATGAAACAGATCCTAGCACATATGTGTTCCCAAGGGAAAACACATGTTTCTCCATATGCCCAAGATTGAGATGTCAGTGGGCAGTAAACCCCTTGGAAAGTCTCTGTACAACCAAATGAGGTTATTCAGGTCACTCTTAGTTTCTTAGCTGTATAAATTTAAAGTCAATAGTGTTAGCATTGTACACTGGAAAAATTATTCTAAACCCAGCCCATAGAAATCTATACTGGGGACTCTGTGCCCAGAGTCCTCCACACTGATACTCAGATAGAAGTATTCTGAGGCCAACCAGCTGCTTTACTCCAAAACCCTCCAAGTTTTCCACCTTCTCCACATCTTGCGTTGATTCTCATCATATTAGAGACTGAGAATGAACCTCTGAAAGCCATGTTTTCTCGGATTCCTCCTTAGATAGCGGTATTGAGAGAATGTATTTCTGACCATGAGATACAAGATGAGGTAGGGTGTCAGAGATAACCTCCTGAAAATGGAAGCAGCTCCAATTCACATGGACACTTTTTGCCCTTTCCCTTGTCCTTCAGCCAAGAGCATGGATTTGATACTGGAAGTAAGACCATGAAGCCACAGGGAGATGCTGTGGTGAAGATGGGAGCTCAGAGTGGAGAGAGCAGTACCAATGCTCTGGCAGGCCTACATGGGGCCCCACCCCCTCCAAGTTTCTTAAGGTCAGTGGAAAAACTTGAGAAAGTTATTCTAGGAAGTCGTTGTCAAAGATGTAGTACCAGTTTTATGCAGCATGGACTACAGGCAGCAAGTCCCCACCAGGAAAAAGCTCTAGCAGTCTAGTGAGACATGGTGGGAGACTGGAGATCTCAAAACAGATTTGACATCATTTGCAGGTCGTCAGAGTTCATAGAAGATAATTCACAATAACATCTCATAAAGGACTTGAGATGGTGGCTGCAGAGAAAAGGGATACCAAGGACTTGCAGAACAGGCTGCCACAGCTCCCATTCATTAACAGAACAAAAGAAAGCAAAATAAAATAATAATAATAATAATTTTTCTTGTCTATTTGCAATCAGAATGCTGGAGAAAAATCAGGGCCTGGGTAGATTCAAAGAGAATTCATCCTGCCCCTCTGCCAGGGTTTCACTACCCCAGAGGAGATCTCCACATTCTCTTGATCTCCTTGCTCCTTGGGTATCTGAACTTCCTTTGGCACCTTTCCCATTTCCCAAGCGCCTTACCCCTCGGCTTCTCTCTCAGCCCCTCACTCGCATGCTTACTCTCATTTCCTAAGGGAGTCAGGCAGAAGCTCTGTGAACGAACACTGCTCCTTGCTTCCTGTTGCCTCCAGCTTCACACCATGTTCACTTTCTTCACTAACTGTCTACGGAGTCTGTCCTGAGAATGATACCTTCTGCCTCCCAGAGCCCTTGCCCTTCTGATTGTCTCTTCTCTCTCTGCCGTCCCCATGCCACTGCTAGATATTTCCTATCAGCAATCCAACAACGCGAAGCCTTTCTCTCCCATCAGTCAGCCAAACAAGCAATGGAGAACTCCACCCATTTTACATAATCATCAGCCTTTGGTGACCATCCCATCTCAAGTTCCTTTCTTGACAGTCAAGGTCCTTAGTGCTGTCTAAATATTCCTGTTCCACAATGGTGCCTGACCTGACCATCTTGGCTTGACCCTTGATTCAATCTCCTGCTAACTGTGGCATCAGGTGGTTAACTTCTTCATGCTTCATGGTTCTTTTGTAAAAGGAAAGGGGGTATGCACTATATTTCTCACTGGGTTGTTGTAAAGTAAAAATGCATACTAAGTACTGGGCATAGCATCTAGTAACTGTTCATTAAATGCTAGTTATTTATTCTTCAACCCCTACCTTCTGCCCTGCTGATATAATAAAGTAGCTTTCACTAAAGTTTCTCCTATAGCCTAAATATGGCCACTAAAACCGATGTGGTTTTAATATTCAGAAAAAAAACTGATGAGAAAGAGCTTTTAGGGAGATGCATGAGTGCATTAATGCTCATATGTAAACAGACTGGAGTAATGAGTTTACTCTCTTGTCCTTCTGCCTTTCTCCCTGTGAGAACACAGCAAGTAAACCAGTATTAGACAACCAGTAGATTGTCTCCAAAACTGGGAGACACAGAGTACTAGTGTTCATAAATGTCCTAGTCTGTAGTATTATGGAGCATATACAGATTAGTAAAGCCCCCCTCATACACACACACACACACACACACACACACACACACACACATACCAGTCATTGTATAAACAGACAGTTTTCAGTCTTCACCTCCCTCTGCTTACAACCACAGAGACCCTTCTCTGCATTGTAAACAATCCTGGCCTGGTTATATTGATGACTTTTATAGATTGTCTTTCATGAACTGGAATTGCTCAAAGCTTTCTCACATCCATTTCTATTCCCTCTCTAAAGGTGGTTACACATATCCACAGAATCCAATGCCAACCACACTGCTGACATCCATCCTTACCTACTTCCCCAGCGTAGACTAATACTGTCTGCAAGGTATTGACTAAGCCCTCATATTCTGAATTGTTTTCAATGTGCTGTGTGCCACAGAGTATGCTCTAGCAGCTTATAACAAGAACACAACGATATTAAAAAGTAAAATAGACTAAAGAGTAAATGAATCCAAGGATGAACACAAACTGAAGTGAGATGAATTTGAAGCCCACTACAAATGAGTCTCCAGTTTGCTTTGCATACTCAGTATAGCAAAGGGGTTAAGGGACATTGTGAAAGATTCTCAATGTCATAACTATGCAAAACAGAAAAAATGAAAGTCATTATTAAAGAGAGGAGAGAGAGAGAGAGAGAGAGAGAGAGAGAGAGAGAGAGAGAGAGAGATTGATTGAGATTGGTTGTGTTCTTATACCAGACAAGATCTACCCCATCAATGACACATTAAGAGAGCGTCAGGGAAGGACTAACTTTCACAGTACTAGAAGGTAATATGCAAGCTTCTAAGGGAGGGAAGAAGGAGTCTTACCCAGCTATGATGCCCATAAACCACACCAACGACCTGCATGACAAGACTTCCCTAAAAGTACAATAGTGGCATTTATATCTTGCTGGTAACTAATAGCTATCTAATTGTACCCAAGGCCTGCTTAGCAGGAGGGAACCTAGTCAACCACACCTGGCTTGTGAGGCCATGGATCTTACAAGAGGACCTACAAGACCCATTTTTGGTAAATCAGTTTAATTCCTAACTGTAGTCTAAATAGTTATCTGCACTCAGACAGATAAGTATAAATCTTAACAAACATCAAAATGCTTTTTTTTTTGCAACAGCAGGGGGCCATTATAAAAAGCCCACAGGGTTAAAAAGAAGGAACAACTGATCCTCCGGTGCTTATCACTAGCTGATAAACCTAAACAAAAACAAACAAACAAACAAACACTCCTGCACTTGTGTCTCAGGAAAGACTGAGGAAAACAACATGAAAGTATTTTAAGAGCCAGAAATCCATGAAGGCTGCTCTAAGATTGTGCCTTCTAGCTATTACAGAAAAACTACACTAATGAAATCACAACAGCATGTCTTCCTAAGAAGGACTTGAACAATTCAAACCACAGTTGGCATCACAATGCAGATGGGAGCAATCTCACGCGGTCCCATGCCTAGATGAAGAGGTAAATGCAATTAAAAATTGATAAGAGTGGGAGAATTGGTCTTTCCCAGGGATTAGTCCCCTGTGTGGTTATCCAATGCTGAGTACTCACCACTAGAAATATGAACATATACACATATATACATTATATATATGTGTGTGTGTATATATATATAATGAATGTATATATATATATATATATATATATATATATATATATATACATATCAGTATATACTGATATATATATACACACACATATATTGTATATATAACTGAAAGAACACTGCAGGCTGTATTTATATGATGATTTGTTCCCATGTCTATACAAAGGCTGAAGAAAAAGAATCCATAAATTCAGGTTGGACATGGGGGAACAGAATGGTGGATGGGCAAGGGTAATGCAAATATATTTTAGTTCAATTTTTTAAAAGGCTTTCTATAAAGTCACTGAAGTTACCAAGCAGATACAATGCTTTTCCTTTGAGCCCCACACAGGTTAAGTACTTGTTTCACAGTACATGGCAGTATCAGGTTGCAAACTCATGTCAGTCTAGCTCCCCAACAGTTACCCCAAAGTAAATCTGAAAAACAGACACAGTTTTCCCCCAGTAGCACGAGTCAACCTCAGACCTTTGTGTGTGGTATGCATCACAGAACAAGCAAGGCACTGCAAAGATTTTGCCTTTTAACAGCGTGCCGGCAGCTGAGTTGCTTCAGTTTCAAGCCAAGATACAAAGTCCTTGACAGAAAAGGGCAGGAGGAGGGGCAAAGAACATGAAGTATTAATAAGCCTCATAAAATCATTACCTTGTCCCTTAAGTAGCTTCTGAAATTGGAGCAGCAGGGAAGAACACCGATAGGGTTATTTGGTTTGCTCTCCTCTCCCATACATTGTATATTTCTACAGGTAAAACGGTATGAAAATTTAACAGAATTTTAATGTCATTTTCTAGGTTCTACAATATCACAAAGAGATTGTCTTCATTCTGCTCACCACAAGAGCAGATGGGTCACAGGGTAGGTGGGTCCATGACTCATTACCTTCCAGGACCTGCAGAGGCTGTCTGAGTGGCAGGCAAACTTCAGGGATCAATAAAGTTCAAGGCAAGGCAGCGCCTGCCAGAAGGCCTTAAAGAAAGTCATTAGGCAACTAGTGACCGACAAGTTCACCGCAGCAGCTCTCTGATGTGAATTCTCAGAAAGGTTGATCTGTGCTGAGAAACTTAAAAGGTCATGGGTGTGTAGAAGTCAAAACTCAGAACGGGGTTGAGGGAGAGAAACCACAGAAGAACCTTGGAGTCAGAGGGTAGGTCACCGCAGACACCAAGGTCACCACTTACCTCTGTGTGACCATGAAAAGTGAGGCATAAGAGTGATGACATGTCACATGCAATGCAAAAGCCAGTGCGGCACAGGAGAAGCCTCTCAAGAATGCCGGATTAACCCGTCTCTAAGTGAATGACAATGATGGCACAGCATCTAGTGTGCGTAGGATCTAGATGCAAGTCCTATGCTAATAGCCTTCAGAGAAAGGAAAAGTAAACTAATTGTGTACCTGATGTAATTAAAACTACTAGTTCAGCCTCTCCAGGAAATATTCTGTTCCTTCTTTCCAGGAATGTCAGAAGCCATCTCCTCAACTTCTGCTGTGGTACTAAGAACGAGGATTCATAAGTGAAGGTGAGTGGTCTCTTCCAATCAGCACCAACACGCTTGAGTGACAGGTGGCCTGGAATTAGAATCTTGATGACTGCCTACCATGCTTGTCTTGGGAAAGGTGATTTCAGGAGGTGAGTCAAACCCAGCCTGTTCAACCCTTTCACAATGACTACTATCCCTAGGTCCCTGCTCCTCTAAAGATACCACTCCCTACCTGCGTTTCTGTGGCCTTTTAACGGTGAGGCTCCGAGTAAAACACGTGTCCTCAAGTGCAATCCAAGCTCTTACTGATCTTGAACTGAACTTCTGGCCCATGAGATTCCAGAATCTATGGCTCTTTTAACCTATTACCTTGAGCATCAGAGGTCATACATCCCTTGTTCTGTAGTTTCTTCATTAGTAAAATGGTACAATATTACCTACCAAGACTCATTAGGAAGATTCGATTAATATTAAGAAAACACTTTGAAGTGATTGATATCCAATGCATGAACATTTGCTTCATTTAGTCAACCTCAACAACCCAACAAGCTAGCTAATCTAAGAAACCATTAAGTTTATATACAAGCCCTAGGGAATCTGCATTTTCCCATTTCCTATATTTTAAATGAAAAGATAGGACTACATATGTACACCGAATAAATATATCCCTCCAAAAGAGACAACTGAAGTTGGGAGGCAATTTGGGGGCAAGGGAGAAACCTGGGGCAATAGAAACTCCCAAAAATCTATTAGGATGGTCCTAGCTGAGATTCCTGAAACTGCTATCTCCTGTAACCAGGCAAGACTTCCAGTGGTAGGCTTCATATACCAACCCAGATGTAAAACCTTCAACCTACAATCTGTCCTGCCAGCATGATGTGCTGGGGTAAAGATGATATAGAAATTGTGGGAGTAGCCAACAAATAGCTGGTCCAGCCTGAGACTTGACCCATAACATGAGAGGGAGCACACCCCTGACACTGCCTGGAGGACCACAAACCAGAGGCCAGAAGGCCCTGAAACTAGGATAGAACCAAACATGACTAGAAAAATGAGTCAGTGAAATGATGGCTACTGACATTCTGCTATACTCAGATTAGTGCCTAACGCATGTTATCAGAGAGACTTCATCCAGCGATTGATGGAAATGGATGGAGAAACCCACAGCCAAACATTAGGCAGAGTTCAGGGAATCCTGCTGAAGAGGGGAAGAAGGATTGTTGGAGCCAGGGGGAGTCAGAGAAACAACAAACATAGACTCATAGGGGCTCAGTAAAACTGAAGGGACAATCAGGGGCCTGCATGGCTCTAACCAAGGCCCTGTGCATATATGCTATATTTGTGTAGCTTGGTGTTTTGTGGGACTCTTAACAAAGGGAGGGTATTTATGATGCTTTTTCCTCCTTTTGGGACCCTTGTCCTCTTACTGGGTTGCTTCAACCAGACTTAATATGAGGGGAAGTAAGTACCTAACTTATTGTAACTTGATATGCCATGTTTAATTGATAGCCCTGGGAACCCTGCCTTTTTCTGAAGGGAAACAGAGGAGGAGTGGATGAAGAGGGAAGAGGTGGGGGAGATGATGGAGGTGGTGGGTGAGCAGAGGGAGGGAGAGGAAACTGCTGTCAGGACGTAATATATGAAAGAGTAAGTTAATTAAAACAATATTCCTCCAATCCCTTCCATGTCCTCCTGTTCCTAGCTTTCTCTCAAATTGATAGCTTTTTTATTTTATTATAATTGCCACGTATATATGCAATATATAAAAATACAACCTGATGAGTTCATTTTTGTTGTTTGTGCACATATCATTCCAGGGCTGCAAAACCAATTATGGTGCTTATCTCTGGGAGAGGCTAATTCTCCTCTCAGCAGTCATTTGGTACTTACAGTTTTTTGTCTAGCATTGGGACTCCATGAGAATCTCCCTCTTCTGAGTTAGCATGTCTACTGATGGTGTCATTGTTCATGTCTAGTTTAGAAAGCCCATCTCACAATTAAATTTCTGGTCCTCTGGTCCTTTCTATTTTCTCCTCCATCTCTGATAATGTACTGACTGAGCCTTGGGTGTATAAGTTGTGCTGCAGATATATCCACTAGGGCTAAGCTCTGGTGATGGCTACATTGTATACTGTTGTGGCTTTATGTAATGGTCTCCATTTGCTGTAAAGAGATGTTCTTTGATAGATGGTAGGTAGCTATGGATTCTCTTCTAAGATCCACAACCTCACTAGCCCTGAGAAATCGGCTGTATGTACAGTACCAGGTATGATTTTCTTCCTGTTGAGTGGGCCTTAAGTCTAATTACATAGCTGCCGGCTACCACTAAAATATGAGTGCAACTATTGCACCTCCAGGGATATCTTGCTGCACTGGTCAGTGCTATGGTTCATAGGTATTACGGTTACATAGGACTACCGATTTCTTCCTTCTCTTGGCAGCTTACATAGTAGTTTATGGTACTGTGGAAGCTAGGCTGTAGGAAGGAAGCATTCAGGTTAGATCCAGATTAAAAAATCTGAGTCTTCTCTCTTAAGTGTTGGTGTCTTCAGCAATAGAGACCTACCATCAATCTCTAAGAGGCAACCAAGGGCAATAGCCACAGATGACATTGTTTTGAGAGTCACTTGGACTACCCTGATCAATAACTAGATAAGAGATTTCTCATGCCTGGCACTGGGGATTTTGGTAGATAATCTATGGTCAGCATGTTAGGTCAAGCCACGTGGTATAACTTCAATTAATATATGATATATGATATGCAATATATATCACATATGTTTTCATATTATATATAATTTTAGAAAAACATAAAATAATACGATTGCCTCAGTCTTTATCAAACAATCTTGGTGGTTTTTGTCTCTGCTACCATATTTTTAATAAGCAAAAAAAAAAAAAAAAAAAAAAAAAAAAAAAAAAAGGCAGAGGCAGGTGGATTTCTGAGTTTGAGGCCAGTCTGGTCTACAGAGTGAGTTCCAGGACAGCCAGGGCTACACAGAGAAACCCTGTCTCAAAAAAACGAAAAAAAAAATTTTAAATATTGTTAATGATATAATAGCTGTTAGGTCAAAACTTTTGGGAAACTAAGATAATGATAATTATGATATCATATTTTATTTCTGAGTAGCAACTCAGTTTTAGTTTCATAAGGTATGTGAGAGCATCTTCAGCTTAGTCTATTAATTATGGATATATGGCTGGGTGTGACTACACTGAGCCACAATGGTCAAAATATTCTCCTAAGTTGCACTTAAGTTCCTCCACTTCCATCATGGTTTCAGCATCCTCACAGCACTGTTTCCTTTCCACCTTCTTGACTGTAGCCACACCAGCCTCCTTTCCATGGTCTCCCTGTCTGTATTACTGTCTCTCTCTGTCTCTGTCTGCAGCTGTCTCTTTGACTCTGTCTCTGTCTTTCTGTCTGAACACCCTTTTGACCACATTCAAAGACTGAATGCATCACAGCTTAGTTTAAAACCTTCTTTAGGCATTTTTCAATCACATAAACATATATTCCTGAAAGCAGCCCTGGCCTATTTTTATAACATTTACCACAGAGGCAATGTAGTGATTTCTAATGCTCCAATCCTCTGTATGAAGTCAGGAACCTCAGAGCCTTTAGTTCTTTTGTTCTCAGAATCTAACAGTGCATCACATTGAGTTAGGGAATTAGAGCTAAGAAGGAAATGAAAGATTATTCAGTCATTAATATAACCTTATCTTGCATAGCATGAGTCCACTTCCTGTACTGTTCCTCCTCTGAATATAATTATCAAAGCCATTTTGGGTTCTTCCCTGGATTGGGCCTGACAGCAGTCCAGTGATGACTCTATTTCTGTTATAGCATTATAAATGCTTTTGAATGCTGTGTTGGTTGTTTAGGTGTTATTTGATGGAGTCTTTTCCAGAAGTCACACATTTTACACACACCATCCTTGTCCATCACAGCCCTTCGAGCATTATTACAAACAAAGAAACTAAATCACAGGGACAATTGGCATCTTGCTCATTTTATGCAGGCAGTCAGTGGTATATCTAGGATCTTATCCAAAGCTTTTCTCACTTGAAAGCTTGTGATTTCTGTATTCCCCTAATATGAAACAGAAATTAAACTCATTTCGAGGTTTTATGGAAAAATAAATAACACAGAGAAAAGTATTCTTTAAAAGTTGTAAAGCACTGTAGGAACATTAGTCATAGATTTTCCCCTAAATATCACCAAAATAATATGTATTTTTAATTTATATATGGCTACATGTCCTTCAGTTCACAATAAATCATTCAAACAATAGTTAAAAATATCTCCAGCCATATGTAACTGAATAATTTAGACAGGCCTGTAACTCCAGCTAAGATAACTTCTCAGGGTTTAATTGTTTTATACCTTGCTTAGAAAAAAGTTGTGTTACCCCAAAAGTAGTTTTAAAAAGGCATTTCACAACTTCAGATTTTGATAATAGTTATTGGAATTATTCCAGGGTACTATCTTTAGCATATATGACCTGTCATATGGGAGCATTCAGGTTCAGAGGAATTAACAGTTCTTATAATAATAGCTAATATTTGCTAGAAATATTTTCTAGTCTTTGCATATACCAGAGGAGGTGCAAAGAGCTCAAGTTGCATATGGCAGAGATTGCATGGTTCATAGATTGCAGAACCAGAATTATAACCAAGCCTATCTAAATCTGGAGATAAGGAAAATCCTTTAAGTAGGAAATAACCAATATTTTACTTAATTATTCTTATTTGTCTACATAAGTTGGTCATTTTAAGAGTTGATTTTTATGCTTCCAGATTCAACTGTCCCAGCTACCTGGACAAAGCATACCATTGTTAAGAAGGGCCTCTGGGGTCAGCTGACCTGAATTCTGATCTTGATGAGTGGTTCTTCCCACTCAGCTGACAACACCTAGACTGCCTTAATAAGCAATATTGTTGTAAACCTTCAAATAGGAGAACTGGCACAGAAGAAAGAAAGCTACATGGATGAGAGCTCGGTGGCAGCCAAGTAGGGTTGTAGGAGGGCTGACTTCTGTTCTCAGGTGTGTCCCTAAAATGCTGTAAAATCAAGAAAATTCACTCCATATCTCTGAGGCTCAGTTATTATCTCTAAATTGAGGGAACTAGAATAAGACCCTTATTTTCCTTTCCTCTAATAGTTATTGATTCTTTAGGAGGAGGAAGGAATCTTGAGGGTTAACCTTACTTTTGAGTGTTTCCAATCATCTTCCAGATGCCAAACTGTAGTGAGGAACAGTGCATACCCAAAAAGCCTCTAAAAACCATTACTTGCCATTATCACATCATGATGTGGTCATCACTGCTCCCTTGTCCTTCTAGCTCTCTGTGGCTGTTCCTGGAAGGGACAATAGCTGAAATGGTATTTCTGGGAACCTAAGGGGTGGGTGTGCACTGTTGGAAGGTTGGGAAGGGAGTGATCCTGTACAGGGTGCCAGGGCACAGTTAAAAATGATAACAGCTAACATTCCTACAGGCTGCATGAACCATGCCCTGGGACATCTGAGATCACTCTTAACTTCACACTTCATGACAGATATTTACAGACAGGAAAGAAGGTACTCTACATGATTACTGAGAACAAATGGTGGCAGGACATAATCAAACACTCATCTTCACTGAAGCTCCAGACATGTGTAGTGTTCCTTGTTGCCTTCCCTTTTATTTGCAGATTAGCATAAGTAGTAATTTGATCATATCTTAAAAGCAATGACACAAATACCATTACGTTGAGGCTCTTACTAGTGGCCTATCTTCAAGTCCCACAAGGTATCAGTCCTCTGTCCTCTATCCTACCCCATCCAGCAATTTGATGACATCCCACTTTTCCATTCCTCCATGCCTCTACATATATTGTCCCTTCTTCTGTATAAGCATTCCTTCTTTCTTGGTAAGAGGCACTCATATATTTCAATTACTTTTCCAGTACTACCCCTTGGGAAGACATCCCTGGTATCACTACCAACATCATCAACAAGTCTTATAGTGTTTCTTCATAGTACTGGGGAACACACATTAAATATCTTTTTAAAAATTAAAGATTTTTAAATCACCTTTAATTGTATGTATGTGAATGTGCCTGTATGGAATATGTGCACATGAATACAAGTGAACTCAGAAGCCAAATGTGTTGGATATTCCAAGAGCTTAATTTATCACAAACAGTTGTGAGCTGCCAAAAGAGGGTGCTGGGAACTGAAATCACTCCCGCCTTCTTATTGAAAATCTTGATAGCATTGACTCTTGAAAAAAAAAATCTGATAACTCTAGGGATATGTCAAACAGGTAGGGCTGCATCCTGTATAGAGCATCAGGACAGGCTTGCCATGGGTCTCTTCATGGGCCACCTACACTCAAACCAGTGGTCTGTCTCAGCCCATGAGTCAAGCAAGTCAAATGAATGAAGCTTGTACCAGAAAAATAAAACTAGATCTGTTTCCTCTCTGTGTGCCAGCTTCCTACATGGTGCATGAGTGTGTGGGTCAGTATCATGAAGAACCTAATATCTAAAAGCAGAGACAAAAAACTGAATGGCATTAGTTCCAGCTATTGTTCTGCCTGGAGTCTCTTCTTAAGTAGGAGATGTTCATGAGGATCGCTGTGAGCGCTGACTTTGTGAAATAAATCTAGCCTATCACCTAGAACTATCGTTTACTTCAAAGAATTGGTAACAACTCCATTAAGCTTTTCACATAACTAAAGACAGGAAAAGGTAATTTTTAGGAAGTCCTTCATTCAGACATATATTGACTCATTCATCATGCATTTCAACGGTATTTACACTATGCTATGTGATTTTGACCACAGTGTATGGCACTTAAAATATGGTCTCATTGGGCAAAGAAACCTAGTTTAATAAAATGGCAGCCTCCTTCCCCCCTGGCAGGGATCTTTTTCCACATGAGCTTTGTCTTTGCTCCTGTTTCTCACAGTCAGCAACTCTGCTTGGCCCCTGCATTTGCTAAGTTAAGTGTCAGGCTTCCCTGATCACAAATAATGAACAATCTAAAAGTTAGCACACTGTGTCTTTTGACATAACACAACTCTAAAGTGTAAATAATCTCTCAGAAATTTAGTTATGCTGGTCCAATAATTTTCAAAACATGGCCCCCTCCAGTAAAAACAATAAAATGTTTTTTCCCAGGAAGTAAGAAGGCAACTGTGGTTTTCTGGAAGGGAGCCTGGATAATCGATTAGAACAGGTGGGACTTTGCCTCTCTTGCTAAGGATCTGTTCCCCTGCTGAGGTCTTCCTTCCTGCCTGCCTTTGATAGATGTTTAGGATTAAACAGGTGACCTGAGAATGATTCGCCTGGAACAAAAGGTCAAAACTTACTGTCACAAATCATTTTATTGGACTTTGGGTAGATAATCCCCTATTTAAAAAAGAAAGAAACAGAAAGATGCCAGGAAGGAAGTAGGAGAAGAGGTGGGAAGTGGGGGGGGGGGCAGACAGAGTGGGTTATGCTTTCTCCATCACTCACAACACTGAAACAACAGTCTCTAAGAACATTTTCTATTATATTCTTTTAAATCATAAAATTATTTTATTTACCTTCAACAATGTTCCATAACCAAGCTGACCAAATAACAATTTGTGCCTTGTCCTTGAGACACACCATATTAAATATCACATTTGATCACTAACTTACATTTCATAAATAATTTATTTCAAGAGCATTCCTCCATGAGTCTCTCTCTCCCTTGCTGAGGTGTTCGGCTTTCAGGGAAAGCATTTATTTACAGCCTGAGCCAAAGAAGGCTGGTAAAGACTTGGCTAAAAGCTCCGCATGGAGAAAATTATGGTAATTGTATTAATGCTCAAATACAAGGCACTCGATGTTCAAATCTGCTAAAAGGTTTTGTGCTATGTTGCCCACATCTTGACGGGCAATGAGGCCACGAGAAGTGCTTAATTCTTGATGGAACACTTCCGAGACTCATCTTTCATAGTTCCAAGAACTGCTAAAGAATCGGAGGAAGCTTCCACAGAAACTCAAACTCTCCTCCTGAAAGTCTTATGCTTTGTGTTCACACTGAAGCTTCAAGCTCAACTAACAAGAAAGGAAAATCAAAAGAAACATCATACAATTAATTCTGATAAATGGTTGTGTTTTAATTTGTGTCCAGCAAATTATAGTTCATAATATGTCTCCTTCTGACATCTATTAAAAATCCATTAACTTAACAGGCAAAAATTTAATAAAGTTACTCTGGAAAATGTCTGCTAGGTCAACATTATGGACTTTTAATGAGTAATTTTTGTAACTTGCTCTACTAGAAGAATTAACATACTAAATGAACATGTATCATATACAATATTAGAAAAAAGAGAAAATATCAACATAAAAAAATAGTTTAAGGTAGAACCATGTCATCTCAGATGCTATTAAAACCAGTAATTTTAAATCTAGAACTTTTAAAAGCTGGAAGCACAAGCAGGGCATGGCGGCACATGCCTTTAATCCCAGCACTTGGGAGGCTGAGGGCAGATTTCTGAGTTCGAGGCCAGCCTGGTCTAGAGTGAGTTCCAGGACAGCCAGGATTACACAGAGAAACCCTGTCTCAAAAACAAAACAAACAAACAAACAAAAACAAACAAACAAACAACAACAACAACAACAAAAGCTGGAAGCACCAAGCTCCTAATACCAGCCATCTCAGCCCTCACCCATCACATGAGACATTAATTCCAATACAATAACAGTAAGCATTCTCAGGCTAGGATGGGATATCTAAGGGTAAACAACGAAATGCTATGTGAACAAGGTCGCAGTCTAGTAAGGAATCAAGACATGTAAACAGATCATCATTTCATTTGTGTTTAATTTACCACAGGAGTTTTCCCCAGTAAACCTATTAAGGACAATGGGTAATACTGATTTTCAAAATGCCGTAAGTAACTAAAGTGAAAATCTGTGTTCCGGTACAATGTAGTGATGCTGGCTAACTTGAAACTTCTTCTCTTCATGCTTAGAGGCTTCTTCTAACCTCTGATGCTCACCTAGAAGCAAGCTGACTTGTGTGAGACAAGGCCTGAGGGATATAAAGGGAGGAGGATTAAGATCCCTGTCTCCCACAGAGACTCTCCTCAGACATATTCTACCTTATCCCACCCTGGACCAGGTACAGATGCTTGTGGCAGTCTAGTTTAAGTTGGCTTTGAATGTTTTGAGGACTAAATTTCCTAGTGCTAACCCCATCAGAGGCCAGTTGTAGACATCAGCTCTCTCAGTCTAGAATGTTCCAAAGAAACAAGAAACATCCCAATGCAAACTGTAAACCTTGAAAGTGGTTAGAGAAATCTAACCTGACTTCCTATGTGTAAAACAGGAATATGAAATTACTAGTTTTAAGAGGACAAAGTATATCAATCACCTAACTAGTCAGTTGATGAGCTTTCTACTTTCTTCCCTCATTGCAAAATCTGAGCCTTTCTATCAGCTCAGATTCTCAAGTGGCTTTGGCTGAGCCACAGATGCCCCAGCGCAGTATTCTGCTCATTGTTCTGGCTTTGTTTCTTTGTCTAGAGTGAGCTAGTGGAGCAGCTCACAGTTTGCATACTATGACTGGCAGTGCAGGTAGGTGCTTGCTTGAATTCTGCATGTTTGTTTCTTATCTAATCTGATAATTGACTATGGAGATCAGAAGCTTCACCAAATGTCACTTGCAGTCTACTGATTTAAAAGGATCATTCTCACATTTCAATAGGAACATAGATGGGCATATGACCACCCAGCCAATAAATATTACATTTTAAAATCAGTTTCATAGCTCAAGAGGGTCTGCTAATATGTGCTAGTCAATAAGAGGTAATAGGAGTGAGGTTATACTGCCTCCAAAAGAATGTGTGACATGATTCTTAGGTTTTTTTTTAAGTTATTTATTTTTATGTATATGAGTATACCGTTTCCTTGAACACCAAAAGAGGGCATCAGGTCCCATTATAGATAGTTGTAAGCCACCTCATGGTTGCTGGGAATTGAACTCAGGACCTCTGGGAGAGCAGCCAGTGCTCTTAACCTCTGAGTCATATCTCTAGCCCTCCCCCCGCCCCGCCCAGGTTGTTTTGATTCTTCCTTTTTACTTGCTAAGAACTTATGAGAGCTCAATAAAATTGCACTAATAGCCACTTGCTTCTTTTTGTTCCATTAGAGAGGAATGAGATATCTCTCCTAATCCAATATACTTCTAGATCTTGTCATAATGCTATAGCCAGCATATTAAACAAATTAAGAGGGACTTCTATTCAAGCATAGGTGCCCACTTACCTAGCTAGCAGTTACTTACCAGAATAATTAGTAGTAATTATACAAAATAAACATCATTCTGTGAAGTGGCCGTATAAATGTTAAAGGTTAATGTGTCATAATTATACTTACCAGATACTAAAACTTGCACCAGCTAAATACCTACCAGTCATTCAGCTATGTGCCATCTAGGTAAAGCCACATAAGATTGGGAGTCTGTGGCTCAGCAGGCATTGGCTTACATCCTGCCTCTGTCTCATTTCTGATTCTTCTAGTTCAGACATTTCAATTTTATTTTTTCATATTGTTCACAAGACCATGTTCCTACTTCTGGAATGATCCCCATGGGTCTCCTTGATGATGCTGCGCCTAACTGCTCTATGCATGATCATCCTGAATCAGCACCACGAAAGAACTCTATTTCAGGACATATCATTCATATATATATATATATATATATATATATATATATATATACCCAGTTCAAACAAGTCAGAAAAGTAGTATCTAAAGACATGGTTCATCCATCACAGCTGATATATTCTGAAAATCCTAGTCTTGAAAAAAAATAGATTAAATATAATGTAATTCAAAAAATCACAAATATCCTGATATATATATATATATATATATATATATATATATATATATGCACCAATAATTGTACTTTGGATTATCTATTATTTTACCTATTTTGCTGTAATTATCATCACTGAGATCTTCCAGTCCAATCATCTTCCAGAAGCTGTCATCCCAACCTTTGTCTGCTGAGTATGTCCATTTGCACACCAAGGAGCACAGAGACCTAGAAAAATTGGAGAGAGGCATGAGTGAGAGTGTGAACCAGCCTCCTTCATATTTTGCCAAGTAGCACAGATGAAACTGTAATTATGTGTTCCTGCTTAGAGAATAGGCTCTCTATATACCTGGGAATGAATGCTAGCTCCTTTTGTTTTCAGAACACACTCAGTCTCCTACATAGTTTCTGGCCAAACAAACACAGTAAGTGAATATTTGAAACATGTGGGATAATTATGAATTATAATACTAATTAGCTATTAGATGAAACTGAGTAAGTTTTCAAGTTTAAATGAAATATTGATATGGCTATATTATAATAGTTCTTTATCATTAGGATTCACATATCAAATATCTATGTATATGACTAAAGTGGCATTTGTGGCTTATATGAAAATAACACAAGAAGGGGAAGTGAATGGTCCTGGGCTGCTGGCCACGTGAGTGGAGATGAAGTCACAGGATTATTGATGTCATCTACTTTTGTCCATCTTCAAAGTTCTCTATTGTAAAAATATTTCTTTTAATGTCTGCTATAAAGCAAATAATATGTCACTGTAATCAAAATCAATATCTTAATATTAGAATGTGTTTTCCTTTCAGCTTCATTTCACAATGTAATTCGTAATATTCTATCATTCTTCTTTAAAAATAACCTCACGTCTATGAAAGACCCATGTTCTTGTATACTTCTTTGCCTCTGCTCCACCATTTACAGTGTAAAGATCTCCCAACTTTCTTCATCCTGATTCAAAGTTTCAAACTCTTAACTTTAACCTAAGATGGAACTCTAATTTGTGATTAAATAGTTCTTTTCTTACCTGCCGGAAAATGAATATTTGCATGCATGTATGTATGTATGCATGAATGCATATTTTTCCAGTGCCAGAGATCAAATTCAGAGTCTTACATGTGCCAAGTACCATGGATTCACACCCATGCCCACAGACTATATATCTTAAGTCATTATTTTTATGACACTGTAATTAATAAGAGCTTTTTCCTAGGTACTACCTACATTTTTTCAACCTGCTCTCCATATATTACCCACAGCAAATTTTATAAACCTGTAACTTTTCCATGAACTTTTTGTGAGATGTTTGTGTCTGCCTCTTGGCCACTCCCATCCCTGAATTCTCTGTTGCACGGTACTAAGTTGTTGGTACACCCCTGTAGTTAGCCTTTCTTTCTCACTTCTCATTACTTTATTCTTCCTGGAATGGTCTTCTCCCTGTGCTTCAGATTCCTAGTTAGCTACTATAAGTCATCTCAGACTGTCTCTCTTCAGCAAGTCCCAAAAGAGAGCATGTTGAGCCAAAAGCCCCCCTCTCTCTATCTATCTATCTATCTATCTATCTATCTATATATATATATATATATATATATATATATATATATATATATATCTGGCCATATCCTGGCCTTAGACTGACTACTGTGGCTTTATGCATATTTCTTCTCCACCCCTCCCACTAAAACAGACACCTTTTTTATGTCACAAAGTGTACTTCTTGTCTCTGTATCACAAGTACTTACCTCATGCAAATGTATATTAAGCTATAAAGCATTCTTGTTGAATAGAAAACATTAAAAATCTTTCTTAGCCAGGCGTGGTGACAAACGCCTTTAATCCCAGCACTTGGGAGGCAAAGACAGGTGAATTTCTGAGTTTGAGGCCAGCCTAGTCTACAGAGTGAGTTCCAAGACAAGACAGCCAGGGCTACATAGTGAAACCTTGTCTTGAAAAAATAAATAAATAAATAAATAAATAAATAATAAAAATCTTTCTGCACATTGCCACAGGTATGTGGCAAAACCAAGGAAATCACAGTCATACCATTTTAAGGATAAGCAAAGACCAATTTCATGGGAAAAGGTCTTGATGTAACTCATTCAGTGATACAGAACCGTTCCTCAATTGGTTTTTAGTGGCTACTATAATCCTGATGCTATGGAAGGCCTTAAGTGGCAAGTAGTATGGACAAGACCTAGTCCTTTATTGTCCCACAAGCAGAAAATTCAACTGGGGAGACAGACATTCCTTAAACAATTACATATAAAATCCTACAGTAACAATTAACCCTAAGTTTTTTAAAGAAAGTACATAGAGACATGAGAAAATCTGATGCAATCTAGTGCTGGGAGTGGGTGTTTCTGTGGTGGGGAAGAAGGTAGCAATGTAGGCTCCACAGATGACGTATCATTTTACTAAGGACTAACTTGAAAGTAAGCAAGAGACATTTATCATTGAAATTTTTTTTGGATATATCACAGATGGCAGAACATGTCAGCTTATGTTAAGGGGCAGAAGAACATTACAGAGGTGCTTATAACAGTACAAACAATCTATATGTGCTATGTCCTTGATTTAAGCAAGGTCATTCCCCTTCCCCCAGTGGATCCATTTTCATCCAGTGGATGAAGGTAAGAGCTAATTATGAAGTAAGCTCTGAAGTATGGGGTAGCCTAACATCTCTTAGAATGACATCAGAATTTTCAACCTTTGGGGGTTCTGATAGTTTTTTGGAAAAAAAAATGAACAAACCTATGAACAACAGATAAGGTCAAAGGATTGTTTCCAGTACCCCTAGCACATGGGATAGCTCTTCACAGCTTAACCCCCATCAACATTCAGAGACTCTGGTCCCCCTACTTTGGCAGTAACTTTCATCTTAATTAACTACTGCTGCTGTCCTCATTTCTGTCCACTTGGTAAGCATCATCCTCCTTACAATCCAGCTCAGTATTGCTCCTCTGTGAAAGTTTCCTCTGACCTCAAAGCCAAGCTCACGGTCCCTACTTTATGGTTCAAGGTAAGCTGTAAATCTAAATATCCCAGGGAGGTCGACATGACTGCCTGTTTTTACCCCTTTCTCTTGTGCCTGACAGTGGAGTATCATCCTTTTACCCCTGCATTGTTCAAAGAACCTCCTTTTTTTTCCTTTTATGTTTTGGGTAATGATTCAAAATTGCATTTAGGCAAAGAATGACTCAGAAATGATGGCAAAGCACTTATTGGTCTAAAGTTGAAGATACTTGGTGTGTTTTAGAGTGTTCTCTTGAAACTTCATTTTTTTTCTCATGAGGAACCCATGCTGAGGTAGCTAATGGGGAAGGTCACAGAGAAATGAGAAGGATCGCCTTCATCATGTTTAAATAACACCCCTATATTGTCCTGTATCAGTTAGAACCAGGGAGCTGAGAATCTGGCTGAGAGCAGAACCATCCACCAGAGCTCAGAGGAAGTAATCTTCCCCTGAGGCACGTAAGTGAAGACTGGGTTCAACAACTGACACCTGGTGATAGTTTGCAGCTGAGCAATTATTAATTCACAACACAGATAAATTAGTCCAAATGTATTTTTCTTCATTAACAAAGAAAAGAAAAGCAAATCCTTATTTCTTACATTGAATATGTAAAAATGAGTACTAGCCACAGAGTATTCTTTGGAAGAAATGGATTGAGCAGGAGGCTGGAAGTTTTATGGATACAAATTCCTCTGAAAACCCATTCTATATATAGCTTATTAAAATGCAATTTAGGGGTGTCTCTCTCCTCACTTCCCTCTCTGTGTCCCTCTCTCTGCATGTCTGTCTCTCTCTCTCCCCCTCTCTCTCTCTGTCTCTCTCTCTCTGTGACTATCTCTCTGTCTCCCCCGCCTACGTGTGGGGTGTGTGTGTGTGTGTGTGTGTGTGTGTGTGTGTGTGTGTGTGTGTTGGCCTGGAACTTACATAGCCAAGGCTAGCCTGAAACTCATGAGCATCTTGCAGCCTCAGGCTCCTGCGTACTGGGATTATGGACATGAGCTACCATGCCTAACTGCTCTGTTTCACTTGAATCTCTTTAGAATCAATTGATAGTGAGTACTGGGATGTCCCTGCTACAGCAAAATCAGCAATATTTAAACAGTGCATCTGAGGTTACAGTGACTTTCTAGAAGAAAGTTATAATTGTATCATATCAGTGAAAAAATGACAAGGTCCTAATGGCAGAATAAATAGTGCAGCTTACCTGGAAGTTTCTACTAAAATCAAGACTTTGACAACCCCCAAAGTATTTTATTGGGCAACCTGCCCTCCAGGGCCTCTAACTGCTGGCCAATATCCTCAAAGTCATCCAAAATGTCAGAACAGGAGTGCTGTATTTTTCTTATGGAGTTTCTTATGCCAAAGGACTCTAAAATGCATACAATTATCAAAAGCATAGATCCATAGGTATATCAAAATAACACAATGCAAAACAATATGAAACACGGTACCTAGAGTTGGGCATGGTAACACCTATAAGAGAGTAATGTCACTTGAGAAACAACATCTAAAATATCCAAGAGAAGCAGATCCCGTTGAAGAAAAAAATCATGAAGCTATT
>LR749777.1:1436602-1449102 GCA_902729485.2 Mus minutoides | reverse complement strand
TAATAATTAGAAAAATAAAATTAAAAAGCATTAAAAATAAAATAAACCACATTGTTCATTAAAGAGATGTTTCTCATATTTTAGGGAGATGAGAAGTTTAATGAATTCAAAGTATCTTCTTTTTGAAATTACTTATTAATTATGATACCATTTTCGCTTCCCTTTCCTCTCTTCAAGCCCTCCCTGATACCCTCCTTTGCTCCTCTTCAAATTCATGGTCTCTTTTCATTAATTGTGTTAGACACTCAACTGAAGAATGTTATTGTTTGTTTGTATGTATATATGTATGTATGTATGTATGTGTAAGTATGTATGTTTTCGGAATTGCTCTTTTGGCCTGAAACAACTAATTGACTGACGTACTGTCCTCTTGGGAAGACTAACCTTTCTTACTTTCTGTTTCATGTTGGTTACAAAAAAGTTAGGGTGCAGTCTCTGGTGGAAATGAAAAGCTCATCAAAACCCTAAAAAATCACAAGAGAAAAAAGAAAATAAAGGGGAAATGAAGCCAGTGAAGCTAAGGAACCCCCCCCCCCACTGAATAAACAGAAGTGAATGATACAATATAAGCTTCAAATGAAAACAAGGATCAAGTCAGATACTACAAGATTACACAGAAAAAGAATGGCATCAGTGCATAGCTTACTAAAAAGAGAAAATTCAAAAGTGTTAGAAGTAACGTAAGTACTTCCAGCATATATTTTTCAATCTGATAGTTCTTTTTTTCTAAAATATATTCATAAAAACTATGATATAACTTTTAAATGTTAAATTATATTTTTAGAATTATTTTTATTAATTTTATTTATGTATATTTGTGTGTGTATATGTTTGTGTGGGGGTGTGTATCTACAGACTTTATAGAGTTACAGGAGCTTGTGATCTGTCCATCACAGGATGCTATGAACTTAACGTGGGTCCTCTACAAAAGCAGAACAAGCTCACAGCAACGTCTGCAGCTCCTATTTCTTTCCTTTTATCATTGTGTACCCATTTCTATAATGTTTGGGTAGATGTGAGGGTGGGCATGTACCACAGCACACATGTAAAGAGCTCAGAGAAAAGCTTTTCTTCACTTTATGTGCATTCCAGGGACTCATTCAGACCTTCAGCATTGCACATAAAACAGTTTCACCCACTGAGGCACTTCTCTGGCCTTGACAGAGAACATTTTTAAATGTGACACATTCAAGCACTGGCTAGGCAAAGAGAGGTGACCCTGGGGACACACTGCCAGGCCAACACTCAGCAGTCAGCCGAGCCTAATCAGTGAACTCCAGCCCAAAGAGACTTTGTTTTCAAAAAGGTAAGGAGGATGGAACCTAGTATATCATACGAGGTTGACCTTTGGTCTTTACACACATTCACATACATACTCACAGGAACCGTCACACTCACAACACATTCACAAACACACAAAATATATAAAAATAATAACACAAAAATGAAAAAACATAAACAATTATTCTGAAATATGACATTGTCATTCTAGTATTTTGAAGAATTGTGTAAACAATAAGAATAAATTATAATTACCTCTACTGTGGATTAAACAGCATGAATATATGTGTACAATTTCAGTTCTACATGATTGTATAGGAGGAAGGAAAAAAGCATTTTTTTTTTTTTTTTTTTTTTTTTTGGTTTTTCAAGACAGGGTTTCTCTGTATAGTCCTGGCTGTCCTGGAACTCGCTTTGTAGACCAGGCTGGCCTCGAACTCAGAAATCCGCCTGCCTCTGCCTCCCGAGTGCTGAGATTAAAGGCGTGCGCCACCACGCCCGGTTGAAAAAAGCATTTTATAGGCAGGCACTAAATGGTGTAAGTGGTACTTAATAACGGGCTTCACTGAAAAAAGCCCTGAAAATTAACAACCTAATTATGAAAAACTTTGGAAAATCATGAAAAACTGAAAGATTAGAATGAGGTTGAGAAGAAAACTCAGTGAGTCAATGTGAAAACATGATGAGCAAAAGAGAGGAAGCAGAGATGAGAGCTAAAAGTAACAAATGCCATAGATAGGAACAGGAGCTATTACCACGGAGAAGGCAAACACTGACAGAAAAAAAGGCCAAAGCGCAGCATGAGCAAGACTAGGCAGGTGTGGAAACTTAGACAAAAGTACAATTTCACAGAAAAACAAAATTTACCAAAACACTAGAAACCTTTAGTGGAGCTATTAGTACTAGAGCAATTGAGTTTATAATTTAAGTCACCCTTCTAATAATACTTTAGAAGTCCATGTGGTTGTACTAGAAAGTCTAACATTCACTGAACCAGCCTCTCTGAAGTACTTTAGACTCCAGAAGAATAGCTCCTTACTTTATTGCTAAAACTAAGATAAGATGTAACAAAATTCAAACAGCAGTACAGCAAATAAAAAACATAGGCTGTGCTTACAAACATCTACATGACATTCAATGAATTTAATTTTTTACATGCAAAAAAATACATATGAGCAACATTCAAGGATGCTTGAGTGACAGAAGACATATGGGTGTGTTACCACATTATTTTATTAAAGGGAAGAAAAATGATCTCTACATATTGCAGAACATACAATATTACTTCAAGACAAAAATTCACAAGGAAGTAAGAGAGAACAAGAATGGAAGCACAGAGGTTGAGTTTCACTCCCAGAGGGTCTGAGAGGGACAGGCATCCTACTGTCTACAGGGAGATGTAGCTAGACCACACAGCAGGAAGATGGTTAAGGGTAAAAGCATCTTGAAAGAGAATAAGTAAATATCTATGACATTGCAAGTCAGCCCTTAGCTCCTTCTCAACCCAGATCCCAGAGCTCTGGCTGCCAGGGTATAAGAACTGAAGATTTGTTTTGTGGGAATTTCATCAAACCAAAGCAAACAACAAAACAACATATCATATGAGACAAAAAATAAAAACAAAACAAAACAAACAAACAAACAAACAAAACAGTAACAACATAAGGTTAATCCAGATCGGAAAGTTCACAGGCCCCAGGGTTAAACTACTACTCTCCTTGTCTACATGGCTATCAAACTTCCCTCTAAAACCCTTTCTGTCTATCCATAGATTAGTGCTGCCCTCAGCCCTTACCAGGGACGCTTCTTCGGGCAGTGGATGGTGGTAGATGGTGCAGAAACTCACACCTGCCCAAAGTGTAAAAGAGGAAGTATCAATGGAGTATCCATCTACAAATGAGACAAGAGAGGGGAGTAGAGAGTGAGGGGAAAGGCAGGAAGGAGGTAGGGAGCAAAGGGGGAGAGGAAAAGAGGGAGAAAAGAGGGAGAAAAGTGGGAAAGAGAGACAGTGGGGGTAGCTAGAAGCATGGGAAGACTACAGTGAAAAGTACCTCAGCATATGGGAGGACCACAGTGCTCCTGAGATCATGCCATGGATGCTCCTGAGATCAAGCCAGTCAATATTCTATGACAGAGAGCGAAGGGCTTCTAAGCCCAACACTTAAGGATATGTAGGCAACACATTATGAGTTATATTTTTTAACAAAGTTGGGGTGGATAGGGAGGCAGGAGAAGATCGGAGAGGAGTTAGGGAGAGGTATTGGGGGTGAATAGGATCGATACATTGCATGAAATTCTCAAAGACTTAATAAAAAAATCATATTATTTTAAAGTAAGGCTAATTGAGAGGAACCTTGTTAGTGCAGTAGGGAATGCACCAGTCTCATAGAGGTAAGGATAACTGAGAAGGCAGAAAGGATAGCCCAGCCAGTTTAGTCTAGTTGGAGGGGTCAAATGAAGGAATCAGAGCAAAGCTTAATAGCGGGCACCTGCTGTAATTATTTTCCTAGACAGGTACAGAGTCAGAAAAAGAAAAAAAAAAAAAAAAAGACCAAACACACTTGTAGTTCTTGATTGAAGAACCCGAAGCAGCTTCAGCAAAAAGAAGGGGGACTTCTTGCTCTCCAGATACACTCAGAGCAAAGCAACCTCAGAAGAATAAGCCAGCCCAGTTCCAGGGGCCTGGACTTTCTCGGGAATTTCTCCAGCAAGACTGTGAAAAGAAAGCCAGCCACAGCGCTGCATAATTTATGCACAGTTCACTGCACTGACAGGGCCAGGCCCCACTCTCAAGGGAAACCTTTTGTTCTCTGCTTGGGGAATGTAGAACCTGGAGAGTCTCAATTGAGCAAGCCAGTGAACAACAGAATAATTAGAGGTAAGGATTGGGATAAATTACCAAGATATTCCTGGCCCGTGATGGGTCTGTGTTGTTCAAGGCGTACAAAAGACTGAATTAGCAGCACTGAAGATATTGCTCAAGGGGAGATATAATGACTCGGGCTGGACCACTAATCACATCAGCAAAGAGACAAGAGGGGCTTCTTTCTAAAAAATAGCCCTGCACCAACTGCGGCTACTTGTGTTAGGGAGCTTTCAGGATGCAGGCTTGTTACTACTGGCTCTGCACTTCATCAACACTTGCTGACAGGTTCCTGACAGACCAAAATAATACAAGCACAGGGCAATATTAAGTTGCCTTTTCAGTTAGACTTGCTAGTAACAGCTCAAATGTGGCCATGACTACATGAAAGACCTGGATAAAAAAGCTGAGGTAGTTTTCCCATGCTCTCAGAGAAAGACATCTCACTGTCAAAAACAAAAGATCAGAAGTTGTTACCGAATAGTCCAAAATCTGGATGAAATCCTTTCAGTTTATGGATTTGGATTTGCCATAAAATAAAACAAAACAAAAATGATGTTAATGGGTAATATGAAACACAGGGGACAGGTTAAGAAGGGCAGAATCCCTATGTAAGGCACCTAATGGGTAATATGAAACACAGGGGACAGAATCCCTAGGTAAGGCACTGTGCAGAGTCTGGTTATGTAAGCTACCAAACCTCACAATAACCTTAAGATATAGCACTGTAGCCCCACGTGACAGGAAAGGACCCAGAGGCTCAGCAAGGTGGGACAACTCGCTTGAATTGATTAGGAAAGAGTAAGGCAGACACTGAAACCTTGTTCTAATCAAATAAAGTCTATTTTTGAGGACCATAAAGATGCATCCGTGGGTAAAGATACTTGCTGCCAAGCCTGACAACCCTAAATTCCATTTCTGGAATCCACAAGGTAAAAGAGAGAACCAATTTCTATGGCTTATTCTCTGATCCATATGCATACCATGGCACATATGTGCCTGAACACACACACACACACACACACACGCACACCACATGTGTAATCAAGTCTACCCTTGTTAACTGGATGTTCACTGAGAATCATCAAGGAAAATTACTTCGTAAGACACTACAAAAGCAAAGCCTGACATGGGAAAGAGAAGAGAATTCTGCTGTTGTTTGTTTTTCCATTGTTTACTTCCGTTATGTCTTCTTTTGTCTGTGTGCATCTGTGTATATAAAACACATAGTGGGAATTGAGCCCTACTCCTGAATGTCCCAATCTACTGCTTACCCCTTCTATTCTTCTTAACAAAAAGAAAATAAGATGCCTCAGGTTCACTGAGACATTTCTTACAGAGAGGCATTCAGGTAAAACTTAAGGTCTTCAGGAAGGAGAAACACACCATAGCCAGGGATAACAATGAGATGCTCCCTGGAGGGGAAGCTAGCTCTCCCACTTTTCAGGATACCTTACTTTCAGGGACTCTTTGAAAAGTCTATACCAGTGCTCTGAAGTGTGGCTTAATGTCTTCTGAGCATCTTTGTGTCTCTCAACCTTCATGCATAAGAACATTAACTACCTCATTAAACCCAGCTTTGTTTCAGTTGAATAAAAAGGAAATGCATATTTATTTTCAGAGTTTAGTTATAAAGCCAATGTATTAAGATTTAAGAATAAACAGTAAAAAGCAATCATGGAAAGGCAAATGGCTTCAAGGACACTCAGAGCAATCTGGCATTAAAAATGCCTACAGATGGCTGGGGAGATGGATTAGCAGTTAATAGCACTCAGTGCTCTTCCAGAGGATCCAGGTTTGGTTCCTGGGAGAAGAGGGAGGTGAGGTGGGGTGGGGTGGGTTAGGGTGAGGTGGGTGATCCATATGTGGAAAATCTAGAAGCAAAACAACACAATGCATACAACCCACATCTCAAGGTGATCGCAACCTCCCAGCTGAGTTCATGTAGAGAAGGAAGACATACTGGTTTCCTTCCTTCCTCCCTCTCTCGCCTGTCTATAATAAATACCTATACATATCTTTTAAGCACTTTTATACACCAAATAGGCAGTATGCCATCATTTGTCTTAATAGTTTTTCTGCTGCTATGATAAATACTTTGACAAAAGTAACTAAAAGACAAAGGGCTTATTTTAGCTCACAGTTCAAGGATAAAATTCATCCTCAAGCAGGAGCTTGCGCAGCAGAGAACTATGAACTCTGGCATTTGGCTTTGTCCTTTCTATGCAATCTGGGATCAAAGATCAGGATATGGTGCCATTCATTTTTAGGGTGTGCCTCTTCCTGTGGAGGAGACTAATCAGTCCAGTCCCACACAGGCACAGGTGAGGCCAAAGACTAACCTAGCCAATCCCTCATGGGGTTCCCAGATACTGCCTTACAGGTAATCCTAGATCTTCTCAACTTGATCATTAATATTAATACACGCATCCTTTGTGGATCTCTGAGAGGCCAGCAAAAGAGAAAAATCTTAAAAGTGACTCAATCATAGATCTAATACTGGGTTGGGTAAGTACAATGAAAGCAATGTATAGGCTGTGTATGGAGAAAATAGTCTCAGAGCGCATGGAGAGGTAAGAGTCTCTCTACCTTAGACCTCTTCAGTAAGGAGCAGACCTACAAGGTCAAGGACTTCCACTGAAGGCTCATGGCTGTGCTCAGTAATGGAAGCATTCTTAGAATACCCAACCCTGATACATAGATTTCCCATGTCTTTAGAGCCTCCTCTTCACAGCTCAATAACTGAGGCTTGCAATGGCTTCCTGAATCAGAAGCTGCCTGTAGTGACAATCTGGAGATTTATCACTCCAAATCCTTGTCTTCAGGGTCCTATATTCTACTTCTTCTACAGGGTCTGTCCTAGTATGCTGGTTATTGACACTGAGGTAGGTTCACAAACATCACCATGCCCCAGTATGATCCCCAGGAACTGAGAGCACACATCCTTTTTTAGCCCAAAGAGAATTTACATGCTCCAATGTCAACCCCCTGGCCTATTCTGTTATAGGATAATTTGGTGTATGTCAACAGCAGTGAATGGGTCAGTGTGAATAATTTCTATCTCTCATCATCCTTCAGTCCCAATGGTCCCCCAAACTTTTTCCTTGAGAAATAAAGAACTGAGGTGTTATAAATATATTTAAAGTTTACATGTCTGTATGAAATGCCTGAAGAAACAGCGAAACTATTCTAAAACAAGTGACTAGAAATAGAGGAAAGCAAGAAAAGGGAAGGCATTAATAAAAGGATGTTATTGTGTGTGGCAAATGATTCCTGGCAGAGGAAAAGAAGGAGTATATTTAAATGTGTGTGCTTCCATGTAGCCCAGTGAGTTTAATTCCATTGGCTGTTAGGCCACTTTAATTTCTGAAACGATGTTTCAATACACATCATCTGAACTAGGAATCCTCATCAGTATAAATAATCTGATGAGTAGAAAATAAAAATAAAATCAATCTTTTCTCAGCAAGCTAGAACTGTCTTCACAGGAGCACTTGGTGATAAGCGCTCTGTTCTCCTATGCTGTGCACAGAAACTATGACAGAGCTGAAATCGGAAAAAAAAAATCAGCTTTACAGCCCAGTTAGTGACTCATTTAAAGATTCAGAGCTAGTACAATGCCTTGTCTTTAAGAAATGTAGGAAATGAATTGAATATTTTTTATAAAAAGAAACCAAAATGTAAAGAAAAAGTAAAGACATATAAAAATGGCCTTAAAGCTAAGTTTACTAAGTGCTTTAGGTATCAAGGTCCAGACACTGGGAAAAGTATGTTAGTTATTTAGAAGAAAGGTATAGCCAAACTTCCCACTCAAGGCAAAACCACAGCCAATTCTGTGATCAGGCCATTCAACACTGCTGGTATTCCTTCTCTGACCTTGGAACTGAATGTCAGGCAGGGAATAAAAACACCATAATGTCTGATAATGGCATTTGCATTCACTTTGCTTTCAAGTCCAAGTCCGCAACAACTATGCAAAGGTCCCTAGAACATACTATCAGCACAATGGGTGTGGAGAACACAAGACATCCACGATGAACTGTAGAAATAGCCAACACTATCTCCACACAGTAAGGAAGTTTTGCTGACGTGTCCTAAAGAAGGGAATGCTGTTGGCCAGGTGATAAAGTTTAGAGGATATGTTTCGATTAGTGTACCCAGTTCTTGCTCTAGGCTTTAGATGGGAGACAGAACAACTGGCCCCTGCCATTACAGAAAGGTGTTAGACAGTTAGCACAGGGTCTAGGTCAAATGAGGATGTGGTTGTTACCTTGGCATCCTCTGCTGCTCATCCTCCCCACTAGTGAAGAGAGCTAACTGTAGCACTTATCTCACAAACATGGTACAAGATCAGAGTTATAGATCACATGTCCAACAAAAAGCACTGGTGTTGACAATGTATATCATCTGGAATGGCTCTCTGGAAATCAGTGTGAGTAGGGACCTGGTTATACATACCAGAAACACCTATGCATTCTTACACACTTGATACATTTCTTAAAAACATTTTTTATAAACTTGATTATTTAAAAATAAACCTCACAAATAAACATCACACACCAAAATTAACCAGACACAAAGTATTAATCTACATGGCAAATACTCAAAGTACAAATCTTGGCAGATCTCATCACCTTTGGGTGTCACTTCCTTTGGAATCTGATCCAGGACTGTTGACATGTCCCCCTGGGCTGCCTGTGCTTCCTGTCATTAGCCCTTACTACTAAATGGCCACTCTGTCTCCTACTCTATACTATACCCCTGAAATGCAGGCAGTGCATTCAGCATCCTGGTATTTCTCTGAAGGCTGGGAAACACATGCTAAATGCTTGTGGAATTTCTAGCTATCCCTGACATCTTCTTTAACTACTGCTGCATATATAAATAGCCACTTCATTCCTGCATGGCAATCTGTTCTACATGTTGAACCGGGGCTCACAATTGAACTACTATTAATGCATGCTGCCTTCTTCAATGATTCATTTTAAAAACAAACAAAACCACTGACAAAGAAGAATCAGAGTTTCTGCTAATGTGTAAATAAAAAACACTCAGCTGGAGAGGAGGCTGCCTGCTCCATCTTTCCAGTAACCTACAAGAAGGAGCGTGTGGGGCCTCTTATGTGAGAAGCCATATGAAAACGTAAAAGTGCACTTGCTATGTGCCACACTCCTCTCACCATTTCCCCTAGGATCACCATGTGGTTTTGTAATTGAGACTACTCTTAGGGCTTATTTATAAACCAGATCTGAGGGGAAATACACAAGCCAAAATTCACTCAATTTCCCCTGTGTACCGGTTCTGTTTCTTTTGAACCTTGTAAAGCAGTTTATAACAAACAAACCATCTCATAAACTAAGCAACTGGAGAAACTGAGATGTGAATGGTCAATGGCAGGTTTAAAAGATGCCATTACCTACCTATCATGTGGGGTCACAGGACTCCAGTGACCCACACGGCGGCTAGACTGACTGATTTTAAAGATCTGAGAGGTGTAGCTCATGCACATCTCAAACCAATGGCACTACTAAATGAATTATTTTAGGCAGAAATCTGTAAGCTGAGAGAATAGTGTTCAATGAACCAGAAATTAAGAACAAAGGGGAATATGAGATACAAGGGAGAATTTTGTGTAGGGACGAGAAGGATGTGGGTAATGAAATAAGCAACATTACAAAGCAAAAAGTTTTTCAGTTGAGAGCATGTTTTCCTTTTTCACTTTTATGAAACCGATGAACATAAATTATAGCATAAATTAAGGCAGGGTAAACTCTGAGTGAAGCTGCTGATAGGAATAGAGAGCAGTAACTTTGTACAAGAGAAGATGGCAGATTCTCTGTGTGCATGTAGTGTAGTGCTGAACATGTGACCAGCAAAGCACACCTTGCTGGGGTGTATTTTCTTCATTCCCCATGTAAGACCCAGAGACTGAACTCAGGGCACATACTTGGTAGCCTGCATCTTTCTTTGCTGGACCATCTTGCTGACCTTCTTACATGGGTCTCTAAAGAAAAGAAAACCATCATTTCCCTTGGCTCGAGAAATACAGAGCTTGAAGAGAGGGGGCTGGATGACACAGATGATTCATGGTGTTTTTATTAGCAGTTCATTATTCTGGCTCCAAGATTCTGTGCTTCATTTCACATACTGCTAACCTCTTCAATTTCAACCAAAGAACAAATCTAAAGAAAATATTTCTGAGATTTTCTAATTCATAGACAGCACCAAAGTTATGGCCTTTAAGCAAAAACCCACCTATCCTTTGAAAGTCCACTAGACAATCTGACTAAGTTAGCAAGTCTACTGAGTGACTATGACATGCAAACTCTTCATGGGGTGTCCTGTCGCATGGAGGTAAGAACTAGCTCTCAGTCTGTGATGAGAAAAGATAAGCTCGAAAATCACTATAGCAGAAGTAAGATGCGCCATGCAATGATTTGCAGCAGCACAGATCCTCATGGAGTGGGCAAATGGGCAAAAAGGACCAAGTGACTTAAGCTCACAAGAGCCATGAGGGATTTGGATAAAGAAATAGACTCAGAGGAAAACATTAAAACTTCATAAGAAAATCAGTATTATAAACTTTACAGAGATATGGATGTATGGCTATCCGACTGATGCTGGGGACAGGATGGCCTCCTTTAATATGAACAAGTCTACCTGTGTTAAGGAGATATTAGTACATGGATGCTGTTTGGGTTCATACAAGTGACTCAATATGTGAGTCTTAATTGTGAAGCAACAAGATAATTATCACTGTGGCAAAATAAACTCATGTCCAATGATAGTCCCACTCAAGTACAATAAGGCTTACTGTGTTATAGTTTAATTAATAAAACAGGATTCCTATTATTAAAAGTTATAATTTAAGCAATTAGATAGTAGGTACCAAACATACACAAGATTGAA
The DNA here is from genome assembly GCA_902729485.2 of Mus minutoides. Taxonomy (NCBI): domain Eukaryota; kingdom Metazoa; phylum Chordata; class Mammalia; order Rodentia; family Muridae; genus Mus; species Mus minutoides. Next base: position 1,438,049 of record LR749777.1, on the reverse strand, counting down.
TTAGAATCACTAAATGTATCCCGTGGGGTATTTTTGTTTTCATTTTGGGTGGTTTGTTTTGTCCCGTTTTGGTTTGTTTTATATAGGAAAAAAGATGTCAGGATGGACTATAGCTTTCGGAGAGTATTTATAAATGTTGTCATTATAACTATCTGATATTGAAAACATGTCTAAATCAGAAATAAACACTAGTGTTGGTTAATAAAACATATAGTAAAGTGCCTATACCTTAAAACTGGATATTTCTGCACAAAAGGATAGAGTAGAACATAGGTACTATGAAAGGGGAAATGGAAAATATGTGGGGGAACTGTAATTTGGGAGGGCAATAGAGTGGAAGAAAGATAAGTACACTAAAAGGTTTGAAAAAGCCATAGAAAAACATTATTTTATGAGCTTACTTTTAAAATGCATAGAGATACAGACACAGACACACATACACACACATACACAGAGCGAGAGAGAGAGAGAGAGAGAGAGAGAGAGAGGAGAATTTAAACGGAGTTTATGGATTATGACACATGAGGTGGTAATGCTTCCTGCAAAAGACATAGACTATCTAACAAAAATCCTAGTCTCAAGCATGGAAAATCTTCCTTTGAATTGATAGAAGTAACCAAAAGATTCCAAGGATAATGCAAGCTATTGCCATTGCCCTTGCGTGACTCCCAGAATTGCCCTTGGTTGACTCCCAGAACTTGAAGCCTCCTCTCTGAGAAATATCATAGTATTCTAAGGTGCTATGCAATCTGCCACTGAAGAGAAGTGGTTAATATTCTTCCATAAAATTAAAGTCTCTGAACCACAACGACGTCCAGCCTGGTAAAATATTCCCAGGAATGAAATAATGACACTCACATCTAGTGGGTAACCAACACCTGTCTAGCTGTACTTAAGTCCCACAAATAGGAGGAAACTCATGGCTGGTATTGTAAATGTAGTTAGCTACCTGTAGTTGGAGAGCTCACAAACTCTAGATGAGAACCTACCATTACTATTTTCATAAGTCAATGCAATTTCTAATGTAATTCTAAATACTTACCCTAAAATCCAAAGATCAGTATTATTCTTATCCCTTATTAAAGAAGCTTATTTTTGCCAACAAATGGAAACTACTAGGGAAATCCATAACTGGCCAACATGCAGATAATACGTGAAGGTGGAATGCCTAACCAAGGTATGTCTACAACACAATTCTTGTACCTAAGGTTATGGGAAAAGCATGAAAAAAAAAAAAAAAAAAAAAAAAAAAAAAAAAAAAAAAAAAAAAAAAAAAAACCCTGAAAGATTGTACGAGCCAGAGGACCAGAACAGCTGCTGCAAAATAGTCTCTTCTATTCATGACAGAGAAGCACCCATGAAATCTCAATAATATGGTTGCCTAAGCAAGACTTACATAATGAAAATTCCAGTTGGCATGCCAACATAGATGGGATAATCTAACAGG
>LR749777.1:1256243-1412112 GCA_902729485.2 Mus minutoides | reverse complement strand
CTATGACACCAAATTGTAGAGGGGTGTTCAGACAGAAATTCTCTCTCTCCAGATACCAAATAAATATCCTATAACTTAATTCTAAAGTTCCTCCATATAGGTGAGAAAGAGCCCACAGGTTAAATATGCAGTCCTTTAAGGCTAATGTTATTCTGGTGTCTTCAGAAAGTGATAGCCTTCCATAATTCTGAATGAGCAGCTAGAAATTTACAACACTGGGTCACAGAACTCAACAAAACAATTTATTTACATTCAACTGTTTATTTTAAAGGATATAGAGGAAGAACCTGATGGAGCGAGACATCAGCAAAGATGCAGAGGAAAGCCACAGAGCATCTGTTCCCTCTCCTGTATACTGCCTCCAGCTTGATACATTCACCACATGGAAGCTTCTCAAACTCCCCCTAATAGGAATATTGGGGGGCTCTGCATGTAGTATGATCGATTAACACAATCTCTACTGTTTCTGCGGAGACAGACAGGGTAGAGTTGGGGCAGGTGGGGGAGAATTTATGGTTGAAAGTTCCAAGCTTCTAACCATGACTTAGATTTCCTAGAGCATAGTCCTCAGTTCTAAGTGACCCAGAAGGCTACCCTGTGCTGCCTCATTAAAATAAGCAATGCTCCTGTCACTCAGAGCATCCCAAATGATTAAAGAGTTCTATGTCATTAAATAGGATGCCATCACTCATTAGAATAAAGGATGATCTGAGCTTGCCTAGCACTTGGAAATGTAAATGTTTTAGGGTCTCTATGGCAGAAGCCAGAGGCTGAAACTAAACATGTATGTCTTAGTAAGCGGCAGCTCCTAAGAGAAGGCGTGGCCCTTCTTCATCCATTCTCCATTTTTCAGCCTAGAGGAAGCTATGTTAAAGCCCACCTGGGACCATGTAGACAGAAGAATCACCTCAATTCCAGCACACCTGACAATCCTCCATAGTCATGGCTCCATACTATGGAGAATGTATGAACCTCAATGGAGAATATTTGAAAAAAAAAAAAAACACCACTGTATCTTTATTGAACACTGAACACACATGGACGTCTTGCTTATAATTATTATCTATAAAATATAGCAATGACCCTTCACAATAGTCACTAACAATATAAAATATCTTGGTGTGACTCTTACGAAGGAAGTGAAAGATTTGTATGACAAGAACTTCAAGTCTCTGAAGAAAGAAATTGAGGAAGATCTCAGAAGATGGAAGGATCTCTCATGCTCATGGATTGGCAGAATCAATATAGTAAAAATGGCTATCGTGCCAAAAGCTATCTACAGATTCAATGCAATCCCCATCAAANTCATGTCTCTAGCTGCATATATAGAAGAGGATGGCCTAGTTGGCCATCATTGGGAAGAGAGGCCCCTTGGTCATGCAGACTTTATATGCCCCAGTACAGGGGAACGCCAGGGCCAAGATGTGGGAGTGGGTGAGTAGGGGAGCAGGGCCGGGAGGGGGGAGGGTATAGGGAACTTTCTGGATAACACTTGAAATGTAAACGAAGAAATTATCTAATAAAAAATATAGCAATGATTTCTATATTGTTCTTACATCTTATTACATAATGTGTGTAATATAGAGATGGCTTAAAATATAGGGTGTGGAAGTTTCCAGACAAATACTGTCCTACTTTATGTAGCAGAGTTGAGAAACCTTGGGTTCTGGCATCTGAGGTTGATCATGAAACCAGTCTCTTGTAGACACTGATGGAAAGCAAGCCAGTGCACAAACCCTGAAAGTTCCAAGATGCTTCAGTGGAAATTTCCAAACTATCAGAAAAAAGAGAAATTCAATAATTTGTGCCAATGCTATTGTGATAATATAAGCCTACTCATAAAAAAAAATCCTAAAGAAGTCAGAGGTGAAAGTCAACTAAATAAAAGCCACTAGTGTTGAACAAGTAACACGAGCAAAGGGATAGAGTGATAAAGAATGAGGAGATACACACCAATGGCTCATGTGTCCCAGGGCAATGTCAGGAAGTGAGATGGAGACTCAGAGATCAGACAGGCCACAGTGGGACATGTATAGCATACTGACTCATTTCCTACAGGATGTCATAAGAATCATTTCCTACAGGATGCAGAATGCTACTGAAAAATATCAAATACTTACATAATATCAGATTCATATTTATAGATAACAGAGGGAGGTACAGAACTAATTTTCGTGTTGGTAACTCATCAGTGAATGGTGGCATTTTAATTCCTAGGAGTACATGGCAATTTCTTGTACTCTGGTAGACCTGTGTATATAAGCAATTACATTCTGGCAACATAATAAAGGGGAAAGATCATATGATGTTAACTGTAGACAAGAGATTAAAAAAAACCAATCAATTCATCTATTTATCCATCTCTCATTCACCTATGCATTTATGCATTTGTCATCCACCCAATCACCCTCATACTGGAGAAGAAAGTCGGTTGAATGAAATTTTAAATAATAATAATAATTAATAATGGTTATAAAGATAATAGGCCCTTGTTGGAAATAATTTTCCATATAAATTGATCCAGTTCATGAAAGAGCCCTTATCTGACCTAGCAATAAGTATATACACAGGGCCCACAAACAGATCTGACACCTGTAGAAACCACTAATGTCTCTAAGTACATAAAACATCTCACTACTCTGGGAATCTCTGCCAAAAGGACAAGAAATGAATCTAAAGCCAGCATATGAGAGGGGTTGCATAATGGGTGTCAAACCAGCATATGTGGGAGTGTGCATAAAGCATGCCATATAGAACATTTGGATACCACTTTCAGGGCCCTGCAGCAATACTGTGTTTCACATAGAAGTGGGTGTGGACAGTGCTGTAAGAACTGGTGTTGGCTCTGATTTGTTATCACAGAGCAGAAAAGCCCCAGTAATTATTTCTCTCTAACTGTGGTGCATTCTTTGCCAGTTAATTCTTTGCTTTTTTGGTCTAAATTTGGACCAGAAAATTAGCTCTTTACATTTTTAAAAAAGAAAAAACCCTGAAGATACTAGAACCAGCCACTTACAGCCTGGGGCTTACTCCTGATTGCTGCTTAAGGAATGAGAAGAGAGAAGGAAATGGCATTTTGATTTGGATGCCATTTAGCCAGAGGAGAGGGAAATCAGCTCTGAAACAGGAACATGCAGCTTTAAAATTCATTGGAAACAGTTCAAGCAATGTTGCTGGATGAAATGAATCAAAGAAAGAACTATGGGCTGGGTTTGTCAGGCAGTAACAACAACAACAACAATCTGTACCTGCTATCACTCACTCACAACTCTGAATCTCTCAAGCTGTATGGATTCAAACCAGAGTTCTGAGGCCCAGACAGCTGACGTTGACTTACCCATTAAGTCAATCACAAATGCCCCAGTATGCTTGTGTGTACACCTCTGTATGCATGGGTGTACATGTATGTATGTATGCTGAAAATAGCTCTGAACGAGAAAGGAAAGAAAATGAGAATCATAGTGGGCAGCTGGAATGAGGGTGGGGAGCAGAGGGGCACGAGACAGCAGGCTGCCAGCCAATGACTTCAGCCCTAGAAAAGCAAACTCCATATTCCCTGATAATTGCATTTTGAAGGTTATATTTTCAGGTCTGTTTTGATCAAATTCCCAGAATATGCTTTCATAAAATCAATAGCATCAGATGAACTGGATTGACAAGAGAAACAGAAACATATCCAAGGGAAAACAAGCTGGTAAACTAGTAAAATATAACACAATATTCTACTTCTTTGAAGATTTGTATAATAACATGAACCTTAAATCTCTACATACATATGTGGTGTGTGTGTGTGGGGGGGAAGCTGTGTGCGTTCATGCACACTAACCCCTAAGTTGACAGTCTGGAACAACAACAAAAAAAGTCCTAGAATTATTACCATTAATTTCTCCAAGGCCTCCAAGGGAATGACCTCTTAAAACTTGTACCAAGCCACTCAGTCCTGTCACTTCACCTTAATTTTGCACATTCTGTGGGGCTTTCACAGAGATGAGGGCAGGCTGCCTTGGGCATCAGCTCCTCTGTGGCTTGCCCAGCACTCCCAGCCTAGGCAGAGAGAAGCACTGAAACAGAGACTGGATCATCCCCCTTTTGACACAAAGGAGCATGGCTAAGATGTTCACTAGGCTCTGTAGGACAATCCAGAGTGGAGGACAGGGATCCTCATCTCACCTGTCTGACTTATACACTCTTCTAAAGCTCCCATGTGTTCACCTCAGAACAATAGCCACCACCATGGATTGCAGAGGTGGGCCAGGCTTCAACCCCAGCAGCATGACCTTGGGAACAGCTGCCTAAGTATAAGTCACCTGAAAGATTGAGTCATAGCTGGTACAGGTTAACTGACTTCATGCCAGAAAAGCATTCCGTACAGTGTCCCATGTGTCACTAGGGCTCAGTGAATGTTCATGTTATTTCGAGAATATCTCAAAAACATTAAAGACTTAAAACAATTAGCAGCAAATAAACCTTTGGCATACCTTTCTGATCCCAGAGTACCCACAAGCAATGCCATAGACACTGGAATTTTGTGATAACCTGTACTAAGATGTGCTTTAGTTTGGAAGTAGGATGAGTGGCCATTCATCATTGGGAATCTGAAGACCTGAAGCCCTAGAATGGAACTCCAGCTGAGAGATCAACTATCATTACTACCTGAGTTATCATGGGCAAGTTGTTTAATCATTATGACCCTTAGTCCTCTGTCTATAAGGAACCATGTGTGTGTGTGTGTGTGTGTGTGTGTGTGTGTGTGTGTGTGAGAGAGAGAGAGAGAGAGGACACCCCTTATGACTGTGGTATGATGCATATGTGCGTATGCAAGCCAGGAGTTGATATTAAGAGTCTACATCAGTTGCTCTGCACATTATTTTCTGTCTCAATGAACCTGAAGATCACTGACTAGGCTAAGCTAGCTGGCCAGGAAGCTCCAAAGGTCCTCCTGTCTCTGCTCAACCCAATGCTGGAAGTATGAGTATGCACTGGCATGCCCAGGTTTTTACACAAGTTTGAAGGCCCTGAACTTAGATCCTCATGCATGCTCAGCAAGCACCTGACTGACTGAGCCATCTCCCAAGCCCCACTTTTAAATAACATAATCTTAAATACAATAATGGCTAGGTGTATATTCCTCACCATCATAATAGAGTCCTGAGAAATTATTATAATTGGGAAACATTATACAGCTGCTCTAGAGTCATCTCACAACAGATGGATATACATAACTGAGGCAGAAGTTACCAGAGAATCCAATTACGCTTGGCAAGTGTGACTACCCCACCCCCATCCACACACTGGGCAAACATCAATAGTTGACTGCTGTTCCTCTCTTAGCAGAGGCAGAATTTCCCTACCCCTCCATTGTGCTCCAGACAGCAACTTACAACACACTAGAACTAACTAATTTATCTGCTATCCCCTGACCACAGCCAGCACCCCTTGTTAGAGATGAGTGAGCCAAAGGCCACTGGGGTTAATTAAGTGACTTAGTAACCTTTCCAGCCCAAGAACAGAAGCAGCCTCCCTCTCGCCCACTGTTATGTCCACCATGCACTCCACCTCTCAACTGCCCATCCATCCTAGCTCAGCCACCGAAGGTACTGTGACGGCCTTCTTTGCCTCCTCAGATGGCACAGAGGAGCTGCTGCACTTAGCAGATTGCCTGTGATGGAATTCTGACAGGCTCCCTCCTGTGACAGGTAAAGGCAGGGAACTATGAATTGGCTCAAATGCTTTAATGGAAGACGTAGAGCGTTACACATCTCTGGCCCAGTTTTGCCCTTGTGAGCATACGCAAAGGAAATTCTCCCAGCCAAGAAGCTACGTCCAGAGCAAAGCTCAAGCAAAGAGGATTGTGCCAGCTGAGGAAGGAAACACGAGGCAACTGACTGACCCCTCAGACATCTCCTGTCTCATGAGTCATAAATAAATGGCACCTCTGCCACTGGTGCCACAGGCAGATTCTCCGCTGCCCGCAGGCATCTGCTTCGGTCAGCTGGGAAGGATCCCATAGTGCACTGGTTTCAACTGAATGTCTTTGGGGAGGGCAGGGCTAGTACCCAGCTGCTGTTAGCAGACAGGGAGGCGCCTTCTCACCTGCCCTGGGTACCCTCTATGGGCCTGACTCTCCAGCTGTCCCTGTGGTTACAGACTTCCCTTGCCTGACTCATAATAGTAAATGTACCCTCCCTCCAAACAAAGAATTTAAAAACACAACTTTGTTTATTGATATCTGACAAGGAGAGGATGGTAGGGATAAAAAAGAGGAGGAGGAAGAGGAGGAGGAAGAGGAGGAAGAGAAGAAGAAGAAGAAGAAGAAGAAGAAGAAGAAGAAGAAGAAGAAGAAGAAGAAGAAGAAGAAGAAGAGGAAGAGGAAGAAGAAGAAGAAGAAGACGAAGACGAAGACGACTTAGTTGTATTGCAGGTGGTACCATCTGTTGCAAAATTTTTATTTTTATCAATTACAAGTCTGGCAGTAAGTGGAACTTTGAAAATAAACAATAATCAGAAAAATAATTGCCAAGTCTGTATATGCACTGCTTAGCCTGGCTAAGATAGCTGCAGCCATCATGGGGGGTTAAACCACAACCATCTGTGTCCACCCTTTCAACTAATAATCACCAGAGCTGACTAAGAATTTAAATGATTATTTATTTATTTACTTATTTATTTTGTGTGTGTATGTAGTATGTATGTGAATGGCTGTGCATGCACATGCACATGTACATGTATGTACACATGTAAAGGCAAGTTGTCATTGTCTAATATTTTCCTCAATTCCTCCCCCCCTTTTTTAGATAGTGTCTATCGTTGTATCTGGAACTCACTGATTCAGAGAGGATAGCTGACCACCAAGAGTTCCTCCTGCCTCTATCTCCCCAAAGTTAGGATTGCAGGTGCCTACCAACATGCCTGGATTTTTACATGGGTATTGGAATCAGAATTCTGGTCTTTATGCTTAGACAGCAAGTGCAGCTTACAAACTAAGCCATCTCCTGGCTTCCAACTAAAGTTTTAGCCATATTTCTAGTCACTAGAGAGAAAACACTAAGGCTTCAAGAAACCAAGACTATATTTGAAGGATTCAGATTTTCTCCTTCAATAAAATCAAGAAATTAAGCAATGTGTTTCTGGAGAGTAGTAAACATCATAGGAATATGAACATGCTGATATATAGGTAGTCATGTGAGGCAGAGGCTCAAGGGGAAGCCTCTCTTAGGAAACTTTTGAAGTAAGATTGACTAGAAGAAAGTTCTGAATTCATTTACAAAGTGTTAATACTGTGGAGATAATGGTATTATGTCAGATGATACTCTACAACTTCCTTCCCAGCCTACTAATTGCCTCTCTACCTCCATCTTGTTCTCTCTCCCTCCCTTTGTTCTGGATACTCTCATGGCAAGACCTCTATGCTACCTGACTCTGCAATTCCTATACTCCCCCAACCATCTATCACAGGGACCCTGGCAATACTATCCCTTGTGAGTTACTAGGAACAGAAATAAAAATTCCTGGGACGTAGAGCTGCATAGTTAGAAAAAGATGCTCAGGAAGGGGGCGGGGGGGGGCAGCAAGGCAAACACCCTTCACCCTCGGCACATAAGGCAGAGGAGGTTTAAGGGTGACTGGAGACAGAGTAAACCGATCTCAAAAAAAGTGCTACCCACAGTCCCACAGAAAACCTCAGAACCAGTTTCAAAATTTAAAAATTAGTAAACTCTTAAATTTTATCCCTTGTAAAATAAACACTCCAAATCTCAATCCCATTATTAGGTTCTAATGCCATGCTATAAGGATAAGCCAGATAACATCTTTTGACAAAACGAAAAGCATCAAAAGAATTTCAGTCAAACATCATGTTCTAAGAACCTGGGGCAGAAAATCTCTTAGGGCGCTCCAGGAACCAGAAGCAGATGAGGCTGAGAACAAGTTACAAGGGGAGATGTCATAAGGCCAGATGCAGGATCAAGAAGATATCAGAATGTCACCCACAGCCAACAATGTAACACCTGCACCTGCAGTAGCCCAAGCTCACATGCATGAACAAACATGGGCAGAGAAAATCAGGTCAGGTATGGGTAGGGCTTATCAATGAAGGATAACTAACTTTTTCATGACTCTCAATGTAATATACCTAAAAGATTCTACTCTTATACTGCCACTGTGATCCCAGGGATCATGCTGGCCACCTTCTTAAGAATGAGGACTTCAGGGAAGTGGTTTCTTTTGAATGATGATCACCTTGATCTCTTCACCCTCAGAAACACTCCTAGCTCACCATGAACTCAGGTGCAGCCTCTAGGACAGATTGAAGGGATACTTTTTGTATCAATGCATTGGAGTAAGGATAAAGTAAGAGGAAAGAATCCACATAGACTTGCTCATTTTGATTCCAGGGTAAGGAACATTTCTTCCTTGCAAAAGGCCCAAAGATGCTTCTTTTATTTTGATTTCCTCACTCAGGGTTTGGTGAGCTGCCTAGGAGCAAGTGGAGGCTCAGACTACACTTCTCAATGATAAATCCCCACTTGTTACTAAACCACCGACCAAAGAGTATACAGGCTGGTTCATGGCTCCGGCTACATATGTAGCAGAGGACTGCTTCATCTGGCATCAGTGGGAAGGGAGGGACTTGGTCCTGTGGAGCCTTGATGGGGTGAGGTAGGAGTAGGTTGCTGGGTGGTAGAGCACCCTCTTAGAGGCAAAGCAGAGGCATAGGGGTGGGAGGGTTCATGAAGGGGAGACTGAGAAGAGGATATCATTTGAAATGTAAACAAATAAAATGATTAATTAAAAACTGAGAGAAGTGTAATATGAGCAAAGACTATCAGAATCTACTTGTCTCACATGGAATGAAACCCTAGAGGGTTCTGAATTAGTATACTTACAGACAAGTAAAGCAATTTCTCAATAGCTCAGCAGCCGTGTGTGTGTGTGTGTGTGTGTGTGTGTGTGTGTGTGTGCGCGTGTATCAAGGTTGTATTCTTTTAAATCTGTGACTCCTGCTGGTTCTGTCTCTCTGCTTTCCATACCTCCTTTACTTTTCCTCCCAATAAACCGAAATCAATTGGCTGACTATAGAGGCTGTGGCTCCACTTTCTAAGCACACATTGCTCCTGGTCCTTTTTCAGAATGCATCTTGCCACCAGGAAGCAAGCTCAGATCTCTGTGTGAACCAAAGGATAGGCTCTCAACTCATTACTGACATTTAGAGATGACTTTTTTTTTGGTGGTGGTGGTGGTGGAAGGTTGGAGGCTATGCTGACCACCTTGGAATGATTAGCTGTATCTACAGTCTCTTTCCATATCAGGCCAAAAGCACTCCTTTCTTCACATTTACACAGTATTTCCAGAGACACCCAACTCATGGACCAAAGAAAAGCCTGGAGTCTCGCTGGAGAAGGAGGGCTTGCATCAGATGAGAGTCTCACTAAGTCAGAAATATGCCAGCTTGATACACAATAGAGCAATCTCCAGGTCTCAAGAGCTACCATTCCAAAACCATAGCAACTGAGGCAGAAATAAGAAAGCAATGATATAGGCTTGGTTTGAAACAGGACATAAAAAAATAGTGCAATCTCACAGCCCACTTTAAAAATGTACAGAGGTTAAAACAGTGCCTGGCACATAGAAAATATCCTAAGTGTGTTTATTTAATCAATAGTTAGTTAATTAGGAAGTAGGCAACAGGGAATGCTGATTAAGCATAGTTTAATAAATGTTGGACCAGAGATCAAAGTAGCATCAACAAGTGGCTATTTTGGGAGAATCCACAATTGGAGCTCACTGAGGAGCCAGTATATAAGCCAATAAAGTAATAAAAGAGCTATTCTAATAATAACAGTAATAACTACCATTCATTGAGGGTTTACTATGTGCCAGACACTTGACTAAAGGCTCCACAGGCATTATTTCATTAACCCTCATGAGGATCCCACAGGGGAATTACTGCTCTAATTTGAAAAATTAAAGACAAACAAACAGACTCAGATAAATGAACCTATGGGCTCAGATCCAAAAAAGTCTGATTTCAAGGCCCACACTTTAACTATCACAGCTGCACTTTTTGTGCCATAATTTCCAAGAATTCTTTAAAAGTCTTCTAGTTAAATTGAACTCAGACCTTCAAGTATCAAGGAACAGGCTCCTTCCCTCTACAGTTCTCAGATAGATGGCTTAATCCAAAAGCAAGTTACACTCTAAATGAAGCAAAGAACAAGACTATCAACTAGGAGCTGCCATACCATCCCAAGACAGCTGTCAGTCTCACTGCATTAAAACAAACACCACTGACTGGCAAGAGAAGAGAAGAAAGCCTACAGAATCCCCTTTCTGGAGATTACTTGGGCAGGGCCTGTCTGCTAGGCCTGCTGAACAAAGCTTCCAACAGAAGCAGATGACCTCTAGGACCCCAACCAGAAATGGAATGCACAGAGTGGGTCCCTGGCTCTGTGTGCAGAGGTCAGTTCTGTTTACTCTCAGAGGCATAGGATCCCTTACATGGCCATATTTGTAAATGATCAGTGTCTCCATGTGAACTCTAGTTACTGTAATTAGGCTGACTTCACCTGTGCAGGGAAGTATTTAACACAAGGGAGAGCTAATGATTTGTAAGAGAAGAAGATTTCAGAACCCCTGGAGTTCTCTACCAGCACCACTGTGGATCTGAGACTGAAAACTGACACTAAGTCAGGTCAAGAGAAGAGGTTAGGTATGAGGTCCTCTAGGGACAACTCTGGCTAATGAACTCCACCCTTCCTGAGATTATTGTCATTTAAAATCATCTAGGACACTGGCAAGAGAACTTGTTATTTTGGATTGATGAGAAGTGTAGCCTCTACAGTAACACTGCCAGGGTTCAAATGGACACTATGCTATGTAACTTGATAAATTAAAATGTTACCCCCAAATCTTAATTTCTGCATCCAATAAACAGGCAGAATGGTGAAGGTTTAGTTGTTTTGCTTCCAAAGCTGGGCAAGTGACAAAATAAAGGTTGGTGTAAGAAGAGGGACATTAATAAAGAAAATGTTTGGCTAATTCAAATGAGATTTTTGGTAGACTTCTGAAGACGTAGCTATCAATTTGCCAGTCATGGAGAATCAGCCCAGATTCAGTACAATGTGAGACTGCAACAAGCAAGAGGGGGGAAAGCTGGGACAGAGTGTGAGCCTGAGGCTTGCTGGGAAAAGATGACTGTGAATAGGCCGAAGTCAATGTGCAATGTCCAGTCAGATTCTGAAGATCAATCTGGGAAATGTTACTTGGAAGTTACTAGTCCTAAGTTAGAAAAATAAAACCAAGCCACATACAGTAATTCCAGAAAGACTATTTCTGAAGAAGTTGCAAGCCAAAAGGCACATCTGGAATACAGACTTCTTCATTTGGCCCCACAGAGAACTAAAGAAAATATTGAGCCAATATAGAAAAATCTTAAAATAGTAGAAAACAAAACAAACAGAACAGAACAGAACAGAACAAAACAACAACAACAACAACAACAACAGGAATCTATGTATCTAACTGTGAAAAACCAAGTGCCCTGGTTCTGGGAACTGACTAGGATAATTCCAGCAGCCCCCAGGTACCCCTCTCCAGGACTGTCAGCATTTACTCGGTGAGCTCTGCCTCTCTTTTGATGACTTCCTGCATTCTACACGAATAGAAGTTTGAGCTTTCTGCTGTCCAAGCCATGGAAGGATGAAGAGGGCATAGTCCTAGATTGGAAGGCTTTGAGAGACAACACAGGAAAATTCTAGAAGAAACCTAGAAATTCAGATTCAAAGAAATCTAGAAATTCAAAGAAAGGTCAGAAGGACAAATGATTGGTAGCATGGAAAACAAGGGATTGAGTTTCCAATCATTCTTCTTCATTTAATTTGTGATTGGTACCCCTCTCTTTCAAATCAGTAAACTGTTTCACCTTTAAGGTAAAAATAAAATATCCTAAATGTAAATCTAAGTATTCTCCTAGTCTTTAGTACAATGATCCATGTTAACGTGACACTTCTCAGCTGACTTCTGCTAATACCTCTTACCTGATTCTACTGCTGCCTCCCAACAGACTTTTTCCTATAGATTTTTGTTGAGACAGGGTAACCCTGTAACCCTGGCTGTCCTAGAACTCTGTGTAAACAAGGTCGAGCGTCAAGCTCACAGAGATCTGCCTGTCTTGGCTCCTAAGTGCTGTTCCTTTAGAGGCTGGTCCATCATGCCCAGGAGAATGACTCATTGAAATGTTAACTCTGCCATGCTGACCTTTGGCCCAAACTCCTCAGAATCCTACCGGACTTAAGGAAAACTCAGAATGCAGAACACACTCTATTGTAACTTATAAGACTTCCTACCTCTTTGGGAATATTCTTAGAGTCATTGTTGCATACCATGTTTAATACACATGCTCCTTGCTTCAAGTAGGCCAAGGCTCTTGCTGCAGAGATCTTTAACTTCCTCATTCTATAGAGACTGTGTGTCCATCAGCCTCTTTCTTTTCTTTGATCCCTCCCTGCTCCCATGTTAGCTATCTAGAAAGAACTGGTTTATCCATGCTTGGTCTATCCTACTTCCTGCTGTACTCCCTTCAGAGATGAAATGATTTTATATGCCTATTTACTTCTGTTCTAGCCCCCAACCCACCCCAAGTCTATAAAAGGAAGGTTATTGACTACCTCTGTAGAAGTCTTCACATTCAATAAATGTTTTAAATGAATGAATTGATTAAAATGAATGAACTAATGAACATGTGCTTCTATGGCATCTCAATGATTATGGAGAACACGTATTAAACACAGTACATTTTCACCCCAGTTCCCCAGAAGGTGAACAGTGAACAAATGCTTTTATGTACCAGCACTGCAATAAAGATCATAGTCACATAGAGCAGAAGGGGAGAAATGCACAAAAGGAGGCGAGGCAAGACAAAACTGTTTTCTTGCTGATCTCACTAACAGTAAGTGATTTTCCATCCAGTAGAAACAACCACAATCCCACGAGTGAACCACAGAAAAAAATGTATCTCAGAGCCATCCATAATAAAGTGATGGGGATCACTATGTACATTTGGGGCAGAGTGAGAGCCAGAGATTTCACTGGCCAGCAACCTCATGGTACCAGAAGAAGAGCATACAGCATGGCCTGAGACCTTTCCTTTGCCAGTCTCCTCTTACTAAAACAGAGCATCAGGAGTCAAACAACTTCAGAACAAAGAAAACGATCTACGCTAGCACTGAGTCACCATATTACAGAGAATGGAAATCATTTAATAGTGTGAGCAACGGAATAACAGAGAGAAAGGTAACACGGCTGTAAGGGTCTGAGAGGAAAGTACAACTTAGCATCAGTGCTCTGTGGATCCAGATATCAAAGATGTCTCCACAAGATGAGGACATGGAAAAGGACAGAGATGTCAGCATGAAGGATTCTGGCCCATATCCATAAAAAACAACGAGAGCAATGAAAGATTATCCCCTAGAATATGGAATAAGAATTTATGTAGATGTAAATATTGAGAAAATTCGTGGAGTTGCCATAATGCCAGCCTGAAAAAAAATATGAGTGAAGAGAAGATGCTTCGTGTTACATTCACAGATATCACATTCGTATCACTAATGTTACTATGTTTGCTTCCAAATAAATTGAAACAAGGACTCAACCCTACCTCTCCTTGAAACCCCACTTCTATAAGAAATGCAACGAGATTGCAACTGAATAGAAAATACTACATCTTGTTGGCTCATTGTGCCCTAAATATTAATGGATCTGCTACTGATAGCAGAGCTGATAGAATGCTCAAGGGAAAGTTCTGCAGTCATGCCTAGTTTCACATCCTAGTCACCCCCTGTGCCTAGTGACTGTAAATAATGACACCGCCTTCTAGGTCCCAAGGATATATTCTTTAGAGTAGGAAGAATCATCTTCATGGGGTCCTCAATAGAGAAGTACGCCATACATACATACATACTGCACAAAACGGCACTCAGCACAACAGTGGCTTCTTGAACCTCACTCACTTCCTTTGACTGAACTGAAGAAGGACATGCAAACCAGGGAGGAAAGCTGGTGTTGATAAGAAAAGAGCCCTCTGCCATCTGGTTAATCCAGGTTCCCGAAAATCCTGCATAGACCTTCTGTTTCTACAACGCTGTCAGATCGTAAAAGAAAAGCCCACTGTCAACTTTGCTGAAATCCAGTGAGTATTTACTAGGATACGAATTCATTTCCCATGGTCCCAAGGACACACCATGAGAACAACCCTGCAAGCCCAAGAAGATGCTGCTGTGTTGACATTCTTTGGGCCCTCTCCTCTCCCCTTCCCTCTCCTTTTCTCCTTTCCTGAAAGCCTGGATAGTAGCTGAGGTTTCATCATTCAGGGCCTGGAAGCACTTATCCCTTCAGTTCTTTCCTGTCTAAACTATCTACAGTTCAGCTCCTGGGCCTCTTGCAGAGGAAATAAGTCCATATGAGGGGCAAGGGAGAGAGTGCTGATATTTTATAAAATCTATGTCCCCCCTTCACATGGCCCCACAATGTCCATGAGTGTTTGAGGAATTTTATGGTTAAGCTTCCCTAACAACCCAGAAAAAGAATAGTCTCAGTCTCTCTCTCTCTCTCTCTCTCTCTCTCTTTTCCCAGACCCATACACATGTGTGTGTGTCTGTGTGTGTGTGTGTGTGTGTGTGTGTGTATGTGTGTGTTAGCTTTTAGACACTTCCTAGAGGATGGATTTAAATAAAGTCTGAGCTGGAGGGAAATCTGAGGACAAATGAGAGATTAGGAGTAAAGGGATAGGGGAGAATACTGTTTTAAAAGAAACTGGGTTAATTACAAGAATAAATGCAGCCAAATAAGAAAACCAAAGTCCAGTGAGGGCTACTTTGGCTAAAGTTGCAAATCAGATCAAATGATTCATGGTGTTCTAGTTCCTGGGCTCAAGAATGCCCAATAGTGGCTCTCACCAGCTTAACAACAAGCTCCTATTTTCAAAGGGGAACAGGGTTCCTGTTCAGAGTGCCTGAAAACCCAAACTCTCTGGGAGTCGGAAGGAATTCAACTGTGCCCACATGCCAGCCATTTGTTTTTATGTCTCCTTTTCAGTCGTTGTGTCTGGAATAAGGACAGACAGTCCTGGTAAGAGGAAAAGGGATGAAGTAGTATAAAAAAATGAAGAAAATAAAACAGAAGCATGAGTTTTGAACAAATGCATGTATGACTCTGTACACACATATACGTCTATAGAGCAGAGAGGAGAGGGAAGTATTTGAACATGGGTGTTCATGTATGCAAACCTCTTCCACTTTTCAGGTATGAATAACATTGGTTCTATGCCCTTGAAATACAAATGCAGTTTTGTAGCAAGATCAAAAACTCTTAACAATGGTACTCCAAAACAGCAAAGGGTAAATTATTACGCACATCCCAGTGTAGGGCTTGGCAGGCTGAAAGGCCTGGAAGTGCTCACGAAACACAGAGTTTCAAAAAAAAAAAAAAAACCTCATTCTCCTGGGAAGGCATTCTCATAACCCGTATATCCCCGCATTAGTCTGGTATATGGATCCACGTGCTCTCCTGTAGTAGTATTTTATTATAAGTGCTTTTAAAGATTGAATTCTGACCTAGCTAAGCCTTCCACCAGTGTTCCAATGTCCTAGAAAATCAGATAGGGAAACTAATTAAGCATTACAAAAGAACAGAGCCAGAGTAGCTCAAGGCTGGTCTGCAGAAGGTTTACTTGACAATAGCCAGTCTTACCCAGGCAAGGGACTATGACAGAGTTAGGATTTCCCACTGAGACAGGAATTTTCACTACAGCCAGGTATAGCAGACTACATTGCAGATTAGAAGCAAGTTGGTGAATTCTTCTGACAGATGGAGATTCCCCACACAGATACTTAAAAGAACAGCCAAGTTACACTCTTGCTAGAATTTACCTGGGCCTAGGAAATAGGGGGGTTGTGGTAATACATTATTCATGAGAAGGTTTGCTAGAGCAGAACCCCCTGGTGCTAGCTCTCAAAAAGAGTAGCACAAATGGTGACTAGGGTGTAAAATCCTTACCTGTCATTAGCTGACCCTAGGCAGAGCTGTTTTATCTTTACTGTAAATATTACCTGGTTGCTGTAAGTCCTTTTGAAGTCATTGCTTTGTTTTGTGTCAGGTAACTTCAATGTACTTTGCCTGGCTGCTTTGTTTTCTGTAGTATATAAGACTGATGTTCACTTTGTGAAAATTGCATTCAGATTCTACACACCCTCTTGTGTGGTCTCTGTCACCCACTCTGGCTGAACTCCTTCACCCATCTGCTCCAGAGAACCCGTTCCACGCAGATAGGAGACCCAAAAAGGGGACAGTCTGTGGCAGAATATAAGTATCATTTTCATTCTCCAAGTAAAGATTGAGTACTGTGTTTTTGTTGACATACATAGTGTATTTTATTCTGGGCTCCTTAGAAATATTTTTGTGAAGTCCCAAGTACAAGCATGATAGGAAGAGGGGGAAAGAATGTCCTGTGGCAGGAGAAGCCCCAGGGGCCCACGGCCAGGCCAGCTCACTGCTCTTGTAGCATGTTCCCTTCTCAACAGAAGAGCGGTGTGAAGCCCAGAGGCTCACTCAAGGCAGCCTTTTTTTGTTCCATTAGATTCTGTGTTTTGTTTCATTAGACACACACCTGTCCTCCCTCTGAGCACTAGGTTAGGACTATCTTCCTCCCCCAGTATCCACAAGAGAACGAAGAAATGTTCAATGTACCAGACAGGAAAATAGCACAGCAATGTAAAAAGAAAAAAATAATAAAACAAACAAACAAAAACAACAAACCAAAAGGCAGCTTTGCTGTGAGCACCACGAGCTAAGGAAGAGAAAGAACTTACATGTAGCAGGTAATAAATATTCAATTCCACTTGTACAGTTCTTCAACATTGTGTTTTGGCTGCAAAGGCGATTGTATTAATCCACATTTGGGGGGCAGAGTACAGCCAAGTACAGGGAAGATACATTTTTAATAAGGTCTGTGCCAACACAGGAAGTTCAGAAAGCATACCGCAGAGCCCACAGGGGCCTCGCACATGGGGGAGAACGGGTCCTGATGTGAAAGGAGAATAAAGGGAGCAAAAAGAGAACCAACATTCCTGGGAAGGAGGCCCTGTTAGGGCCCTGTCAGAATAATTACCAGAATGGATGTTTTTTCTCTCCGTGCCTGAGCCTGTCAGATCCAGGAGAATCATATTCCAGATAAACAGGCTCAGGGTGAGAGGAGCTGGCTGTTCTCCAAGCATCTGTGGCATTGGGGATGCTTAACCTGTGCCTACGAGGTGGTGTCACAAGGCTGTCAGGCCTTAGTGTCAGCCACCCATCCTTCCTTTCCTTAAATCTGTGTGATGAGGAACTCTTGCTGCCATCTCTCCATTTCTTGTCTTGAAAAAAAGAAAGAAAGAAAGAAAGAGAGAGAGAGAGAGAGAGAGAGAAAGAAAGAAAGAAAGAAAGAAAGAAAGAAAGAAAGAAAGAAAGAAAGAGAGATTAGCAACAGCAGGAAGCTGCTTTGAGACTTCAGCTGAAAGAATGATGGGAAAAAAGAATGTCTGGAGCTCAATATCCAAGTCAATACAAACAAGAGAATAGAGCCAGCAGGAGGAGGACAGAGGGCTGTGACTGCTTCCCAAGACAGAGAGCAGGAGGGAAGGACTCTAACACCTCTTCTCCAGGCCCTTCCTTCTCTCACTGATGTCAAGATGTCAGAGAAAGGGTCAACCCTGTAACACAGCAGATAGCAGGGTGACAATGACAAACAGATGTAAGAACAAATTGACTAAAGGATAACACAGCTATCAATAACAAAATATGATACAGCATCTAGAGTCATGTATTGTATGATGCAACATTTACATGTAAGCAAAACACCTCTCTCTCTCTCTCTCTCTCTCTCTCTCTCTCTCTCTCTCTCTCTCTCTCTCTCTCTCCAGAATTTACGAGCATGAGAGACCACAAGAATAACAGAATGTGGTACATCTGGTTCTTACTATTTATAATAAATAACCTCATACAAACAGTCCCCAACAGGGCTGTGTCAGGGGACAGAAATGCCAACCTGTGGCTCCTGGTGGAATCACAGGGATGGTTTCCTTTGAGACTGCTTACACTTTAATCAAATCATTGAAAGAGCCTTGTTTTCTGTACTTGTGTCATTGTTACCCATTATATATATATATATATATATATATATATATATATATATATATTCCTGATATATATTATCTATTATAGAGTTATCCCTTAAAGGCACAGTGCAACCCTCTAGCACTCAGACTCACTAGACAACTGTGCAGCACTTGACTTGAAACAGGGAAGTCAGTGTCAAACACATGAAAATCAGAATTCCCGGCACTAATAAATAAAAATAGCTCAGCTGCTTGCAGTGAGAACTGAGGATGGTCTGTACTGTCTTCTGGAACTCAGCTGAGAACATGTATGTGGGATTATCAGAACTGTTCTCTCTCCACACATGTGCTGTTAGTTTTATATCAACTCGACACACCACTAAGAATATGTTCTCACCAGACTGCCCTATCTCCAAGCCCATGGAGCATGTTGATTGATGTGGGAAGGCCCAGCCCATGGAAGGTGGTACCATCTCTGGGCTGGTGGACCTTACTGCTATAAGAAAGCAAGCTGAGACGGGTGTGGTGGCACACGCCTTTAATCCCAGCACTCAGGGGGGGGGGGGGCAGAGGCAGGCAGATTTCTGAGTTCGAGGCCAACCTGGTCTACAAAGTGAGTTCCAGGACAGCCAGGGCTACACAGAGAAACCCTGTCTCAAACAAACAAACAAAAGCAAGCTGAGCAAACTATAAGTAGCAAGCCAATAAGCTACACTCCTGCATGATGTCTGCATCAGACCAGATTCTAGGTCCATGACGGATTTGAGTTCCTGCTCTGATTTCCTTCAGTGATGGACTATGATGTAAAAATGTAAGCCAAAGTGAACCCTTTCCTCTCCAAGTTGCTTTGGTCGTGGTGCTTTACCACAGCAATAGGAGCCCAAACTAACAATGTACATGTATACAAACGACCACAAAGCATCAAAGGAGTCGACTCTGAGGTTATACATTATTTCAGCAAGTTTTGAATCATTAAAATGAAAATGATAAATAGTAACAATTAGTTATCAAACTAGATGTTAAAAAATTAAAAGTTGCTGCTAGTAGGTACTGAACTGGGATTTGTTCTATTATATATATATATATTTGTTTCTTTTTTGTTTTCCTCTATTGTCTGGTTTTCTTCATTGAACTTGTAATTAACAGGAGAAAGAGACAAAGGGCTAAATATAAGATTTCTAAAAGAAAAGAAAAACTAGAAACAAAAGCAACAGCTAGAAGAACCGTTTATCCCAGCAGGAGACCATCCTGAGTGTGCCTCCAGAGCACAGGCACGACCTTGCCTCATTATATGACTGAAGGCCACACAGAACACAGTGTTCCACAAGCTTCTGTAGACAGTGACTCTTGAAGGCAATTAGTCAGAGCCTGTGCAGTAGGCAGAGTCAAACACCCCAGAAAACCCCACACCCACAGACCTGTTCAGTCTGGATTTACAAATTCAGACATTCCCCATCCATCCCTAAGAAAATCTCTGCCAGCATTTATTTGATGTTCACTGATGAGAAGATGCAAGCTTCTTTAGTTCACAGCTGACTGTGATGTAAGTCCTACTCTGTAGAACAGGCCATAAGAAGTGCTAGAAGAAATGTAACACCTTGTCATGTTTCACCTAACCCATTTTCTATGTACAGTCCTACTCTGGTAACTACAACTGAACAAAACAAAACAAAATCCTAATTTATGAGATTCTTTACCGCCAAGAATACAACTAACTTGAAAAAGTATCCAAGGAGCGAGGAAGCCAGATCATTCAGCCTCCTGCTTGCTCTCTGTGCTCTTAACAGGCAACACTTACTCTTAAATCCTCTTTCTGTAAGCTGCTTTGGCTGTTCCATCTGCTCTTCTCACTCATGCCTTTGGGATCTTGTAATCAAATTCTAATTAAAGTTTAAGGCTTGTAATAAAGAAAACACTTGAGGAATGCTTTTGATTCAAGGGGCCAACATAACATCTCAGCCCTTTGATAAAATGAATTATATCCTTTGCTTAACAAGCATTTTAAAGATGGGATTGAAATGGGAAGTTCCAAGCTTCTGTGACTTTCCCAACCACACATTATATAAATATGTTCATCATCGTGAATTGCTAAGTCAGCCAAAGATGACATGGAGTACAGCTACATGCACAGTGCACATGGGGCTCAGAGACAACACATGCAGCAGAAATGGTACCCAGATACATGGACTCAGGGTAGCTAGTGTCTGGAAGACCCGGTCTCCTCCCCTTCCTCCTCTTCCTCCTCCTCCTCTTCCTCCTCCTCCTCCTCTTCCTCCTCCTCTTCCTCCTCTTCTTCCTCCTCTTCCTCTTCCTCCTCCTCCTCTTCTTCCTCCTCCTCTTCCCCTTCTTCTTCTTCCTCCTCCTCTTCCTCTTCCCCTTCTTCTTCCTCCTCCTCTTTCTCCTCCTCTCCTTCCTCCTCCTCCTCACCTAATCTCCTGCTAGACTCACTCAAATCTACCTGGCTCACATCCTGGAGCTCAGCAGCATGGCTGGGAGGTCTGACAAGTACTGGTTCCAACACTTCTTCCACTTCAGTCTACAGAGCTGCACAGAGGGTGCTGTTAGCCATCAGATGACTCAAGACCCTGACTGTGTTAGTAATCTGTATGCCACCACTCCATGCCCACAGCTCAAGTACCTTTCTACTCCAGTAGAGTTTATTCTGTGATTTATTTCCTGGTCTACTTGTCTGCAGTCTTTGAGCTAGGATCTGGAGGATAGACACTGCCTGAAAATAGAACTGAATTTAAAACCTAAAATGAAAATAATAGCGCTGACCTTAAAGCCTGAAGTAAAAAAAAGTAATTTATTTACAGTGCCCAAAGAACACTTATCAATGAGATGCATGTCCCAGAGCATTCGGTTCCCAGCAACATACACTTTGTTTGAACTTCTGGGTACAGGTCTCCATTAGTTATTAATTACAGAATGACACATCTTGATTAACATGAATAACTGCTATGTCAGATATGTTTGACCTGCTTTGTATTATTTTTCAAATTCACCTTGTGAAGCATTTCCTACAATTTAAGGAAACCAAGGGACAAAAAAAAAGTGTTTGCCCAAGATTACCTTGGTATCAATTGGTAGGCTAGAGTTTACAGATGCAGTCTTGATACCCATCAAGGCCAGAGCCTGAATCACCATGTAAGAACCCATCTTCTTTTCTCCAACTGCCTCCAGGCATGTTACCTATGTAAGACCTATGCTCAGCACTCTGCAAGTCCCCCTCAATTTGCCATGTGTCACAGCAGCAGGCAGTCCTTTGAACACCTAGTACAGACTTGCTCATCCTTCAAATCCTAGCTCAGACACTCTTATTTTGTGACTTCTGGGGAGAGCTGGCTACTACTTTGTTACCTTTTGTTTTTGCAGAATCTAGAAACTTCTAGACTTGCATTCTGGTGTTTATATCTGAATGGAATGTGTTTTCTTCTAAGGGTCTCTTAAAAGCAGGACATATAGCAGACTTTGGAAAATGTGTGATGTTTGGAGATGAGCAGATACCCAGTATGGCACAATCTTGTACAAGTCAGTATGGACAAATGCTACCTTCCCTGGAGTGGTTCAGAGAAAAAAAGAAAGAAAGAAAGAAAGAAAGAAAGAAAGAAAGAAAGAAAGAAAGAAAGAAAGAAAGAAAGAAAGAAAGAGAGAAAGAGAGAAAGAGAGAAAGGGAAAGGGAAAGGGAAAGGGAAAGGGAAAGGAAAGAAGGAAAGAAAGAATGAACACAGGTGCTTAATATCATTACCCCTACCACCACCAAAAAAAGATCAAAACAAAACAACTACATCTAACATTCTCCTGAAAGCATTCAGTACACTGGCAACTTTTGCTTTGTTTTACTTCTCAACTGTTAAGATGAGTTAGTTCTCCCCTAATTCTGCAGGGTAAGCACTGTCCAGACACAGCAAGAGAAAACCAGTAGATGTAGACTCTGTAGCGCATGGAAATCTGGATCAGATCCTGATGTCTGTATCCTAGCATCCTCCGAGGATGAAGGCCTCAGAGTCCAGTACTTCCATGCCTGGCTTTCTCTGCCAGGAGTAGAACCACCAGGACTTGCTCTATGCTTCTGAACTCCACTAAGACGGAGGCCTCTTCCTTATTCCTTGAGCTTCTGGGATGTTCACATATGCACCCTAGAAGGGTGTTGCCATTCCTCTTTCTCCAGGCTCCAGTGACTAGCTCAACTCTGTTCTCAGTTGCCACAGAGCTGCTCTCTGTCTACAAGCTCCATGTTAGGAAACCCTTAAAGATCCACCTCCTATTCCCTAAAACTTATCTGCAAGTCTGAGCAATAAGTGTTGATGAGTGCTAGGTCTTTTGCAGAGTCACACCTTAACTTCCTCAATTCTTCCTACAAAAAAAAAATGTAATGATGCTATTGCTGTATTAAACAACTCTACAAAGTGCCTAAATGATGGCTGGGCCAGTGGAGGCACACTCACTGTCAGATGGCTGAGAAGCAGCAGAGGTAGAATATAAGAAGAGATGACTTTGTTCTTAGGACACATCTGGCTCTAGGCCCTTTGTTCTTAATTCCGTGCTTTGCTCATGTGTTCAGAAAACACTTACGCTCCAAAACTGCACAATAACACTTTCCCCGCAGATGTGCCGATAGTGGTTTTTCATCTGGACACAAGCTAGAGTCTTTTGGAAAGAAGAAAGACTCTTCCCAAATGAGAAAACAAGGCTATCTGATTGGTTTGACTGGTCTGCAAGCCTGTGGAGCACTTCCTTGGTTGATAATTGATGTGGGCCAGCCGAGCTCACTGTGGGCAGGGTCTCCTCAGGCTAGTATTCCTAAGAAAGCAGACTGTGCAGACCTGAAGGAGCATAGCAGTAAATAACACTCCTCCATGGCCTCTCATCCATCCTTGCCTCCAGGTTCCTGCCCTGACTTCCCCGGACCATAAATTGTAAGACAAAATAAGGGCATTTCTTCCAAAGTTGTATTTAGTTAGTATCATCTCTATCAATCTGCCTATCTATCCATCCCTCTGTCTGTCTGTCTATCTATAGCAATAGAAACCCTAAGGAGCATTAGCACACAAGGCTATCTTAACCCTTTGCAAGATAATGATACATGACCTTGTTCTTTCTAATCCTATTTCTAAGCATTTCTTACATGAAGGGAGAATTTTCACACCTTCAGTCACGTTCATACCTTCATCTGCTGTGTCTTATGTACCAATGGCACTCATACAGGTGTTCTACTTCACTCATTATTCAGCATGTGATAAAGAGCAGCTAGTTATCCTTCCCTGAACTACACGATAAAGAAGAAAGATTGCTAGAAGTGATATGATGAGGTATGCCTGTCATCTCTACTACTTAGAAGGCTGAGACTATGGTCTTAAGTCTGGGCATTCAATTCCAGCCTGGAGAACATAGGTTCCATGATTAGACAAGAGAGTTGTAGAGAAGAAAGAGGGCAGATATGGAGAGAGGGAGGAAAAGAAATTGACATTGAAATTGTATAGTCTAGAGAGGAGCATACATACACATGAAACTAAACAGCATGTCTTACAACAAGCATAAAGATAGGCTGCCATGAGAATACATGGAAGTAGATCTCAGGGCCATGCTGACATGCTGGGTCCTTCTACCCTCCTTTCTTGTTTCCCCAGTTCCAGTATCTTGTTACATAGTTTAGTACTCTCATATTTACCTCCATTACTAAACCCATGTCATTGAAGAAATTGATGCATTTAATCCATGAGTGGTTTGGAGGACTGTCAGAGATTAAAAATCTCAAGTTTCATCATTTCAATCCCAGCAAGATGACTAGCCATGGGACCATGGATAATCACTTAACATCTCATCCTCTCAATATTTTCTATACCCCTAAAACAATTCAATTAGGAATATATAGCAAAATCATGACAAAGTAAGACTTTTTTTGACATTAACTATTCCATCATCAACTGAGTGTCCCAAAGACAACCTGACAGTGAGGGTGTCTATCACATCTAAACATTACAATAACTCCAATAATATAAGGACAATATTCACTTCCAAATATAGGTAAACAATTGAGGGTTTGAAATATTGTAAGAATTTTGTGTGTTAAACATCTATGTTAGTTGAAATGTACAATATTCTAAGTGTAAAATACCAATACTTTAAAATCTATTACAGTTACTTACCAATTTTATACAAATATAAATTTACAACTACAATATGCTCCCGTTAGTGCTGTTCTGATGTCTATGTGTTTGGAGCTGAGCAGTTTGGATTGGAGAGTCCATCGGGGAGCTTGTTCCTGGAGAACTGATTTCACCTTTCAGCAGCCACTAGCTGTTCCACTAGGGATAGGGGCTTGTGAGATTCTCGCCATCCACATTTGTATGCCAATTAGTATTGTCATTTTCCTGCTTTTGCTTAGGTGACTATATTATTACTATCTCATGGGAACCCCAAAAGTGACCAGTGTGGCAAAATATACCGAAAAATACAACAATGGCACATATATTCTAGTCATAATCAACAGCAGTCTACTTGGACCAAAAGGCCTATTCAATAGAAGGGAATTCATGCCTAGTACAGTACTCCTAGCCAGGAACCTATGGCTGGTGAAGCAATAGAACCCTAAGGGAGAATTTACTATCACCACTTTCCTAAACCAGTATGATTTCTAACTATAGTCTAAATACTATCCTAATATGCACAGATAAGACATCAGCCCTCATCAAAGAAGCTTCTCTTTGGAGCAGTAAAAAACATTACAGAAAACCCAAACTGGTCAAAATGCCGAGAAAAACTGACCATGGATGTGCCCAGCTCCAACTGCCATAATTACAGCAAAACTTCTATACCTAAGGCTCAGGAACATCATGGAAGATGGAGCATCAGGACTGTAAGAACCAGCAGACCGGAACATCTACCATGAGAGCGTCTTCTATATACCAGTGACTAAGAAAGACAAAGTAATTTAATGGATAGGCTTATGTGAAATTTAATTTAATGGATAGGCTTATGTGAAATTTCAAGGAGAGGGCATTAGCTAGATGAGGTGAAAAGGAAACAAAACCCACAGCATGTTTTGAGTGTGTGAATTTTAGAAAAAAGATAAATAACACTAAGCAAAGTATTACTAAAAACTCAGGTTTATAATTTTAAACCTTATATTACAGTTTATGTCTAATACTTGTAAAATAAAATGAAAAAGAAAGAATTACATGTAACATTTTGTTACATGCTCTACTTATATCAAGGGTCTTATAAGAAAAGATTCTACTTATAAATGCCTCATATTTTATAAAGATAAAAATTAAATTAAAAAACTGTCAACCTCATTACTTTTTATTTCACAAGGAATAAGAACTCTAAAAATGTATAAAAGAACACTGATAATAACTTGACATAATGTAATAAAAACATGAAAAGCACAAAAAAGGGAAATGGTAAAGGGAATTGAAGGTCCCAAAATATATTTTGTTCCTCCTAACCAGTCACTGAAATGCAGACTTCAAAACATGGCTCAGCAAGACAATTCTCGAAGTCCATGAACCAGAGGCAGTGGTTCTCGATGAACAGATGTGCCTAGGGGATATATTAAGACAGAACCACAATAAGAAATCACTGACATTCTTTGAGATAGGTGTAGGGAGCTAGGGAAGGAATAATAAGTAAATATATGGAGGAAACCGATATGGAAGATCTGACTATAGAAGGAAAGAAAAGGGGTGGAGTCTCAAAGCCCAGCTTACAAAGTGCTTCCATTTGCTAAGGCAAAAAATACAAGCTGAGACTTCATGGAATACATTACATCTTTACACTATTCTAAAATTGTTGTTGCCAAAAATGAATGTATAAAAGTGTACTCCGCCCTCCCATCCAAACATATTTGATTAGTAAATGTTTGGCTTTAGCTGAGGCAGTTTCCTTAACAACTTTCAGAATAAAAACAAAAGCAAAACCTCTGAGACCAAGAGGTTTTCTTATTAAGGTCCATGGATTAAACATCTGCGATTACTCTAACAAGCATTCCGACTTAACATCCCTATTCTCATAGAGTGAATGAAGGTGTACATACACACAGATAAGCAGGCATGTCCTATACCAGATGATGTGTGTGAGTCTAAGGTTCTCAGAAGTGCAAGAATCCCTTCTTCAGAATTCTCTTCACACCTCTAATAGTACACACAAGGCAGGAATAATAGAAAAAGGAGACGTCTGCTGCACATAAGCATAGCTGGACATGACAATATGACTGTATGTCATATTGAGAATGCCCAGCAAGTGTCAGGATATGCAGTAATTCTTACAAGATGCTATTGTAATTCCTGTTACAACTAATAAAAACTCGTTCTGAGGAGTCTGTGCAGAGAATGAAGAGCTTTAGCAAATTGGTTTTGACTCTCAGTCTAACTCTGCTACTATAATTAGTTTCTTCTCTAATCCTCAGCTTGATCGTCTACAAAATGGATATATCAAAGGTACCTTAGAATGCTAAACCAAGAAATGAGAAACAATTCAGATAAAGGAACAAATATGTCAAAGCCATTATTCAAGGAACAGCAATTGTCTTAAAGGCTGCTGTTATTGCAAAGCTCACTAGGGCTTTCTTGTGAGTTCAGCTTGTGGCAGTATTGTTATGTCAGTGCTCTACACGTTTTAACACAATCAGCCATCACAATAACCCCCGTAAGTACTGACTATTCTTGTCCCTTCTCTTCAGACAGGACAGTGTTGACACAGATGCCCCTTAGTCAATAGCTACTAGATGTCTGGCGTGTCCCATTTATCCCAAATGTAGGTACTTCTAATAATAAGATTCCCACAGCATCACCACCACATTTATGTACCCCTCATGAGAACACATCTGCAATTTGAAACCACATTCAACATCTCATGCTGAATTGGTGTATTTGGAGAACAGAAGTTCCTACAGAAAAAGATACTGCTTTGCCTTCTTCAGAAGACCGGGCTGTGTAAGTAGAGGGTGAGATTACTGTTAATCTTCTACAGAAACAGAAGCAATTATACTAGAGATTGTGTAATGCTAATTTGCCAGCCAGATCCTGCCTAAACCAAGCTTGACTTCTAGATTTTTTTTTCCTACAGCATTTAAGGACATTAGAACTACATAAAACATATCAAAGAAAACTCAGGAATTTTCCTTCATGACTTTCCACCTTATTCTTTGAGGCAGGGTCTATTAATAAAATCCAGAGCCCACCAAGAAAGTTAGTTTCACTATCCAGCTAGATCAGGTTCTTCAGCCTCCTTGGGCTGGAACTGTAAGCATGCTACCATGCCCACTTGGCATCTATGTGGGTCCCGAGATCCAAACTCTGCTTGCCTTGCTTTCCCAGCAAATGCTTTAACTGCTGAGCCATCTCCCCTACATTGTGGGGTTTTTTTTTAACTTTTATAGTCAAATAATCATGATCAATCAGAATGAGATAAAATTAACTGCAGCTGGAGAAAAATGCTGACATGGATGGCTGAAGTGTGAATCTTGCAATAAAAGGGTACACGACTATACTGTAAGTCGAGGCCCAGTCTCCCTCCACTCTCCTACATTCTATCTTGCTCCAACTACAGCAGCTGCTGGCTTTTCCCAAAAATTACTCCTGAAAAAAAAAGCACAAAATTAGAAAGGCCCCATTCTTTAGATGTGCTTTTAAAGGTATCAAGTCCTTGATCTGCATGGATTTTTTTTTTTACAGTTGACAGCTCTGACCTCAGTGCACGTTATTCAAAGGTCAACGCGTTTGTGAAATAGATGCCACTGTTGTCAAACACACATGAGCTCCCTTTGAAGTTGGAGGCTTCAATGAGCTGAGTCTAAAGCTCTCTGTGAATGAGCAAAGACAAGAGTAAAATATTAAAACAGAGCTCTGTAAGTTGAGCACTCTTTTAAGCCAGGCATGGAATAGTACCCTGCTCTTTTGTGGTGTAGGGCCCACCATTAATGTCAGCCTGTGAAGGGAGGGGAGAGGAGTGACATCAGCAAACAGACGTCAATGAACCCCACACTCTTCCCAGTGTTGAAAGCATCCATGAAAATGCCTCCCTGAGAGACCCTCTGCTTCCAATGGCATCTTCTTTGGTTTATCTGTTCCTATTTTTCTCCATGTTCTGTGGCTACTTTCTGCCCAAACTCATTACTATAAGCAAATATTTGAGTTGTTTCTGTGGCCATTAGCACTCAGGAAATCTCACTGTGTTCTTATCTGAAACTACTTGGCTTTTAGTTTAGTAAATCATACTACTCCACCCCATATATCAGCAACCATGGTATGTATGCTATGCAACGCAATAGCAGAGGAATTAAGGTTCATTTTTGCAGACTAAAATATCATACAATGCAATAATTGATCCTTACAAGTAGAAGGTCAGATATCATATCCCTCTGACAGAGGCATCAATACTTTCAGCCATTAGGTCTAGACTTTTAACAATTAACCCTTTAACACAGAGAAAACATTGGGTGTATATTCTGATCACCTTTCTGAAAACAAGCAAATTTGAAACCTAAAGAACTCATACTGGAACCTGGTCTTTTGTTTGTTTGTTTGTTTGTTTGTTTCCAGATAATATACCTCCCATATTTTTTTTTAACTAAGAGCCATTCTGGAGCATTCTAGATTTCTTAGTTCATGGAAGTTCTATAATCCATGTCTTAAAATATTCTCTGACAATGATGCTAGTGGCTACAGCTAACACTTCTAATTTCCCTCCCACATACGAGCACTGCATACGTGTCACACACACACAGCTGACCAACCCTCACAATGCCACTGTGAGTAGGGAAGGGTCCTCCCACTTGACAAAGCAGAGACTCTTGCACTATTGTCACTTCCAAAGGCTACAGAGTGTGCACCCAGTGCCGAGTCCAGTTGAAAGTCTGGAATGCTTGCCTTTCCTATGCACAATCTAACAGGCAACCGGGCTGAGGTTTCTCTGAGAAACATGATGATCTGTACGTCTCCCCTATATCCTGGCATATATCCCCTATATCTCTTGTAATCCCTGCAGTGAAGAGCTTCGCCTTCGCCACCTAGGAGGGGAACCTGAGACAGCTGACATGAATGGAGGAGGGCTTATACTTTATATGCTCCATGAGCTGGAAAGCCATCAGCCAGATGGTAGAAACAAATCAAACTACAGCACATCAAGAAAGATATACTCCAAACTTGAACGCTATCTCAGAAATTTAGCACAGGCATCCACAGAGCTGGATTTCAGTACACAATGTAACACAGCTCCCAGTGAGCTTCCCCCAGTGTGCAACTCTTTATAAGAATACAAAAGAAGTAAATTGCCAGAGAAAATAATTGAGGCTAAAACAGTGGGTCTCAAGCATTAATGACATCAGAGTATCCTAGAGAATCTGCAAAACAGACCATTCCATCCCACTTCTAATTCAGTAGGCTGGGTTACATTTCTAATACATCTTCAACAAGATTCTCAGGGCCTGATGTGGGTCTACACTTAAGAGAACACTGGGCTGACAGTGTTTGCATAATGAATCTTTACCTTAGAAAACTATGTTTTGCTTTGATTCCTTTCATAAACTGTTGAAGAAAACAACAACATTAATGGGTACCAATGAGAGGTAGCATATACCATAAAGGTAAATAGCCTAAATTCTGGGATTCAAATCCCAGCTCAATACTCAAACTGAGTTTTCCTATCTAGAGAATATATGTGAATATATATATATATATATATATATATATATATATATATATATGAATGAATGTTGGGAATTGAAGTAATTAGTATATCTAAAATATATCTGTGCCTAGTGAACATTAATACAAGTAACTATTAACATGAACTACTAAGGTTATTGCTATATAGTCATGCATCATTTAATGATAAAAATGCATTCAGCAAAATGCACTGTTAGGAAACAAATATCAGAGGATACTTATACAAATCAAATGTTATAACTTGATTATATATATATATGTGTATATATATATATATATATATACATATATATATATATATATATTATATCTGAAAACTCCTAGGCTAGAATTTCATATATCATGGCATTGTACTGACCACTGGATCCCACTATAACACAATGACAAAGATGTGTGTGCCTAAAGACATTTAAACACACACACATACACACACACACACCCCACTGTAAAGGACAAATGGTCTGGCTTTGTAGAGTGCTCATTCTGAATGTAGCTGCTCTTGATGAGCTAGAACTCCACATGAGTTCATGAGACATATCTTTACACAACTACATACTATATAGAGACTGTGTACTTAAAGCTACACTAAATTCACTTGCTATACTGTTCTAATAAGAAATTAACTTTAGCTTACAATAATTTTTATTACTAATTTTCCTTTAATTGTATCTCTTATAAAACAAACAAACAAACACAAAAAAGAAACCTCCAGCCTAACTACAAGCACATGGTAATCAAAAGAAATGTTTAACTCTAATATTTACAGTCTATTGACACCACATCATAGGTGTGGTCTGTGCTTGGCAAATCATAATATGGCAGCAACTGGGGACATAACTTTGTAATCCCTGAACTCTCAGTGTTATAGACTAGCAAGGATGATACTCATAAGGAGTTATTTCCAAACACTCACTGCTTCATCAGATGACTGAAAGCAGAGAAATGGAGATGCAATAGTCACCTCAACTTGGAGAACTAGTCAGGCTTTCAAACCATTTCTTAAATTGGAAAAGACACCAATGGCAAAAACATAATTGTATGTAACCTATATACCATATATCTTTTCTGGAGTAAAGTATGTCTTTTAAGTACAAAAATATAAAAAGAACAAGTCTTTCCAAGTTATTCTTCCAAATTTCTCAGCATCTAACTGTTGGGAGTGAGGCCAAGCAAGGCTTTCCCTAGGCACGAATGAATGGAGAAGGAATGTAGCATCTTGTGTAAAACCAGGGACATGCTTGACAAGGTCTCTAATGGCCTGGGGCCAGGGCCTTGGTGGAATTGTGACTTTGAACCCTGAGGATCCAATTCTTCCCCTGCTAAAGGGCAATGGTTATCAGTCCCAAGGCCACCATGCACATTTGAGATATCCTGTGTTCCTTCTGTGCCACATTGATTATCATGCTGACTCTGACCCATTGTGTAATAGTTTTCCGCTGACTGTCCCATTTTTCCATGCAAATGCCATACAAGATGCTTTCATAAACACTTCATACATATTTCTGTGCCCCTGGTCCTCCTCTCAGGTCCAGGTTATCTAACAGGTGTCATGCACATAAGAAATAATCCAGTGGGTTTCTGAGCTTTCAGAGCAAACATGTCCAGAACTGATCCCAGTGCAGTGTGAGAAGGCAGGAACTACAGAACAATGGAGGGGAGGCTCAGTCAGCTCTTCATATAAAGAATCGCATGGGATACACGATACATGGTACAGAGAAAAGATTTATCATGGCTCATGGATTTAGATGTCAATCGGATCAGCTGGCTCTACAGCTCTGGGCCTGCTTCAAGGCAGGACATCACAGTGGGAGTGCATGGCAGAGCAAGCTTTCTCACCTTGAGGGCACAAAGGAAAACTACATTGGCAAAAGTCTCAGTCACCATTGCCTTTAAGGATGGAGCCCAATGACCTGAACACCTCCCTCCCATCAGCGTTAGACCTTTAAAGGTTCTATCATCTCTCAAAAGGGCTTCCCTGAGGGTTCAAGCCTTCAGTGCATAGGCCTGGTGGGGAAGGAGGGCATTCAAGATCCAAATACAAGACAGGTCCCTGAGATCCAATGCAGTTTAAAGGGCTTCAGAAAGAATCAGATTTTTAAGGTGGATCTTAAAAGATGATTAACAGATGACATGTAGGAAAATGGAGCTACTAGCCTTCACATCAGAGAGAACGGTTTGCATAAAGACAACACATACAAAGGCTAGTTTGCTCAAACCTGGAGGATGCCTGCTATGTCTAACATGTTTGAAATGCATGTGGAGAGTTAAAAACAGTTCAGTTTGGGTGCTATGAAAAAAAAGTCAAATTTTTAAATTAAAAGTATATTTGAGCTGGGCGTGGTGGCTCATGCCTTTAATCCCAGCACTCGGGAGGCAGAGACAGGTGGATTTCTGAGTTCGAGGCCAGCCTGGTCTACAGAGTGAGTTCCAGGACAGCCAGGGCTATACAGAGAAACCCTGTCTCGGAAAAAAAAAAGTATATTTGAAGCTATGTGCATAATGATCAAAAATGGTACTGTAGTTTGGAACTTAAATATTTCCTAAAAGCCCATGTGCTTAAAGGTTTGGTCCTGAATTTTACTCTAGTGAGAAATGATGGAAACTCTTATAAGGTGGGTTCTAATTGCAAGTTGTTAGCTTGTTTCTCTCTTTCACAAACCAGCTGTGATGTGAACAATTTTGTTCTGACACTCCTAATGTGCTGCTCAGCTACACTCCAAATGAACCGGGGCCAACTGTTCATGTGCGCCAAAATAAACCTTTTCTCTCTATAAACTAATTAACCCAGATGTTTGTTATAGCAGCAAAAGGCTAACAGAGATGGCAAGGAAATAAATTCATAAAGTTGGTTTTATTTTTTATTACATTTATCTATCTATCTATCTATCTATCTATCTATTTATTTATTTGCTGCTTGGTTGCTTATTGGAGGTGTGGCTCAGCATTGCTCAGGCACACATGTGGAGGTCAGATGACAACTTGGAGGAAGGTGTTGGGTCTCTCCTTACATCATAGCATAGGTTCACAAGATCAAACTTGACGGCAAATACCTTTACCTGCTGAACCATCTCACTGGCTCTCAAATGTAGATCTCATGATGTCCTGGCATCCTGTTACCTCTTGAAGGTAACAAGCCACGAAGCATGTTGTAGGAAAAGCTTTCTACACATAATCTCTTCCAAGCCCCAAACCAAGCAATGATGAACAAAGGAGAGAAGAAAGTACACAGGGGCATAATGTGAGGTCACAATGGTTGATGGCTTTCCACTCCAGAATCCACTCTGCTCATCCTGGAGCCCACTTCCTTCTCTCTACAGGGGATGTCTTCACACCACTTTCTAAAGGCAATTTCTAGATTTTTAGGACTAGAATATTATATGTGGAAACTCATTAGGAAAGGAAATACTGGATTATGCACAGAAAGCCAAGTATAATAATGAATCATTGTTTTCTTAGGGTCTGTATTGGAGAGCAGGGTGAGGGGAGGGTATAAGGGACTTTTGGGATAGCATTTGAATTGTAAATGAAGAAAATATCTAATAAAAATTGTTAATTTTTTTAAAAAGAATGAATCATTGTTTATAATAAACAAAACCTCACCAATTTTGAGAACATAGGTCCCTTTCGTTATAGATCAGAAATGCTAACATGATTCTCATCAAACCTTCCCTACCAATAACTGACTGTACCACATGAGTCCACACAGCGAAGTACCCTGATTTTTTTCTTTTTTATTAGATATTTTCTTTATTTACATTTCAAATGCTATCCTCTTTCCTAGTTTCTTCTCCAAAAATCCCCTATACCCTTCCCCCTCCTGCTCCCTAACCCAACCACTCCCTCTTCCTGGCCCTGGCATCCCCCTCTACTGGGGCATATAATCTTTGTAAGACCAAGGGCCTCTCCTCCCATTGATAGCCCACTAGGCCATTCTCTGCTACTTATGCAGCTAGAGACAGGAGCTCTGGGGGTACTGGTTAGATCATGTTGTTGTTCCTTCTATAGGGTTGCAGACCCCTTTGGCTCCTTGGGAAGTACCCTAATGTTTAAGCTCTGCATTAGTTTCACTGAAGGCCACCTCTACCATTGCTGGACAATCCTTTAAACCTTTGCAGAGAATTTCAACAAAGGGTGTGGCTTCGAGGCAATTCACTACAAGACATCAAAGAAAGTAAACAGGAGTGCCGTATAAAAAGAATGAGAAATCCCACATTTTCTTTTCTGTAAAAAAGATGGGGCACAGTAACAGGCATGGCTGTGAAGCCATGCATTCCTAGGTGGGACCCAGCCTCTCTTCCATAGCAGCTGTGAGCCAGAACATGTTCCTTGGCACACTATCAGGACCACCTAGGACACCTAGGACAAATGCACAATATCCCAGAATGTAGTTCCTTTCCCACAGGATGAGCCCTTCACTGGCTTTTTTTTCTATCCTTTCCCTCAGCTCATCCAGTCTGTGTAGACAGGTTTCACTCTATACTCCTAGTATGTCCTGGAGTGACTCCTATCACTGTACATTATTACCTGTTACTTCACCAGACATTCCCTAGATAACCAGACAGAGAAGCACACCACTATCTTTAAAAAGCAATTCCCATTAATGAATAGAACCCTACTCAAGTGACCTTTTGCTCATTACTGGCTGGGATGCTCCTCAGAAGCTGGGGCCATGCAGACAGTCAGAGGAGAGAGGTCTAGCTCACAGGAGACGGCTCAAACTGAAATATCAGGAGTCCATCTCTTTTCCAAAGCAACACAAAGGCAAGCTTTCCCCTAAGGAATCTATTTTCCTTTCTGTAAAACAGTACACAGAACCCTCCTTGCCTCCAGCCCTCCACTGAATTCCAGTTAAAATAGCTTTTGTGAAGGACAGACACGGGACACAGTGGCCATTTTTCTTCATGTGTGTGAAACCAGGCAATGAAGCCATTGTAATGGGAACAATGTGTGTTTCTTCCCTTCAACAGAACACATGACACTGTGTTTTGAGCTTGGGTGGGGATGAGGGCCAAAGTAAAGAAACCAATCCTAAAGTTTTATTGCATGAAATTCTGATAAAGAAGCACTTCGAACCCTCTTTCCCATCATCAAAAAACCCACACTGGGCAAGATCAGAGCTTAACAGAAAAAAAAAAAAAAAAAAAAAAACCCACATTCAATCCCTGAGATCATTTTCCTGAAATAGAAAACTACATATGTTTCTCAAATTTCACATCAAGCCACTGCAGAGGCCAGACTGCAGGGATAAATTGGCCCAATAAGAGAAAGAAAAAAAAAAGAAGGGAGAAGGGGAAAAAGAGAAGTAAAGAAACGTATTCTTCCACATGGCCATGTCTCCTCAGCACATTGTAGACTTACAAGCACCCAGCCACAGAGCTCTCAGTGAGAGTTGCTTATCCTGCAGCTTTTCCTTTGTCAAATTAAGAGACACTGCCTTGGATTAAAAAGACGCCTTAAATTCAAAAATGACTTCATGGTTGGCTCAGAGCTCTGAGTCTCCAGGGCTGGACGCCAGGAGCACATCTAGTTCAGAGCCTCCTTCCCCTCCCTACTGGAAGCAACCTGACTTCCAGAGAGACTGCAGGGCAAACCCTCAAGCAGAAGGGGTTGTCAGTACTAACTAAAGTCCAAGCACCTCTTTGAAACTATCTCCAGCTCAGTTTGTAGAAAGCTGAGGTTTCCTAAGAAGCAAGGATGGGGGGTTAGGGAGGAGGTAAGGGTACAAACAGGTAAAGTGGCATTTGGAAGATATTAAGTTTTAAACAGCAGGCTACACTCTAGATAAGAACCAGAAAGAAAACTAGGAGGGTGGATGAGAACCTGGGGAGAGGGTCTGACTTCTGAAAGGAAAAAGAGCCAGGCAATACTCAAAGCTGGGAGTTCTCACAAATGAATGCACTGTTTAGCACATTCTAACATACAAGTGGACATTTTTTCTCATTAACAAAAATGAAAGCAATCTTCTAAATGACTTTAGAACAAAGGATTCCCTGATAGTAGCTTCTTAATAACATTTAAATATTTTTTTCAAAGGCCCTTGAGAGAGAAGGAAAAGAAACACAGCAAAAAAGGAGGTATATAATTTTTTAAAGAGAAACTATACTGAAGGGGAAGAGAAAGAAGAGAAAGAA
The DNA here is from genome assembly GCA_902729485.2 of Mus minutoides. Taxonomy (NCBI): domain Eukaryota; kingdom Metazoa; phylum Chordata; class Mammalia; order Rodentia; family Muridae; genus Mus; species Mus minutoides. The sequence goes on along the minus strand of LR749777.1, from coordinate 1,376,166 downwards.
GGGTCAGGATTTCCATGTAAAGTTGAATCCCAGAGGTCTAATTCTACAATTAAACCTTAACTACCCATTTCTAAGGGAAAGAGCCTAAGAAAAAAAAATCCAAAGAGGTGGATGGTGGAAGTCCTCTCACCAGATCATCACATCTGCAGTTTGCAGATAAGAGTCAGGCAGGACCCATGGGACGGGGCAAGTCCTTCAAGCTCCCCTCCACCTCCCTTCTGCATCCTGTATCCCATCTTGAACACAACCACTGCTGGAGCCTTGCTATATCATATATTCCGGTACAAGATGCTAATACCGGTGATGAGACGGGATGAATCTGAAAGCTACCAGAATAAAATAATAAGAACAAAATAACCAGAAGATCCAATTATCATCCAAGAAGCAGAGCACTGGCAGAGGGGTCCACCCTGGGAACAAACTAACTGGAGTCTACAAAGAAATCCATACTATGGAGACCTGGTTTCAAGAAAAGCTACCCCTAATCAAGTGACATCTTACGGACCATCCAACCTTACCACTGGGTTTCATCCTTGGGTTAAAATACTTCTGATTTCAGTATCATGTTCACAGTTCTGAGAACGTCAACAGAGAATATACCATCATATCTATTTGCAAATGAGGAACCAAATTCTGAGACTATTTCACTTTGCCAAATTAAAATAGCAAATGGAAATACAGTTTAGAGATGATCTGAGGTCTTAGAAAAGGACAAAAGGTTAAGTAGAGGAAAAGCCATATGGCTACTCAGAAAATTTCTGCCAGGCTCTATCCACAGAAGTTATGTCTAGATCTTCAGAGCAGAGAACCTGGCGAAGAACCTTATAGAAACTGAGCACTATGGACTAGTGGATCTCAACAATGGGTGCACCTCACTGTCACTACAGTCACATGGCAACTATACCTGAAGGCGACCTTTTGCACTTAGATTTGCTCTATTTCCAAACACTGAAAAAAGCCCTCTGATCTCCCTGCCTCCATGTACCTACAGAGATAGGTGCTAGTGTCCACTCAGGACAGCAATAGAACTGAAGTTCCAAAGATCTGGGCCTTTCTTAAGCATGGATGAAAAGGCATTCTATTTAACTCTCACAGCCCCTCCTTCTGCTGGCTGGCACAATATAGTCTGTTTTCTTATTCTTTAAGCCTCTTTTTCTCCACATTAATTAATTTATTAATTCACTTTACAGCCCAATCACAGCCCTACCTCTCCTCCCAATCCCCCCTTCACAGTGCTTCACCCCACTATCCCCTCTTCTCTTTCACTTCTGAGGTCTCCACTGGGTACCAACCCTCCCTGGCACCGCAAGTCACTGCAGGACTAGATACATCCTTCCACTGAAGAAAAGCAAGACAGCCCAGTTAGGGGAGCAGGATCCACAAGCAGGCAACAGAGTCCGGAACAGCCCCTTTTCCAGTAGTTGGGGAACCCACATGAAGACCAAGCTCCATATCTGCTACGTATGTGCACGGGGTGGGGGAGGGTAAGGTCTAACCCTTGTATGTTCTTTGGTTGGTGGTTCAGTCTCTGGGAGCCCCTAAGGGTCTATGTTAGTTGACTCTTGGTCTTGTGGAGTCCATATCCACTGTAGGTCCCTCAATCTTTCCCCCAACTCTACTGTAAGACTTTCCAAGCTCTATCTAATGTTGGCTGTGGGTCTGCATCTGTTTTGGCCAGCTGCTGGTCGGGGCCTCTCAGAGGAGAGTTATGCAAGATTCCTTTCTGCAAGCATAACAGAGTACCATTAATAGAATCAGGGATTGGTTCTTGCCCACAGGATGGACTCAAGCTAAGCCAGTCATTGGTTGATTGTCCATTCCTTCAGTCTCTGATATCTTTGTCCCCTGCCCACTTCTTGTAGACAGGACAAATTTTGAATTAAACATTTTGTGGGTGAGTTGCTGACCTTACCCATCATTGAGATTCCTGCCTGGCTACAGGAGATGGTTATTTCAGGCTTCATATCATCCACTGCTAGGTGTCTCAGCTAATCCTACCATTGTAGACTCCCAGGCACCTCCCCTATCTCAAGTCTCTGGCAAGCCCTAGAGATGAAGCCCCCATTTCCATTTACTCTCCTAGCCCTCTCTCCTTGGCTTTCTCTACATCTGATCTCAGCTCCCTTCCCCACCTCATCCCTTCTCCTCCCCAGTTCCCTCCCTGGCCAGAGGAATCTCCATGTCTATTTGCATCTTCACATTCACAAGAGCTCTAAGGTACTAGAGTATTCTTCTTCAATGCCTCACTGAAGAAGATAAGATAAAACCTCCAAACTAAAGGCACTTAGGGGAAGCATTAAGCAACTTTATTTGATTTCTGAAAGACTGTACTTTTCTCCCACACATGAGCTTCTTAGTTGAGTTTGAATTTACCTTAATATAATACTAAAATAAGTAAATAAACTTTACCAAAGTAGAATTTGACCTAAAGTACCCTGATATAGCTGTCTCCTGTGAGGCTTTGTCAGTGCCTGGCAAATACAGAACTGGATGCTCACAGTCATCTCTAGGAAGGGTCCCCAATGTAGGAGCTAGAGAGAATACCCAAGAGCCAAAGGGGTCTGCAACCCTATAGGTGGAACAACAATATGAACTAATTAGAACCCCCAGAGCTCGTGTCTCTAGCTGTATATGTATTAAAAGATGGCCTAATCGGCCATCATTGGAAAGAGAGGCCCCTTGGTCTAGCAAACTTTATATGCCCAAGTACTGGGGAACACCAGGGCCAAGAAGTGGGAGTGAAAAAAAAAAAGAAAAAAAAAAAAGAATTTGACCTATTTGACCTAAAGCAAGGACAAATGGAGGTGGTTCATGCCATGTACTAGAACGTGAGATATTCTATCCATGTACTGCATTTTCTATTTAAAGCAAACTGATGCTTTGTCATTCTGTAAAAGGAAATGGATTAATGGGGATTAAATGTGTACACATGGCCACCCAGGTGAGTATCAGTAAATAGTTCTAGCTAAAGAACGTTTGGCTTCACTTCATGTTTTCAAAAAGACTTTAAAAAATAAATTTAACTATGTGTCTGTGTGGAGGTCTATGCACATGAGAGCCAGTATCATGGAGGCCAGTGGAAGGCATTGGGTCTTCTAAAGCTGAAGTTCTAGGCAACTGTGAGCCACCCAACTTGGGAACTGGGAACTGAACTTAGTTCACCTGCAAGAACAACACATGCTTCTACCCACTGAGCTATCTCCACTTTTACTTTTATAGCTCCATTACTTTTATGGATTTTTAAGTGTTCAAGGAATATGTGGCACCAACTTCTTGGTTAGAATCTCATTGGTGTTCTATTACTACAGATCAAGAATAAATAAATGGATTCGTAGATGAGGGAATGACAGAAACCGAGCTAAGGTTGCTTCAGATCATAACATCTTCCCCATAATCAGCACAGATAGTGTCCTCTATGATTATAATGCACATATTATAAATTGATATCTAAGACACTGTCCAATGCAATTTACTGAGAAATGATGGTTTTGTAATTATCTTTTTAACCTGTCCAATAGCAATTATCTTTAGTTTTTCTCTAGTAGTAAGAAAACGCCAAGATTACTTGGGTAGAAAGGTACTCAGATAAAACAGCATCCCTCTGGCTAGTTTTGACCATAAGTCTAAGTGTTGATTGATGATTATATAAATGAAAGTATAATACAGATCTCCCATGAAGATCATTTACATAAGGCTAGCTCAGCTCTGTGGCACACTCTAGGTGCCCCTGACATCTTTTTATCAGGGACACTACAGAAATATCCTAGACCATGAAGTAATCTCAAGCATGAGTTCAGGGATAAAGACGGTGAAGTAGAAATGGTAAATAATGATGAAAATAATAATAATAATAATAATAATAATAATAATAATAATAATAAATATCCTTAATTACTTCATGGGACCTTTACAATAGACCAAAGACTCTCTCTAAATTTATTTATATGACAGAGTCTACCTTTATGGTTGTGTTATTTTTACATTTTAATTCTTTCTATTATTCATCAGTAAAGAGATAAGGGTTATAAGTCTCTGAAGAGCATGGAAATATCTTCCTTATATTCCCAAACTAAGGGTAAAGGACATGTCATATTTATAGGTCATTTCTCAGCATTATTAACTACATTCAAGAATCAGCTGATCAGAAAAGACTGAATCATTCTTCCTAGAACTTAGAAGGGCTGTTTTATCTAGCTCTGTTCTGAGAAATCATCCTTCAATACAACTATAAAACAATGCAAATCAAAATGCATTAGCATGGGACAGATCATGAATAACTGCTTTTCTCTTCAAGGTCTAGCCAAAGCATCCTGCCTACAAAGATGAACAAAATTCAGTCAATTTTACTTTTAACCGGAGAGCACTAAAATTTAAAAAGACTATTAAATCACGACAAGAAACCACTCTACCCTGATCATGATGGCTTTTTTTCTTTTAAGAAAGGAGAGAAAATAAGTGCTGGCAAGGCTGTAAGAAAACCTGCACTCTGATTTGTTGCAGGTAGAGAGGTAGAGGTAGCTCTTTTAAAAGCTATACACAGAATGTCTACACAAACCAGCTTCAACGCTTAGATGATAAAAAAAACTAAAAGCAGGTAGTTGAACAGATCCTTATCAATAACTTTCACATGCTGAACATCACTGGTCCCCAAAGTTCATGGGCTGGAATCTTGGTTCCTATTTTTAGAGGATTGAGATAAGGCAGATCTTTAAGAGGGAGCAGCCATACTTAGTGGGAAGGTAGATCATAGAGGAGCACCCTGATGAACAGATTGAAATCTTTTCTGATAATGGGTTAGCTCTGCTGAGACTGGGGAGTGAATCGGAGGCTAAGGGAAGAGGATCTTATGCAGTAGGTCAGCTTCCATTCCTTCTCACTCAGGATCCTTTGAATGAGTTGATAGAACATGGGGCCCTAAGCAGAAACTGAGCAAATGAATTGCCATGTGAATTAAAATAGACATTGTCTTTTATTTTCAGATTATGCAGTCCCAGATTAGAGCAGCAGAAATCAAACTAAGTCCCCAACAATCACTGTAGCATGATCTCAAGAGTCAACAGGTAGACACCAGGAAAGCATTCCCCAGAATGCTCATCAACACACGAAGGGATGAGCAAATGCTGCATGGGTGGGAAACTGAATATTACTGTCTAGTCATAAAGGAGAAGGAAAGTCAACTACATACAACAATGAGCATAAACCTTGAAAATGTCACTAAGCAAAATAATAGAGAGACATAAGAGGATCAATAATATACAGAACAGGCAGACATGCATACAGACAGAAAATAGTTGTAGGTTACCAGGGGTTGGTGAAAGCTGTGGTACGAGATAGCAATGAGGACAGTTTTTGTTTGGCATGATAAACAAGTTCTGGAAACAGGTGACAGTCTATATAATACTGTGACGATAATCAGTACCACTATAGTATATATCTAAAGTACTTGTTTAGGAAATTTTATGCAGATTAGCATAGAACAATATTAATTACAGAAAAATAAATGTGCCAAAACAATTGTACTATATATTTAAGTAGGCAAATCACATAGCATGTCAAATACATCACAATAAAAATGTTTTATTTTAATTGTCTTATCTTAGATACTCAAATGCAAAAAGAAGTCGGGAGGACAAATACTAAGAAATGATTATGAACCGCAACACATTACAAGTAGCAGAGATCAGTATAGAAGCTGCTCCTTTACCCGAGAGTGGAAGGGATTTTTTACCCAAGTTGTGTGTGCCCACCAGCATATAAAGATGTCCTCATGTCCTATCTTCTCACTTTTCTCCAAGATGATAAGGAAAATTATCTGATCAGTGAAAGACCAGAGACCATGTTTGGGTCACATTCTGAGTCACTGTGTTAAAGACAAGCTGGTGATGCATTACTTCCTAGTTCTAGCATCGTCAGATAGCTTCCGGTGCTATTGGATGGAGACACCTGAGCATGTCTGTATCCAGACTGCTAAGCCTGGCCCTACATTGTAACCTGCAGTGGGTATGTGTAGCCTTCCACCCTGCCCAGTACCCATGTGTGCATACATGCACATGAACATGCAGATGGTATTCACCATGAGCTTCTGAGCTTCATTATCCACCCTGTATACCAAAGTTCTAAATATTAGAGGTAAGTGGCTGCTATCTAAGATGTGCTGAAGGTTTGGTCTGTGATCTGAGTGCTGAGGGGGAGGAGTAGTACTTGTAGAACTTAATAAAAGACAAGCAGGTGTCTCATTGATGGGGCTATTGCAGTGTTTGCCCTCTCTTTGGTTGCCTTAGCCAGGAGATGAGGTAACTTTTCATACCTTAGCCTATGTTCTTTTTGCTGTCAGTCAGAACCCCAGTGTCTAGGAAGAATAAGTGGCACTCAAAACTTTTGGCAGCAGGATACCTATAAGAGGTTTAAACAATGGAACTAATTTTACTTGTCCTAAGTGATGGATGGCAGTGCAGTTGCTCGGGAGAACACAGGTGCATTGGGGTGATCGGGTAGCAGTTAACAAGGAATTGTGAGAAGGCCCCTCTGATGGTCAGCTTTTCTTACCACGGCAAAATACCTGAGGTCATTTATTTGTACGAGGAAATGGTTTATTTTGTTTCACAGTTTCAGAAGATACGATATGTAACTGCTCATTCCCATGAGCAATAGGCCTGGGACATTGCTACACATGTGGAAGCACATTGAGGGAATCTGCTCATCTTGTGGCTATGAGCAACCAAAGAGCAGGAAAGCACTGCCATAGCCCTGTCAATGGGATACCTACCTATGCTTTATTAAGCTATACCTCTACCACCAACAGGGACTGCCCTGTCCCCTCAGCACCCAGACCACAGACCAATTCTTCACCACATTAGCTTTGGAGACATTTCAAGATTCAAATTATTACAACATCATATCAAGCCTAAATATGTGACAAGATGAATGTAGGGTGTGGTGGATTGAATAGATTTGGCCCTATAGATTCACGTGGTTCAATGCTTGGCCATAGGGAGTGGCATTATTAAGAGGTGTGGCCTTGCTAGACAAAGTATGTCACTGTAGAGATGGGCTTTGAGGTCATCTATATTCAGGCTCTGCCCAGTACAGAAGATAGTCTCCTCCTGTCTTCTGTGGAATCAAGATGTTGAACTCACAGCTCCTTCTCCAGCACCATACCAGCCTGGATGCTGCCATGCTAGGTGCCATAATGATAACGGACTGAACCTCTGAAACTAAGCCAGTCACAATTGAATGTTGCCCTTTATAAGAGTTGCCTTGGTCATGGTATTTCTTCACAGTAATGAAACACTGAGGCATAGTTATACTGATTAGAATATTACATAGATATTATCTACAAATAATGTTTATAACAAAAATAAGGTACTATTAAATGAAAAAACTTGAATAAGATAATAAATAATGCTGTGAATTTGAGCTGTTGAAAATTCCATTATAAAATGACTACAGATCAATAGTGCAACCACAACCATCTCCTGATAAAGGAAGCAAGGAACAATGAAAAAATTAACAACACAATAATATCCCTTATTAACCTCACACACAGACATAGAGAACTAGTAATATTAGGGAAATTCTTGCTATTTTAAAGATGATTACAAGGTTTTGTTATTCTTATTTTTTGGAGGTAGTATTTCATCCTACAGCACAGAATACCCAAGAGCTAAATATTTAACCCAGGTTGGCCTTGAGTTCACAGAAATCCTCCTGGCTCAGCCTCCAAAGGCTTTAGCTAAAACATCCAGTTCCTAAAGACCATAATTTCATCTCTTTACAATAGAATAAAGACAATTCATTGAGAGCCAACAAAGAGTCTGAAATTGTTGTAGAAGTAAAAAGAAAATAAAAGTATATAAAACAACAAAATATAAGGTAAAACAAATTCAAAATTTTAGAAAATTCAGCTGTTTTCCCCTAGAGTATAAATGTCCCAGAAAATGTAGCATATAACCTCTGAATGAAACACATTTTCTCTTGTACCTAACAAGCATAATCATCCATTTCTTTTGGCTCATGTCAATAAAAATAAATCAACTGAAAAGACAATTTTCTAATACAAAATAATTCATAATAATATATGCAGCTTTTCTGCCCTCCAAAAGTTAAAAGACAATACTTCACTCTATATATGGTCTGTATACTGTGAACCATCCCAAAGAGTACAGCACAGCATAGAGCAGGTGGAGGCAGATACCAACACAGTGACAAACAGAATCAACAGTGATGTCAATGATATGTTACCTCCCTAGAACAGAATGTCCATAATTAATCTAAAGAAAAACAGCTGACAAACTCTAAAAGCAAATCCCACAATATATAGGATCTATGTGCTTCAAAGATGGCAAAATTAACATAAGAAGAAAAGTCTCAGAAACGAGGACAGCCAAAGGAAGTTATAGAGATATGCCCAAACAATACATATTGTGGAACCAAGAAAGGGCATTAGGTTAAAAACTAAAGTGTTATATAGAAATTTGCACCTGTATAAAATCTTCTACCTTGGAGGGAGGCTCATGATGCAGGATATTCCAAGGTGAGGTAAAACACTCCACCCTGTGGGTAAGCTCCTTAACCATAGAAAGCAAACAACTCAAAGGCTTCAGGAAGTCCCTGAAGCTGACCAGGTTTACTAAGTATCCTCCCTCTCCACGTAATCTAAGCAGTAAGAACTGCTGGGAGACATTCTCCAACATCTAAATACCAGCCGCATCTAATCTTCAGAAAGCCCCTCAGCGCTCTCAGCCTCTGCCTCTACCAAGTCAAGCTGCCCTTGCAAGCCAAGGACTCTCCTCCCAGTGGGACCCTTCAGACCAGGAAAGATCCAGCCCATGGGCCCCCACTCCATTCTCACCTCTTCCTCCGCATCCAGCCACATCTGAGGTGCCCAAGAGTCTGAGAACCAGACGTCCTGGCCTCTGCACAGGTCCGGGGACCACCAAGCCGTCTCCAGAAATCCCTGGGACCTCAGACAGCGCTCTCCCACCCCTGGAGTGGGGTCCAGCAGCTTCACATAGCCAGATACCCGCCCGCTCTGGCACCAGCGTGGGGTAAGCGCAGTCAAAACTTCCCGCGTCACACCTCCCCCAGTGGCCCGACCACCTTGGCAGAGTAGACTCAGGGACACCTCATAACTCCACAAAGCTGACTGGAAGAGGTAGAAACTAGCTGAACTGCCTGAAAAAGACGCTTTCCAACCTGTCGAACTGCCTGCAAACTGTACAGATTTGGTGCGTTAACACCCATGATAGGATGGGCTTTTGTGATGTAGCTGTCTTTGAGTTATTTCTCTTCCTGTAAGTAACCCATCACTCACATTCCTGTAAGTAACTTGTAACAAACTCATGGGTTCACCGAGTTGGATTTTGATGGTATCTATATGTATCGGTTACTTGTTCTCTCTGTGGAGGAGTCATTTGTTTGCATCTGCCAAGAACAGTGTCACCCACCACTGTACAAAGAAATTTGAACAAAGAATATGGCTAATGATAATATGTCAACCTTGGTTCCTTAATTATAATAAACATACCACATATTAATACATTAGTTAGAAAAAAATTGGCATTTGGCATCTGAGAAACTCTTTGTACATATTCACAGTGTTCTTGTAATCCTAAAACTATTTTCAAATGCTTATTTGAAATTATAATTGAATTAATAAAACATAGTTATAAATAATGTATGGAATATCATGAACTTTTAATAATATAAAGAACCTTTCTCTCAGACGCACTGAGTTCTCCAGACAGCTTCATGCACTCCTTGCTTCAGCCAAGCTTCTCGTGCTCCCTTCTGGACACCAGGAAGCTCACAAATGAACCTTGTCAAAATTATAAAGAAAAATACAGCATCTACAAAATTTTTGGCATCAGTGCAGTCTTTGTATTACTGTTTCCACTTTGTTGTTTTTTTAGGTTTAATCACTGTTTTCTTTTTTCTCTTGGCTTTTTTTGTTTGTCTTCTTTTGTGCTGTGCACTGATCCCGTGACTGACTGATGGCTACACAACCAACCCGTTTTGATTGCACTTCCTAAAAGTCATTTCAAATCGCTTCAGAGGATATATACATACAAATATATGAATGCATGCAAATATGTTTCTGTCTCGTGATGAACAATTTTATTATTCACATCTCTGACTAACCATTTCTCATGATCTGAACAGTTACCCACTCAGTAGTCAGAATGTGGCAAAATTACTAACACATTCAATTTCAATTCTTAAATTGCAATAACAGTACGAACACCAGTACGCTAACAGATGGTGGCTGAGTACCAATTGAATTAAAAATTGTCAATATGCTTACCATAGAAAAAAAAGGAAGGTCCTTGATAAAGGACAACCATTTTTCATTTTTATTATTATTGCTATTGCTGTTGTCGTGGTCGTTGTTACTGTTATTATTTTTCTTTATTAAAGTAGCAGTTAACTCTTTTCATTAATACAGTAGAAAGTGTAGACATGAATCACAAATCAGAGGCCTAGCAGTGATTTTTCTCAGGACTCAGATAAAAAAGAAAGCAGCTAAATCAAATTCCTTTCTTAGGGGAGAAGGAAAAAGAAGAAAGAAGGACCTTCTTAGACTGTCATTGCCAAAAAACAAGCTTGTAACCTTTAGACCAGGTGAAATTCGATCCCTTCTTAGCCAATAACAAAAAAGAAAAACACCCTCTAGCTTTTTTGGCACTGACTTCATCAAAGCCACCCAAAGCAAGCACATGAAAGAGCCAAATGAACACCAAATCCGAACCTCACCTTGACTTTTTGGGTGCCAAGTTCCTTCTCTGTTGCCCAGAGTTCTTTTGGCATTGACACACTATTTCAGGCCTCATCTCCCTTGTTCTAGTTGGGACAGACAGGAGGGACTTTTTGTTTGAAAATGCTTTATTATTTAATACTAGATGGCGCACACTTACCCACAGTATCCAACACTCCCTGTAAGGACTCACTGAGGAGTAACATTGTTTCTCCATTCACCTGGAGAAACAATGGATTTACTGTAGACAGACCATCGGGACTTCTGTGCAATGTATCAGGAACTTACTGTAAAGACTCTGCCAGAAAGAGGGAACTAGGCAGCCAATTATTTTAAAACTAAATACACAAACAAGAACTGGACAGGATCTGGGGCCACTGAGAGACTCTCTCTCAACAAATAAAAGGGGAGACCCATCAAAGAGAACACTCAACTTGAAACTTAGACATCTACACAAAAGCACACACACTTACCACACAAATAATACAATGAATGATTCAGGTGCTTGTTATAAAAGAGCGACTGGAGAAAGTAGTTTCAATGGGATTCTCACAAGCTTGCAGGAGTTATGGTCCCCACTAACAAATAGAGATAGTAAGGCTCGAAAGAAGAGAAGATGCATGCCCAAGGTCACATAACTATTACGAAGCAGTACATTTCAGTGTGACATCCACAGTGTGTGTATGCATGCCATTTCATGAAGTTTATTTTAGTCAGGGCTAGCCTCTGAAATCCCATATGTTGGTGTCAAAATGCAGCAGGAAATAACAGGAAATGAGTATGTTCAGCATCCAGAGTCACGGGGAAGAGCCGAGGACCAACTCAACACTGATCTGAAATGAGTGATAGAGAAATGGCAGGAATGTGAGAAGGGAAAAGATGGAGGGAGAGAAAAATGGAAGGAGGGAGGAAGAGAGGGAGGACAGAGGGATGGAGAAAGGGGACATGGAGGAGGAAGTGGCCGTGGCTTAGCAAGCAGTGGTCCCGGATGCTCCTCCTTTTTGGTTTCATTTCTCAGCCCAGGAAAAATCACAATTTGCTAGCAGTACCTTGACTAATAGACACATTTGGCTAAAATAGTATAACATTTTGTTCATTACTGCAGAAAAGCAGAAAAATAGACAACAGAAAGGTCCTCTCAGAAATTACTTTAGATAATGCCAAGCGAAGAGAGCAATGCTGAGGATAAGAACTCCATCCACACAGCACCCTCCACAGTGGCCTTGACTGTGAGGAGTTGTACTGTCTAGGGCAAAGCACAGACTTCCGTCTTTCTCCAACCTTCTCTCTTAAGCAGGGTGGAGAACTAAGGATGGGTAAGGTCATCATCATCTGTACCTGGATCCCTTCCACACTGAGGGGCCTCTGGCGAAGCAACCTTACACTGGGGTGGCAGGGGCAGGTTGACATGAAAATGGATGTACATGTGAATTACATCCTTTATTATTATCTCTCTCTGGGAGCCCCTAGGCCAAACTCTGACTCTCATCAACTTACCCCAAGAAAAGGCCACAACCATACCAAGGGTGACAGGCAGAAAAGGAGCTGTCCCTGCTCTCCGCTCCTCCTGAGCATACATAAAGAGACAGAGGAGGGTCTGACCCTCTGCAGGTACTGACTTTTAGAAACAAAGCCAGCCTACCTAACCCATTCAGGAGCATCTGTCTCATTTCACAGGGCCTTATCTGTCCTCTCCAACTGCTTCTTATCCTCAGAGGTTGCCAGGTCCAGATCCTGATTCCTTCTCAAATCAGAAGACCAATCATTTCTCTAAATCCCTTTGAAGATGAGGTCAAAATGACCATCACTTTGCCATACTGAGCTTTCACACCTCGCTCTCTTCATCCCCACATACAGCAACCACAACCTCAAATCAGTGAGCATTTGTAAAAGTATTCTCATGTGGAACACAGTTTATTTTTAACATGTATAAGTTACTCAAATGTAACCATTGTCTTAACACAGGTTTGGGATAATTCTAGGACATTTTCATAAAACGAGGCTTAAGTTCACAACACATGCACTCAGCTAATACCCATTTCCTTGCAAAACATATCCTACCCTAACTTCTGAAGCATATCTTTTTCTTTCTTTAATTCACCACACAAAAGAAAACTTCAGAAAGAGTTGGAGTGGGTTCTGAATTTTAACATCTCCCTTCAAATGTGTCCAATTTTAATGACTGGTCTTCACCTTGTGTACTCACATTCCCAGCAAGATTGGAAACAATGGGACTTAGACATATGCAGTGGAGGCAGAAGATAGATTCAAGATGTTTCAAGTATGCAAAATCACATGCAGATGGAAAAACATTATGTCCCGTCAAAGAGAGTTAAGAAAGCAATATATAGAGAGACACCCAGGACTGGAAGAACACAAATAAAATCTAACTTGTAATTAACATACCGTGCTGTGACACCTGTTGCCTTCCATGATAAGAAGTCTGGTAGATCAAAGAAATGTCCCGCCTTATCCCAGCAAATCTCTCTCAAGTTCTGCCAAATTAAATATATATTAGAATCAATTAGGAGTTTTTTTTCCCCAACTCTTCTCCCCTTTCAAAAATGTTTCAAATTTTTCAAAACAAAAACGGAGCCAACAATATTCATGAAAACATCTGTGTAAGGGCTTGGGGGAGGGTGGTAGAAAAGTAGTATTTATACAGGAAAGAAAACATGACAATTATTGATCCTTCCAAAAATGACCATAATTTTCCTTTCGTCCCCTTTGCAACCTGGCCAGGGAGAAAGCATTTCTGTGGATATACAACCCAGCCTCTTGGCAAAGGCAAGAGGCTATGCTTCAAACATGGAGTAAGAAGTTAACAGCTATACACGAGAAAAAAAACCTACACTAAGTACTACTCAAGGAATATTCAATGTGCCTTGTCATGAACATTCCCGGCATACTGACTGGTACCAAAGTCAACTCAAAGAACTCCCAGCCCGAGCCAGTATATAGTCAAATCAAGAGGATGTTGGAACATTTAGACATTTATATTATTCCATATTGTCAAATAGCCAACTTTTTTTTCTTGCTGCTGGGCTTTCCTTTCATCTACCAAATCTGGACAATTCAGTCCTCACTTGCAGCTCTGTTCTTTCCCATGACTCCAGCCCGCCTGTACACTGCGTTAACCTTACAACCACTGAGGGAAGTCCAACTCAAAATTATACCTAGCTCCATACCACACACATAAATGTTAGGGTAATGTGGTCGCTTGAATATGCTTGGCTCAAGGAGTAGCACTATTAGGAGGTATGGCCTTGTTGGAAGAAGTGTGTCACTGTGGGGGTGGGCTTTGAGACCCTCATCCTAGCTACCTGAAGAAAGTATTCTATTTGCCTTCTGGCCAAGAAGTAGAACTCTCAGCTCCTCCAGCACCATGCCTGCCTGGATGCTGCCATGCTCCCACCTTGATGATAATCGACTGAATCTCTAAACCTGTAAACTAGTCCCAATTATAAGTTGTCCTTTATAAGACTGCCTTGGTCATGGTATCGCTTCATAGCAATAAAACCTTAACTAAGACAGGTAATGTACTTCATTTTTTCTGCACTGGAAGCTCTATGAGGTTAAAGATTTTGGCAGCTTTGGTGACCATGATACCTCTCTTCCTACATACTGAGTGGACTTTTGGCTGCTGAGTGGATATTCCATAAGTTTAGTCCTCTCATGATAAGGACTTGATTAAGTCAGCAATGACATGTGACTTAGCTAAGCCAAGCACAATTCTTCATGCAGGATTTTAAAATCAAGGTTGAAATGAAGCCATTCAAGCTCTGCCTGTAAATGGAAACTTGGAAAGGACGAAGCAACTCCTTTCTGCAAAGCTCCTAGAGCTGAAGAAGTAAAGACAACAGACGACAAAGCAAGAGAGACTACCAGTCACTTGATTTTCTATGTCTTCTTGCTTTTAACTATTCTTTGTTACAAGACACACAGAAAGGAATTTATCATAAACTCAGGGTATTTCTGGAACCTAAAGGTAATGGTGCAGACTTCACAAGAACATATTGTGCCTTTGTGGTACAATACAAATCCACTAACCTACTAAACAAATTGCTTAGCTTCCCCTTCCAGTCTCTCTGCTGTGACAGGGGTCTGTCACAGTACAATGACTTCCACCTGTGTGGCTTGTCTTCTCTCAGCAATGCAAAAGAGCTAGCAGTTATTACATCAGTTTGACAGACACATACCTAGTTTATACATGTTTGTATTCTCAAATTCCAGATTTTTTGCTACTTACTGTCCCTTGAAATTCTGCTTTAGCACACAAATCCAAGTCCACGCACTCTCTTAAGTGCAGGGTTCTGGTGCAATAAGGATATCAAAGGCTCAAGTATAAAAGCCAAAGTACTATAACCATTCTGTTACCATGTATGTGAAAAGCCTTTGTTGAGAAGGAAATGGATCCCAAATTTCTCTTTAGATATTCATACATTTTAACATCAAATAAATCAGAGCTTATGATTTACAAAATATTCCTAACACAGCTATGAACTTGTATAACCCTGAACACTTAACAAG
Organism: Mus minutoides; assembly: GCA_902729485.2. Taxonomy (NCBI): domain Eukaryota; kingdom Metazoa; phylum Chordata; class Mammalia; order Rodentia; family Muridae; genus Mus; species Mus minutoides. Next base: position 1,360,883 of record LR749777.1, on the reverse strand, counting down.
TGACATCTAGAAAGTAGTAGCCTTTGATATTACGTGGGTCACACTGCCAGTATGCCTTTGGATATTCTGAAAAACCTATTTCCATGTGCCTTGTGGTTGCGGCAGTTGGCGGTCATGGAAAAGGCAGCCTCCTTCCTTCATTCCAAAAATGCAAGGCCAGTCACCAGGCATCAAAGGCCAAACCACTACAGAACAACCACTACTTCTAGTCAAAGCCAAACAATCACCCTGAGCTGAGAAAACAACTGCTTCTGTTAGGTTTTATGTAAGGTTACTAAAGGCCGTACATGATGGCAATCTTTTCCCTGGAGACATACCAATAGCTGCTGTGGACAAAGATATCTAAGCAGAACATCTCTGAGAAAGCTCCAAGGTTTTTTGTTGTGTCCTGACAGTAGGAGTGAGGAGCCCAGAAACACTTCCTCCAGAGCTCATCCCAGCCTTGTGTATCCAAGTCTGAGACTCCAGTCATCTTCTGCATAGAACGAAGTACCAGAACTAACATGCTAGAAAGCATCAGGCATCTTTACAAGGAGCATCAGAAAGACTACACAGGTTATATTTATTTATTTAGGAACATATCAACACTTAATGAAAAAATGCCATGAATTCTGAGGAAAGCAAGAATGGAAAACAAAAGGGTGATGTTACGTGATTATATTATAGTCTCAAAAATTTAAAAAAAAATTGAGAAAGAAGGCACATGGTCATGGAAGAGAAACGGACAAACCCCCTGCTTTCTCTGCAAATTTGAGTGTCTGTGGATTGGCTGACACAGATTAGAGGGAAGAGCCTGGGTGACAGAGATGTGTCTGGAAAGGTGACAATTGCTTGAAAGACTGGCTGGCTCTGAGGTTCCAATAAAATTCTCCCACAAAGCTACTAGATTTACAAGAGTTTTGCCATCTTTGGCCCATGAAGATAGATTTCTAACTAGTTCTGCACGAAAATTCCTTTGCCCTTCACCCTCCCCAGTCACTGACGTCCCAGGCAAAGACTCACTGAATTAATTATCTTCTTGTGTCCACGGAACCTACATCAGGACAGTTACCAACTTGCTCCCTCCACGATCTACAACAATGTCCCCATCCTTTGAATTCCTTGATTTTCAGCGCAATTCTTAGGGCAGGCAATACATAACACTCACATCTAAGGAGGTAGGAACTGAGGATTAGACTCAAAGAGCTTGACCTTAAGTCACCCACGGTGTCTGCTCTAAGTAAGTGTTTATTTCTTACATTTTGTAGCTGCATCTGCCTGGGGTCCTAGCAGAGCTATGGATTTGGGGCCTTTGGAAATGCCTTGATGAAACTTCTGTTATTCATTCCACGAGAGGAAAACAACAGCTAGAAACCCTTCCAAAACCATTTCAGAGATTCCAATTTTAGTCTTAGATGACTTACTTAGCTTGTATGGACTAAACCAAACCTCTGTGCATAAACAGTCCATAAGTTAGACGGCCACACAGGCCAACTTAAGCTGTGTCTCAATGTGGGATATTTTAATCCAGTTCCAAGTAGGAAGTCAAAAAGAGTTAAAGAGTTAAATCACTCTGTCCCCCAGATATTGAGGAACTAAAATTACCATAGTCTTCCAAGAAATAATAATTCAGCAGTGATTTGGGGTATATAACTTGGGGCACAAGGTTCTGTTTTCTAGTAACAATCCTTTGAGCTAAGCAATTCATTGGCTTGAAAGCAATCAAGAACAGCTTGGCCCCTACCATTTATTACTACATAAAACCATAGCATTTCTTTGGAGGAGGCTATTACTCAAAACTCACATAGCTTTGCATCTCTAAAGAGGGTAGGGGCACAACAAGTATACCCAAGGTTCAAGACCAAGGGCCTGGGACAGAGGAGAGTCCTCCTGATGATCTGCAGTGTCTCTAGAGCTGGGAGGTTTCTCTCTTTCTAGATGTTGAGAAATATTTTAGGAAACAAGACAGTTACAGAAAGAGCACCAGGATGCAGGGAAAAAATGAGAAAATTGGGTTTAATTTATTATTAATTGCAAAGAGATTCTAAGTTATTTCTGCATCCTGTAAATGAAAGTGAGCAGGTAGACCAGAGCTCCTTAACCTCCCATACAATAAATGATCCTGCCTGAATACTCAAAGTCCCATACCATTCATGTTTTCTAGAACTATCCATGAAAATACAAAGCTTTATCCTGGCTTTATGTTCACGTTTTGAAATTGGAATGTCGACTGAGAGCCCAGAGGTAGGAGATTTCAGGAAGCCTGTTCCTCACCGTCATTCTCAAGAGAAAACAATCCTGAAGCATGCATCAGGTCAGAAGTCCAACCAATACCTTCCTGGGATGAAAGAAACTAGTGTGTGTTTCAGCCTCCCACCTACAGACGGGGCAAACACTAACAGTGCTTCTAGGCAGACAGGCAAATAAACTGGGATCTGAAGGACCAGAGGCATCTTTCTAACATCTAAGGTCTAACAATTCATCCCTATGTTAAAACATCCAACAGCTTCTTAGGGCCTCACACTCAGTCCTAAGCCTAGCTCCTGGGGGGTCCAGCTGGCTCCAGCTCATCCATCCTAATTGCTAGGATGTCTTTCAGGGATCGTCTTCCAGGCTTCTCTAGTAACATTCACTCTACCCTTGCTGCCTTTATTTTAACTCAACACATTCTGCTCTTTTATGGCTCCATGCCTCTGATGCTTCTATGTGGACTGCTCTTGCACCCCCATCCCACCCCTGTACTTAGGCTTTTCTGAATCTCCTGTCCTTGATGCAAACCCAGCTCAGATATACCTTTGCTGAGAGTCTCTCTTCCCTCTATGTAACTGATCATACTGATTACACACTCATATACTCAAATCCATCTTCCAAATGACAACTTCTTTTAGAGGGCAAAGGACCTGTCTAATTCATGGGGAAAAACCATGAAAAACACTTCCGGAGATGTAAAATTTAAAGCTAGACACTGGAGCTGGAGAAAGATGGGCAAAGGAAAGGTAATTAAAAATATGATGTATGACAATAATGTAATGACTCTGATACCAAAGCCTGGTGAGTCAGCTTCATAACTTTATCACAACATTTTGTGTGCAGTCATATATCTGTCTCTAATGAGTAATCACAGACAGGGTTCAAAAGAGAGAGGGGGCTTTGGACTTGGGGTGGCTAACACATGCTCCATAGCAACAAGACTTTACTTGGAACTTAAGATCACATAGACTATGAATCTATGCTACTGCTGAAGAAAACTGGTAAGCAACAAAGACCTGGGTGTGTACAGCACAAAAATCCCAACTAGAAAAGGGTTTGTCCCATCAGCTATTTGTATAATGGAATAATCCCACAATACAATTGATTTCATGTATTTACGTGCAACCTCTGCTCACTCACATACTCTAGAGGTATTGTATAGAAAGGTAAACTCCTAATGGACACGAGAGTTGACTTCCTAACCATAGTGTAGTGGCACCTACATGGCAACTGGCAGATGCGAATCATCAATGCTTATTTGACCTAGGACTATGACACCACGGTGTACCCTTGGAAATAAGTTTGCACTGAAGTAGCTAAGAAATATGGCATCTGGTGACTCTGTGTGTCACTGTTGTCCTTACAACCTTCTAGCTGTGCACCTTTAGAAAACTCAATCTCTCTAAAACTATTTCCTCAAATTCCATACGACTGTCACCTACCTCAAGAGATAGTGTGCTTACTATATAACTCAACAAGTCTTTCGATGATATAATAGGCCTCCATTGTCTTCAAAGCATTTTATATGCATATTTGATATAATCTGTACAATAATATAAGGCAGAGAAGTAAGAAATGTAACCATCACTTTACACATTATGTAACTAATGCCTCAAAAGGGACCACAATCACATGACAGGTAAGTTGGAAATCAGATTTTTGCATCTTTAACACCCATCCAGTGTTAATTCAGTCTCCCATTTCCCCAAAAGGTTTTTTTTTTCTTTAATGGAAAATGCCAGGACAGGAGAGTTGCCTATCACCTAGATGACTGAACTACAGATTGATGTTCTTAATACAGAAGAGCAAGGGAGGCCTGAATGTAAAAAAAGGTGTTGGAAATAAAGTATTGGAGTAAACAAAAGAGGGAGAAGGTGTGAAAAATGAGAGATCCACTCCAGATTTTGTGCTGGACCCCCATGCTGTTCTCCTTACTGCTTTTCTGTCTCCTGTATGAGCCGCTTTCTTTGGTGGATCTTAAAATACGGATGCTCCAAAGAGTGTACACTACAGCCTCTTAACTCACTGTTTACATATGCACTGGGAGACTTCAATTAATTCCTTGATTTCAAGAACCATCAGAGTAGAACACACTGAATCAAATTCTAATTCAAACTCTCCTCAGAAGTGTCTCCTAGATGTCACACTCACCTCCAAACCTTCCAATACAGAAAACCTGTTATCTTCCCCAGCATGGCTTCTTCCTCCTTAGTTCTATGTCTGTTGAACAAAGAAGTCATGTTCTGTCTCTACTTCTCTATGAATCCTTATATTCAGTCATCCTTTCTGTTTTAACTCTCAGTTCACTCATGAACAGGTTTCTATCTTTACATCAGAGCTTTTTAGAGATACAAAACCAACTCTATAGGTGTATGAATGTATATGCCAAATCTCTGTGCATGTGTATGTATGTGCATATACAGATGTGTTCAAATGCACTCATCACTGAGGTATCAACTCTACAAGGGCCTTGAAACACTCCATGAAACTGCAAATAAGCAGAACTGGATGGTTCCATGCTGTATGTGCCTATTTATTCTAGTTTTATTTTTGTTGCTATAAGAAAATATCCAGACAAAAAGCAGCATGGGGGTGGGGGTGGTGTATTTGGCTTACAATCCCAGGTTATAGTCCATCATTTTGGGAAAGTCAAAGCTGTAATGAGAGCACCTCATCATATTATATCCACAAGAAGAGCAAAATCCTTCCTTGTTTGCTTCCTTGAGGCTTAGGCTAGCTTTCTTCTCTTAGACAGTTCAAGGACCAGCCCATGAGATGGCATTACCCACATTCAAGGTGGAGCTCCCAACACAATTAAACAATCAAGATAATCCACCATAGAAATGTCCATAATGAAACCTAGACAATTCTCGTGTAAAACTCCCCAGTTGGTTCTTAGTTGTGTCAAGTTAGAAATGAAAGCTAAATATCATTTGTACCTGGTGAATGTCCCAATCCCCATTCTTTCCATGAGCTGTTCACTGTCTGTCCTTCTCCTTACATTGAATCTCCTTAAAGACAGGACTGGGGTTTTATCGTAATCTATGCCTAAGATCTAGCATGGTATATGATGCATTCTAGCTGAATGGAAGAATAGGAATGAATGAGCAGAGATGTACTAACTAAATAACAGTTTGTGGAAATGAAAATAAGGAATGAATGGATACATGAATGAGTAAGTACTGTCCTAGTTTCTTTCCTTTTTTTTCCCTTTCATTCAAGTTAATGGCTTTTCTCAGTCTGTTTCGGGAGCAGAAACATATTCTAGCCAAGCCTGACTGCCAGGAAGACAAATTTCTCTTCTCCGGGTGAGTAGGTCCTTTGGAGAAGTTTCATTTTAATTGGAAAATGGATTCATTCACTTCCTGGCATGGGTTCTTGGGTCAGCACAGCGCCATTACATAGCTGCCAAGCAGCAACTGATAGAGGGGACTGCAGTAGGGAAAGAGCTGCATCAGATTGGAGGACCTTAGGACATCTGAGGACAAACAGGCATTAGTTCTCATCAAGCTCAGACACACATCCTTCTTCCCCAACAATCCTGACCCTGGAATTTTATTCATCCCCAAGCCTTGAAAGGTAGGTGTTCTTATACATTCATGGGGCTTACCTAGAAATATGTGGCATTACTTGTTCATTATGCAATAGTTAGAGGGCTCCTTCATCATTTCACACTAGACATACACAAAGGCCACAACTGATATGTTACCTCATTACTCAAACAAAAATAGGGGATGAGAATGTCCTAAAATCTCCCCCAATGATAGACACACAGCTATCAGACAACACAGAAAGCATCTCTTCTAGGAACGTATCTTGTATTGTTTTTCAAAAATCTTTGGAGAAGGTAGTAAACTCTACAAGGCCTTTGTGGCTAAGGTGAACACTCTAGCTTACATCTTAACCCAGAATTTGTAGCACATATTAGGCATCAGCCAAGATGGTCAGAATCAGTTTCATTGCCAATATTAGGATTTTCTTGGGGGTGGGGATTCTGATAATAACTCTAAAGATACAGGTGAATAGACTATAGTGTCTTCCTAAAAATGAGCGTAGAATCTAGCATGGGAGACATAGGTCTTCATGCTACTTAAGAGCAGCAAGGATATTGAAGGAGATGGACATTTACTTAGCATATGCCAGAAAGAGCAAACAAATAAATGCATAGCCTCGCTGAATGAACCCAGACTATAATATTATGACCTAAACATTGCTATGAATGAAGAACATGAGACTCATATGTATTTGCTGACAGAACTACTAATAGCAGAATCAAGGTTGATTAAGAATAGCCAGACTCCAAAAATGGAAAAATGTGGTGAAGTGAAATTAGCATTCAAATGAATTAATCTTTCAGAAGTGCTCCTTGAATACTAAGTTACACACACACACACACACACACACAGAGAGAGAGAGAGAGAGAGAGAGAGAGAGAGAGAGAGAGAGATACTGTGAAGATATTCAGTAATCGTTGTAGGACATAAAATTAAAACCAACAGTGATTAAATTCACTAGCTTGTCAAAGGCTGGAAACTACGAAGTGGCACTAGAACTTATTGTGTTCCCTGCTGTCTGGCTCTGGGGTCTATGAGGTGTTGGAAGATACAACTAGAGAGGAATCTTGGAGATGATTATAATTGTTTAAATAATTTTAACTTTACTTTTATTGTATATATTTTGTACATCTGTGCACCATACATGTGAAGTGCCTGCATAGTCCAGAAAATAGAAGATACACTGGGACTAGAGGTATAGATAGTTGTGAGTTGCCATGTAGGTACTGGATATTGAACCCAAGTCCTCAGAAAGAGAAGCAAATGCTCTTAACCAATGAACCATCTTTCCAGCCCCTGATTTCAAAATCTTGTTCACAATCCTCAAGCTGGCTAGAAAGAACATGTGAACTACTCCAGATGACTGTTCAAGTTCTGAAATACCTGGTTTATAAAGCACAGAATCCTATAGATGACTGTGAGCATCCACTTCTATATTTGCAAGGTACTGACATAGCCTCATATGAGACAGCTATATCAGGGTCCCTTCAGCAAAATCTTGCTGGCATATGTAATAGTGTATGGGTTTGGAGGCTGATTATGGGATGGATCCCAGGGTGTGTAGTCTCTGGATAGTCCATCTTTTCATCTTAGCTCCAAATTTTGTCTCTGTAACTCCTTTCATGGGTATTTTGTTCCCTATTCTAAGGAGGAATGAAGTTTCCACACTCGTTGGTCTTCCTTCTTCTTGATTTCCTTGTGTTTTACAAATTGTATCTTGGGTATTCTGAGTTTCTGGGCTAATATCCACTTATCAGTGAGTGAATATCTAATGACTTCTTTTGTGACTGGGTTACCTCATTAAGGATGATATCCTCCAGATCCATCCATTTGCCCAAGAATTTCATGAATTCATTGTTTTTAATAGCTGAGTAGTACTCCAATGTGTAAATGTACCACATTTTCTGTATCCATTCCTCTGTTGAGGGACATCTGGGTTCTTTCCAGGCTTCTGGCTATTATAAATAAGGCTGCTATGAACATAGTGGAACATGTGTTCTTGTTACCAGTTGAAACATCTTCTGGGTATATGCCCAGGAGAGGTATTGCTGTATCTGCTGGTATTGCAAACTTTGGTATTGCAAACTTTATATGCCCCAATACAGGGGAATGCCAGGGCCAAGAAGTAGAAGTGGGTGGGTGGGGGAACAGGGAGCGGGGAGGGTATAGGGAATTTCAGTATAGCATTTGAAATGTAAATTAAGAAAATATCTATTAAAAAAATTTTTTTAAAGCACAGAATCGGTATGGCCATCAAGAAAAGCACTGCCATGAGAAAGAAATAATGGTGAAGAGAAGGTTAAAAAGTGAGGAAGGAGAGATGGAGGGAAGTAGACTCAATATCAGGGTCAACACTGATAAGGGCTCATCAACTGTGCCCATGAACCAGGAGAAGGCCCATCAGGAAGACTTCTCCTAAAATCAGTAAGAAATCAGAAAGGAATGGCAGCCACCATACATCCCTGAGGAAAGGGTGACTGTGCATGCAGCTTAGGACAATTGGGACAACAATCACCTGGTAGATTCCAGAAGTGAACAGTTAAGAGGAAGGAGAACCAGCTCCCTCATTCATTTCTCACAAGAAAGAGCAGAGAAGGAAAACAGGTAAAACAGAAGATCTACACAGAGATCAGGAACAATGGAGATTAAGTAGGAAGAAGGAGGCCAAATAACAACAGAAGCAAGTGGACAAAAAGACAAAGAGAGTATTGGGTAAAAAGAAAGAACAGGCTAAGCGTGAGCTATGAACAGAATGGAAGGAAAAATAAGGGAAAGACAATGACAGAGAGAGTATGAAGAAGGAAGGAGGAAGAGGACGGGGAGGAGAAGAGGAAGAAATTCTGTGGGAAGCAGTGGGAACACAACAATGTCTTCAAGGAGACTGCGCATGGGGAGAGAAGGGCAGAAGCCTGACTTGCTCTCAGTCCTTCCTTTAAATGAATGAAGTCATGTCTGATGTCACCGTCTGAGTCAAACGCCCCTCAGAAGGAAAGGTGGAAAGGTGGATATCTTGTATTCAGTCCTTTCCCCAAGAATAAGAGGAGCTGACACTTTTTTCCCCCTTGGGGCACTGTATAGCCTATTCTTGAGATCTGTGTAGTAAGGAGAATGCCCCACCTGCTCAGAAAGGATGCCGAGTCATGAGGGTGCTCAAAGCTCCTCCTTGGAATTCTCAGGTTAATGTCTTTGAAGTGAGAGAGCTGGAAGTGGGTGGCAAACAGCTGCTGGCTTTCTCTCACTGTGGCTAATGGGCAACTGGAATCTATGCCATGATGTTCCAAAAGGAAATTCCAATTATAAACAGACCTCCAAGGATCTTGACTACCTAGGGCTTGTCCACGTGACAGGGCTCATTCTTCAGGTACCATAGAGTACCCCTTGCAAATTCTACTACCTCTAGTACTCCTAATCTAATCTACCTTACCCCCTGGACAACCTCCATGTCCTGAGACCTTGGCCTGTGAGCTGTGTAAAACTTGAGTACAACCTGAAACAGAACCCCCATCTCTACCAGTCAGTGACTGCAGTAGGTGTGCCCCTCTTAGCATATCTCACTGCTTCCATAGGACCTGGGAGCTCCTGTTTAAATAGGAACTGAGAGGCTCATGTTCAAATGTATGAGTGTTATTTTGGCAATATCCTATTAGAAATTGCTAATGGGATTTTCTTCATCTTCCTTCCAAGTCTGAAGAGCAGACAGTAACCTCTGTTTCAAAGAGGTCAGAATCCTTTACCGTGACTCATTTGGGATCCCATTTCACAGAGTGTCTTGATGACTTTTGCTATAGTTTAGGTTAAGTGTCTCACAAAGCCCAGAAAACTAAAGACAAAGGTGCAGTGACCAGGCTGTGATTCTTGTTGTAAAGTGATTAGACTTTGGGACCAGAAAGGTGACTCGTGTACTTTTTTATTAATTAACAAAAGAAAACATTCTTTTTAAATTGTTTTAGTTTGGAGAATAGCTTTTATTAATGATGGTTTATTTCGAAAATAAAATTTTCACTCAAACTTACACTAACATAATCCAAACTAAGATAATATCTAGTGGCAGTTTTTCTGGTCAGATGGCTTTACATAACTTTCTAGAATATTCACATATGAATATCCCTTACTAATGAAAGTCTCTGATTTAAACCTAACTAAACTTAAAATATTATCTTTTATTTTATAGTGTTAACAAGCTTATAAATTACTAAATCTACTAAAATTTACATATATGGATCCTTTCCTAAAAGCTGTCTGTAAAGATTAAGCATAATTTTTGTCAAGTACTTGACCCTTAAACTATGTGAACCCCATCTCCTTCCCTGTTGGATTACTTAATTGGGTCCAGAAACAAGCATATCAAAAAGATATCCCAATAATCAATTCTTTTGATTCACAGAGTTTATACCCCTTAGCAATGCTGTAATGACAGGTAGTACAGTGGAGTCCTCTGACTTAGGCATCTCTCTAATAATCCTGGAAATGCATACCTTTGGGGGACTTTTGCGTCAGAAGACTTGGACCACTGAGACAACAAATACCAGAAGCCATTCTGAAGAGGCTCTGTTAGAGGAACTACTGCAGCAAGCAGTCAGGAGTTTGCTGTAATCACACTCTGACACCCAATATGCCAGGGACTCTATTTCATAAATAGGAACCTCAGGGCCTCAGGCACATGAGCCACCTAGATCATGCAGACAATGGGTAGAACTGGAGAGAAAGAAATCCTGGCCATGAACCTGAGCCCCACCTCCTATGACCACCACCCAGCTGCTGCTTCCAAGAGCTGGGGAGGTGCTGGATAAATACTTCTACAATGATCCACTCTCTTTCAGGTCCCTGGACAGACTTCTGGCTCCCAGACAAGGCCAGACCACATGGCTGCCTACCAAGACAACTGTAAGAGGTATCTCTCTGATGGTCCCTGCCTCTCCCAACACCTCTCTGGAGTTCACAAAATGCCAATGCTGAAAGACGAAGAGGTCAAATGCAGCAGCTGTTCTCAAATGCCAAAACCATAGTGCTCTTCCATGGGCAAAAATTTTCACTAATCAGTGGTTAAGTAAAAGTTAAAGTAATAATAGTAAAATAAAGGTATTTATTAATAACATTATAAACATTATGAATTCTATAAATAATTATTTGATGTGAGAATGTACTCTTCATTTCTTTAACGAGTAATGGGTAAGTTTCAGGACACTTCAACGTATCATTAACAGGGGAAAACTCTATCCATCACAGGGTTTAGACTCCTTAGCAATGCTATAATAATAAACAGGTAGTACAGTGGAGCCCTGACTTAGGAAACTCTCTAATGATCCTGGAATGCATACCTTTGGGGGAATTTTGAGTGAAAAGACATGGACCACTTAGATGGCAAACCCCAGAAGCCACTCTGAAGTGGTTCAACTGCAAATGCAGTTTATATAGAGGGTGTGGATATGGGTTCAACATTGCTTCCCACTGAGATCAGACTTCCCTCCACAGGCTCTACCCAGTGCATTGCCCCTTCAGGCTGCAAGATACATTAGACATCAGAGGAGTCCCTGATCTCAATTGCAATTCAACCAGCGAAGTAGGCACAGCTCACTGCTCAGAGACAAGCTTGCAGTGAGATCATAGCTGCAGGATCCTTTCAGGGCCCTGGAAGCAAGAAGGCGCAAAGACGAATTGAGCTATTCATTCATTCTTTCTATTTACATAATATTTGGTCAGAGTGCAAAGGAGAAGAGACAGGGTTTCTAAGAGGTTCCTATATTGTCCTAGGGTACATAAGAGAGTTTCTAGGCTGGCATTTATATAGTAGAAGAAAACTTAAGACCATACTCTCAAGGATAATTCTCTAAATGTAAGTCTAACTTTGGATCTAAACTTTGAGAGCTAAATGGCTTTTTGTTTTATAGTTTGTATTTACCTTAAAATTTGAGGTCAGACAGAACTGTTACATGGGATACAAATTGTTCAATTAACAAGAACTAGCTCTCTAAACATTTTTCAGTCATTCTGTTGGATGATAAAATTTAAAACTTAGACAGAACTTACTTAGCATAAGTCAAATGTATAAATTTGGGAAGGAGTTCAAGTTTATGGTTTCCCTATTGTATGTTTCTTCAATGCCAGTTCACAGCAGATACCCCAGGGTAATACTAAAAAGTACCAGGTTCCAATGCTGAGGTATCTGGTCCTGGTCACAAGGACCTGGTGTGGTACAAGCATCCTAGAGAGAGACTTTTAGATTAGCAGATAAGCTTTAGCTTCTCCTGGAGAAAAAAATTGGGAAAAATTGGGGGGAACAGTCGTTCATTTCTAAAGTACAAGAGCATAGCAGAGAGGTACAGAACCCTAACCTTTTACCCAGAGCCTGTATCAACCTCACTTGGAAGATAAGCCCCTAAGTATGGTAACAGCCATGCAGCCAAGGCCTGGGCCCAGGTGGAAAGGGTCTATAACCCTCTAATCCTCATTTTCTATAATGGGAAAGAAAATAAAGTTAGCTTGAGCATGCAGCAGATCTTTACTTTGGAATGGATATGCCCAGCAATAAAAAAAATGGCATAATTCGTAATTGAATGCCCTCACCCATATTTCATGAATGCAAGTATTTACTGTGTTATTACCTGGAGCTACTCAGCAGAGCTCTAGATACTAGACCCACATGGATAAGTCGGATATGATGAAGTATAATCATTATGAGAGTAGGGATAACACAAAGGATGCTGCACAGGGACCAGTCAACACTGAATGGAGAAAGCCATGTGTGGCTCTCAGGAGAAGGTGAATCTAAGTCTTAGGCAATTAGTATGCATTCAAGTAAAGTGAAAATTATTATAGGTTTTCCAGAAAAAGGGGGGCGGGGGGGGGAGACCCAGAGTGTGAGAGAGCCTGGCATGGACTCGCAGCCAGTGACCAAGGAATTCACAATCTGGAAAGGTTTTTCCATTGCACTTAGCATCTGTTATATGAAAATTAATGCTGGAGTCTTTAAACATGATCCCACAGCCCGAATCTCAACTGCAAATGCCTGGAGGGGAGGGTTGAAAGGAAAATGATTCAGCAGTCTAGGTGGGGCCTGCTTTGTCAGGAGGGGTGCCAGCCCTCCACCATGACAGGCACTCCTCAGACCCGCCATTCTCCAGCATGGTCGTGTGGGCCTGGGACTATGAGCTCCTTTCTTTTTTCCAGATTTGAAGGAAATCTATATTTTTATGAGAATTTCTTCATTCTTAAGTATTGGAAATACTCAAAATTATTCTTTCCCAAGTCTACAGTGAGTCCAAAACAAAACAAAACAAAACACCTCATTTGGGGGCCTGATTCAGTCTTGTGGCAACAGGAGAGACAAACGAGTGATTTTTTTAAGAGCAAGCAGTAAGGGATGGAGGTTGGAACTCCTCAGCAGAGCTCTAGATAATAGGCACACATGGATAAGTGGGATACGACGACGAAGTATATCCACTCAGATGTGGACAGGCTGAGCCAGGGAAACTCTCCCAGCAGTTCTGTTCCCTTGGCTGTACAGTGAGATGAGAGACTCTCCCGGTAGTTCATGCCTTTCACGGTGTCACAGAAGCCTGGTGAGCCTCGGCTCCCTTGGCTGTACAATGAGATGAGAACACTGTTATTGAGGAGCTGACATGAAATTCCTCAGTGATATTTAGGAAAATAAGTCCAAGAAGAATAACTTCCCCTGTAGAATAAGAGATAAGCGTTATCAACCAGATAGTCTGGCTGTTTCTACAAGGCTATATTTTCATGAAGAATTACCAAGAAGCAAAGAATGAGACTGCTCTTACCATAGCCAAAGACTCCAACAAGGACAGTGTCCCAGTAGTGACACCTTCTTTCTCTGTAACTTGCCCATTTTTTTAATACTTCCTCCAAAGACATATATTTAGGAACCTGCACATTCAATATTTAATGTTTTTCTCTTTAATAATATGGTATAATGTTGTTGTTATATATATCTCTCTACCAAGTATAGTATTGTGCCAGGATGATTTTTTTAAGTTGTAAAACAGATTGTGTTACATTCATGCTTAAAACCTATCAACCACATCCTACTGCTCTTAGAATAAAGTCTAAACTTCAGGTCAGGGCTCTGAGGTTATGCATGTTCTGGCCTGCCTGGTGCCTAGCTCAGACAGTCCACCTTGCTAACCTCCTCAGCAGATTTCATGAGGTGAACTCTTTCCTGCCAGGAATCCAATGCCCTTTCCTAGGAAAATATCTCATCATTCTGGACCAATGAAACTAACCAAAAAAGTCCAAGCTGACCACACCAAATCCTCCATAGCATTCTCCAGAAAACAAAACCATTGTGTGTGCATGTGTGTGTGTGCGCACACGCACGCATGTGTAAATTTCCTTGTCTATTTTCTACCACTCTAAGCGATCTCCAGAAGCTACCTAAGTCCTTCACTTATTTACCTGGGGACCCCCTTATCTCATCACAATGTCTATCACACAGAGACCCTCACTAAAGGTATAAAAAAAATAGGATCCCACCACCAACTGCTCACAGCTTAGAGCCTCTGAATTCTGCCACCCAAAGTCTTTCCCTGAACACATCCATGGATGGCCTGAGAAGAAAGAGAGTAAGAAGGCGATGAGCCATATTCTGAAGGGAAAATGTCAAAGTTTAAACTCCAGCCTGGTCATTTACTAGCTGAGGGACTTCATGAAAACTTCAAGTCTCTGTACTTATTTCCAAATACATAAAAGCTGATATTTACTTCCTAGGGTGGTTGTAAGGATTAGATGAATTAACAGGAGTGCAAATGAGCTTGGAAGCACTGGATACGTAGTATCTCATTAACATTATAGAGTCACTGAGCACTGTCTTCAACTACTTCCTGGTCTGTTCTAGGAAATTGGTTGATCTATTTATTTCCCTTCAATAAGGCTAATTTATTGACAGCATGGCCTGTTTCTGGGTGTCTACACAGGTTGATGAAGGTGCCTACAGAACATGGGTAGGGAACAGAACCATGACAAAGCTGTTAGTTTGTTACTGATCAAAGAACAAATCCCTTAACTCTTCTGAGCGTCACCTTCCTCATCTGTAAAATGAAATAAATAAAATGTACCCCACAAAGGTACTGTGATGAAAAGAAAAATGTCTTTGTTAAATAAAATATTCATAGCTCCAGGACTGGAGTTACTGGCAGAGTTTAGGGAAATCAGGGAGAAGATTCTCACCGATTGCCTGCCCTGGGCTCATGGTTGGCTGTCTTTGTACAAGTGTCACACACACAGCAGATGATCACACCATGACTGGACCAGGTTGGTCCTCTCCTTCTTCCTGCTTCCTGCTTGTCTCTGACAGCCTCACATGCTTTCCTTAACTACTGAGCAGGAAGCACAGCTCTCATGAAGCATTCACTACTCACAAAGGCCAGCCCGTGAGGGAAGACATTCTAGTGTTTAGAATTGCTCAGTCATAGACAGCATGTAGCTGAAATGCCCATCACAGGAGAAAAAAATTACAAACACAATGTCAGAAAAATGAAACTACTATGTAAATATCTACTACAGGAACCACTTTCCAAACATCCCACTAAATTAAAATAATTCTCCAAGGCCAGCAGCATCATAGTCCAGTGCTCTGAGGCATCAAGAAGTTTCTGTAGCTGGTTAATCCCAGCACTTGGGAGGCAGAGGCAGGTGGATTTCTGAGTTCGAGGCCAGCCTGGTCTAGCCTGGTCTACAAAGTGAGTTCCAGGACAGACAGAGAAGCCCTGTCTTGAAAAACCAAAAATAAATAAATAAATTTAAATTAAAAAAAAAAGAAATTTGTGTAGCTTCTCCAGGGCCTTCCAATTGGTTAGATGTAGGGAAAAGATTTAAACATATTATGTCTGGCTTCAAATCTTAGACACTTTCTGTTGTCAATGCTGTAGAATTCTTCTGTGTCTCTTAAAATTCTTCAACATCTGTATTAGCTCCAGTACCCAAACAGTACTGGAAAGAATTAGGCCTTCATGTGAAATTGCACAGAATAACTACAATTGTGACATTGAGAGAGAGAGAGAGAGAGAGAGAGAGAGAGAGAGAGAGAGAGAGAGAATAAGATGGTATTTCAAGAAATAAATACATTTATATCTTTCATAAAGTTTCATGGTTAGAATAAACCTTAAGATAAAGATCATTGCATCATCAAGAAGATTGGAATAATCAAACCAGGAAAGGTACCAAGGAGAGCTGGCAAACCTCTTAATTAAACAGGAAGGACTAGATAAGTGTCTCTCTCAACCTGTGGGTCAAAACCTCTTTCGATTGAATGAATGTTTCACAGGGGCCACCCAAAGCCATCAGAAAACACCATTATGATTCATAACAATAGCAAAATTACTGTTATGAAATAACAACAAATATAATTTTATGGTTGGGGGTCACCACAATAAAAAAAAAACTGTATTAAAGGGTTGCAGCATTAGAAAGGTTGAGGACCAGATCTTTGTTATTCCCAGTATGAGTTTCTCTCGAACAGTTTCTACTGTCATATACTCAACTGATACTTCCTTCAGACAGAAGGAGTTATCAGCCTACCACTCTATACTCCAACACCGGAACTTCTCCGGCCTCTACATGGGCACTAACTAAGTCTAATTATCTCCCAGAACCTGCACTCATTTCTCAGTGTACGCTCGGCAAACAGAAGCATGGGGCATAGATGGAGGTGGAAAGGCTGATTTTTTTCTTCTTTGATGACAATGGCAGGAAGTGACTGAAAAGTCAGACTGCAGTCTTTCCAGGTATCCTAGAAAGGCCTAGCTACTCAGGCCTCATTAACACAGAGCTGTCAGAATCCACAACAGCATCAGCTCTTACCTGCCCTGCCCTTCTGTAGTCTATATCTTGTATGCCTTCAATATTTCATGTTAATAAACACAGGCAACCCCAGCTGCTCCAGATGGCAGAATTTAATTTACAGTTAGCCTTCATTAAGATAAAAGTCAGAATCATTGAACCCAAATGGAAAAATCTCAGCTGCTTATAAAAAATTCAAATGGCGCTTTTCCTTTGATCAGACAGTTCTTAATATGGAGATACACTTCAACCTTAATCATACAAGTCTTAAATATAAGGGACATGATTAAAATTCCGTATTATAAACCTAGATCCCAGTGAGTTTGTCCATGAGCTACATCTGTCCCAGCACATCCCTTTTAACTACTGGGATGTCTGAACTCCAAACCAGCCTGCCTCCCTGGGACATGGGAACCATGGGAAATGGCCACATTATGAAAGAGTGGTCAGCTCCCATCAGCCTTGCTGTCCTGTGTTACCCCTAAAGTTTCTGGCTAACTCTGCTCTCATTAGTTCTCACCTGGAACACCTTATCAAGTCACTGAAATTATTCTAAACCTGTGTGTTGAGCCCTCTAGCTAAGGGCTATGGGCACAGCAGTGAACAGATAGATTGGATATGATCTCCATCCACCTGTGGAGTACAATGGTCAGAGGAAGCAAACACAATAGGGAACCATTATGAGTACTGACAGAACTGCATGGGAACTACAATGGTAAGATATTACATGGGAAAATCCTTCTGATGTGAGACAAAGGCTTTTGAAGGAAGCACACAGACAGCGGAAAACTAATCCCAATGGAGAGTCAGCCTCATGGGAAATACTGCTGTACCGTGCAGAGAATGAACACCTGAAGACAAATGCAGCCAGCAAATGTTTTCTTTCAAGGTGGAGAACAATATATTTTGTTTTGCAGGCTATTCAGATGTTACCAAACAGTCGCCCCTGACAATACAACACTGAGTGGCTATGGCTGTATTTCAGCAAAGATTTAGTCACCGCCACCAAATCATCACTTAATTGTCACATGTCATCAAATATTCTTTTGATCCTTCCTCAATATCTAAGTATGTGAAACACTTTCCTAGATCTAAAGTCCCCCAGTACAATCTCAAATAGGCAGGCATAGGGCAAGAGAGTATGATCTGCAATCCCTAGCCAAGACTGAGGTAGCAAAGGACCTGCTGTGTCCAGGGACCTCTGACTGGATCCCTGTGTTATGAAGTAAAGTGAGCAAGGACATAAAGGACATCTCATACTACCTTCCAGGCCAGGATGCATGTAGTGTTGTTTAATCTAGATGCAAAGCCACTAGAGGCTTCCACGGTAAGGAAGAAATCTCCAGAGTTATGCACACATTTCCTTGCCCTATTCATTCCTCACATCCCTGCCAAAGTTATCTAAGACATTCCATTTCCTACTTCATAACCATCAACCAGACTGCACCACCAAGTTAAGATCTTAACAGGCTACATACCTAACGTCTTTCCAATTACACTCACTAAAGTCTCATCTCTTCCTTCCAAAACTACATCATAGGATATATCTAGGAAATCCTTCCTCTTTTATCTACTAGGCAAAGCCTCCACTTGTGCCCTGAGACTCATGCCAAACTATCTGCCTCCAGAACAAGAACTATTTCACCCAGAACATTTTACATGTGTCTACACCGCTGTTCTTGGACTGTGTTCATTCAATAGCTCCTTTTGCATCCACCTGACTCCCCTACACTTTACTTCCTGCATGTCATAGACTCTGGTTACATAGGCTCAGGCTTAGTTCTTATTGTCCCCATTTTTCTGGTGTCTCTCCGGCATTTGCTGGTTTATAGAAGAACTCAGCCAGGACTTAGAAATGAAGGAATAACTCAAGAATAGAGAAAGGATCTAGTGAGGTGACCATTTGGCATCTGCTGCCAAGCCTAACCACCCAGGATTGATTCTTGGGACTCACATGGAAGAAGGCAAGAACTAACTTCTAAATAAGTAAGTTATTTAATGTGTAGGCAAATGGCAGTTTATTGAATTAAAGAGCACAGACTCTCACATTCTTATCTGAATATGTACTTAAACAGCTCTACTGAAGCTATCTAACATCTCTGTATCTCTCATCAAGGAATCAAAAGGAAGGTACCCTTTCCTGATTGCCCACAAATAAATGCTTTTCTTCATGGTACAAGAGCCAAGAATAAAATTGAGAGGGGCTTTATAAATCCTCAGGCCAGCAGTATCTACGTCACCCATTAACCTGTCAGAAATGCTCCAGTTGTCAGGCCCTGCCCCAGGGCTGCTGGAACAGAATGTATAGTCTAAAAAAACCCTCCATTGACTCAGTGACACATTAAAGTTTCAGAAGCGCTATAAGAAGCCCTTTAAGAAGCTGGTTTTACAAGTCTCATTAATTCTGAGTGCCATCATGTTAACACCTAAAAGATTTTCCGCAGGAATCCTTATGCAAGCTGACAAATAGAGAGAAAACAAAATACCTTGTCAACCTCAAGCTCACTCTCAGATACATGAATAGGCAGAAAATCAGAGTTTTGATCTTTACTCAGACATTTTAAAAGGAAAATGTGTTTTTAAGAATAACATACAGGCAGTTATGGCAGTAAGTTCCTATAATTACAAGTTACTCAGGAGTCTCAGGGAAAAGGATTAGTTGACTGTGCACAAGTTCGGGGCTGTAGTATGCTATGCCAACCTAGTGTCCACACAAAGTTCAGTATCAGCAGGGTGAAGTCTGACCCTAGGAAGCATTAGGTTGCCTGAGGAAGTATGAACTGCCAAAACGGAGCACCTAGATGGTCTTAGGAAGTTAAAAATCATACCATTTTGTCTGGAAGTTATTTTCTGTTGGTCTCAAGTACACAGTGGTAAAGCTGCAGATCTCTGGACAACTATAAGACTCATATGAGCACAGGACCATCTTCCCAGTGCTCTGATATGAATTCAACACAGCTCTTCTTCTATATGCCCTCAAAGGAAAACACATTAAAACCATTCCCTATCTTGCAGGTAAGGTTAGGTAACTTTGAGGAACATACTATCTCCCTTGTTCCTGGCTCCCTCCCAAGTGGCATACTTTATAGAACATTTAGTACCTGATGGGATGAGCTGGAATTTGGAGCATGGAAACAGGTTTTAAATCCTGGCTCTACCAGGTATTTTATAAAATCAGATGTCCTCTCCATCTCTCCGTCCCATGCTGGCTGCAGGCAGAACTTGTTAGGATTAAGCTAATTGGTGCTTATGAAACTCAGAGTGAGTAGCAGTGCCCAGCAGTTCTCTATTCTGATCCAACTCTCTCACTGCATATAGAAAAAAGAGGGGAGCCTGAGATATGTGGAATTTTCCCCAAGGCATACAATCGTTGAGGCCAGAGACAGAATCAGAATCTCTAAACTCTTGCCTGCTGAGAGAACTCTTTCAAAGTCAGCAACCACAAGGAGGTATTCTGCAGATTTAAGCTGAAAAGACAGATAGCAAGCCAGGTCTGCTTCCATACATGTGGCCCTCCTATTGCCTCACTGCCTACTTCATGGTCACAAGGTTGGAACTCCTTCTCACATTGCCTTGCTCTCCCCACCTCCATACATAGTCTCAGTAACTGATGACTGATACCACCTGAAAACCCACAGCCAGTAATGAATCACACCGACGCTGGCTCATTTGATGGATTCTCTATGCAGCAGACCACCTAGGGGTTTCAGGTCTCTGAGCTTCCCAGAGGAGGTGAACCTTCTCACCCATCCATCTCTGGTGGGAGCCATTAAGCTGACATCACTGTTTTCCACACTTCATAAAGGAGTGCTAACATCTGGAAATGGAAACCACCTGACAGAGCTTTGACCAAGATCACCATATCACTCAAAGCAGGGAAACTCAGGGGCAGGTAAAATGAGAAAGAGATATCTTGAATGCCAAAAAGGCCAAAGATGAATAATTTGGGTGTAAGAGTGTGTAGACAAAGAAGGCTCTGGTCAGAAGGACTGGACTTAAATCCCAGCACTGCCACTTTCTAATTGGGATGGAAATTAACCTTTGAACTCTGAAACAGAGCACAGTATATTAAAAGAATTTGTTTTAGAGTCAAGTGATCTCAAGTTCAAATCCTGGCTTCTTCGCATGCTTACTGTGTCACTTGTGATGATGTGGCTCCTCTTAATAACCTTAAGTTTTCTAGTCTACAAAACAGAGATGCTGTGCTATAAGAAAAGAAACACATACTTGGGCATGATAATGCTGCCCGGAATCCTAGCACTCAGAAAATGGAGGTCGAATCTTGACTTTGAGATAAAATAGGGCTTCAAAAGAAAAAAAAAAAAAAAACTCTTTCTCAAAACCATTTACTGCACATGGTTAATAGGTGATAGGGTTCAAGGAGATGCTATATACAATGCCTGCATGACATCAGTGTATGAAAAAGAATGATCAACCACAACTTAAAAAGGAGATGGGCTCAGCCTCTTCAGACTGTCTGGGGGAAACCCAACAGGGCAGACTCAACAGGGCATTCTTAGTCCACCACCCTTGGGTGAAGTAACCCTTCTACTACCATTAATGTCGTTCCCTCACCCCACACACTCACCTCCTTCAGCCACAGGAGCTTTGGGGCCTGCATCTCCACAGACATCACACCACCCACATACTGAAGGACACTGTGCTTGGTGTCATTAATCCTGTGAACCTGGCTGACAGCCCGATGGTCCAGCCACATGATAACATTTCTAGAGGAGTCCCCTAGGAGATATGAGAGAAATATACATGTAGACATGTTATCTTCTTTTTCTAACTCAAGGGAGCAATGATGTATTTCCAGGCAAAACACTCCACAATTTCTACTATAAATTCATGTGTCAAAATTGAACAAAGTGGGCGCAGGGGAGAAGACTCAGTGAGTAAAGGCACTCAACACCAGCAGGACAACTCAAGCTTGACCCCCAAAACCTATATCCCATATGATATGGGAGAAACAACTCCTGCAAGTTGTCTTCTGACCTCCACACATGTATCACAAGTGTCTGTGTGTGCGTGCACGCATATATATATATATATATATATATATATATATATATATATACATATACACACACATATATATGTAAATATGTAGTATATGTATATATGTAGTTTACATATATATATATATATATATATATATGTATATGTAAATGTAGAATGAATTTAACTTAAAATAAAAATACCCAGCAAGGCTGTGAAGACTCTACTCTCAAGGGTCCTCACTTGTGATTGTGATTCCAACATTGTTCCCTTGATCACAACCACAGGGTTAAAAGTCATTGATATGCACAAACCCATAATCATAGACAAAGACACACACTTAATATATTTTAACTCAATAATTAAAGTAATTCATTTATAGTACATTCTCTCACAACTTCTTTCCTTCCTTTCCCATCCCTCTTGTTGAGAAAAGGGCCTATTAGTGACAGGGATAAGGTGATACTTTGTCTTAGTAGTTGACACCTTTACACATGAACAAATATTTTGACAGAGTATATATTTTACAGTTACACAAGAGCATTTACATCCCATTTTTAGTTTCCCCAGTTAATTGAATTAAAATAAGCTCATTCCAGGTATTTTTCTCATTCTGGTGGTTGACTTGGAGGAGTGGCAAGCACACCAGTTCCGTATAGGAGTGCTGGCTCAAGTTGCAGAGGAAGATATAGTCTATTTTCCAACTCATGAGCCCAGAGGTGGTATTGCCCACAGTGAACTATGCCCTCCCACATCAATCAGAAAAATGCTACAAAGATATGTCTACCGAGTTTATGTGGAGAAAGAAGCATGAACACCTACATATTATCAGTACCATATTATTGGTACTGACATGTGCCAGTCATTCTTATGTATTAGCTTAATAGTCAAATAACTACAGAATTCTGTATCTTGCTAATATCAGGTGTTTAATGTGTTTAAGAATCATCTAAGCCCCATGACAGCCATTAATCTCATTTAATCACCAAAACCAAACAAACAAACAAACAAAACCCACAAAACCCTCCACTGTGATCATTATCCTGAGTTTGCAATGACAACTAAGATTCTACAGCTGCAGATATTTCCAGATGGGAGCTTGGAAATCCATGAGGTATGCTTTTAAACTAGACCTGTGTGGAGAACGAGTAAACTGGAAATTAAAGAGAACAAGTAAAACTGTACAAGACTTAGATATGTCAACATGAATAAATGTGCTATCATCAGGGCTATCATAAAGACAACCGCACATCTGCCCATCTTGTGGGGTTGGTTTTAATGGATATCAGCATTACCTGCCTGCTCTGCTTCGGTAAGCAACTAAGTCTCGGACTCCACCTTGCACATAGGTAAAGATTTCCAAAAAACTTTGAAAACCACCATTAAAAATTCTGATTTCATTTTCAAAAATAATATAATCCACCTCAGACAAAATCTAAACTTAATATAATCAGTTGGAGGTCAAGAAGGTGTTGAGGAATTACGTCAGCTGGACACACTTGAAGAACAGATATATTTTAATATTTTAGGTAGAGTGCAGTCATTCTACTTCACAGAGTTGCTACTGGGTTCTGCTTTTAATAGAGTGCCTTTAACAAGTCTACCCACAATGCCAAATGGGATGGTAAGCAGAGAGATGCACAAGTAAGCAGCCTTAGGAAGGAGCAATGGTCTCCCCTGCAAATGGCACTTCTGATATTTTAACTGTCCATTCACCTGTACCCAGACATTTTGGACAGCTAGAAATAGTATGGAAACTAAGGTTGATTTGATATAAAGCCTGTGATAGTTCGTGTTAATTACCAACTTGACAAAATTCAGAATCATCTGGGAGATGGGTCTCTGAGCTTGCCAGTAAGGGACTTTCTTAATTGCGTTAATTAATGTGGAAAGATCCACCCAGAATGTGGGCAGGACCATCTCAAGGGAGGGCGCTGAAGTGAAATAGAGAGAAGACAAAGGGGACCAAGGGGCGTGTACACACACATATTTGCTCTCTTCTTCTGTTTGCAGACATGAAGTGATCAGCTAGTTCAAGCTCCTGCAGCCATTACTC
Organism: Mus minutoides; assembly: GCA_902729485.2. NCBI lineage: Eukaryota > Metazoa > Chordata > Mammalia > Rodentia > Muridae > Mus > Mus minutoides. Next base: position 1,337,249 of record LR749777.1, on the reverse strand, counting down.
CCTGCCGCCATGTAATGAGGAGCTGTGAGCTAAGGTAAACTCTTCCTTCCTTTGATGACTTCTGTTGGAGTGTTTCATTGTCAAAACAAAATAAATAGAAAGTGCAACCGCAAGTCAAGTGCATACATACTTTGGGACATAAAACTCATGATTGGTTGTTTTTGAGAAGATGTTCAGTTGATACTAATACCCGGGAAGAATTATAAAGAAAGCATGTTAGTAGACTAGACAATATGGACTCCTTGAAATCTAGTATTCTTAGCATTGAAAGTCTTAAACGAGAGATTGAAGAGGAAAGGACAAGAGCAGACCTACCTTCATGGTTTACTGGTAAAGGCTGGAACTCTTTATCCAAGACAACCAGAGAACACGTGGCATCAAAACCAAGTCCTCGGATTCGCTGTGCCTCAATCCCTTGAACAACTTCCTGTTTTAAAAGCAAACATATAAAACTATAAATGACAACATGGGTTCTTATATCTTGTAGACAAGTCGCCACTAGAAGAAAGTGAATGCAAACATTTTTTAAATTGCCTAACACGTGTCATAGAAAAGCTCAGGATCTCTATTTAACTTAAGATAATTCTTTATCATGTAATGCTGTGTGTCCAAAAGTTAAGAGTCAGGTTTCACCCATGGAACCCCACAGCTGTGATCCTAAATGAAATGTGCTGACAGGGAAATTACTCTTGAAAGAAGTCAAATGTCCTGAGTTATCATCATGGAAAGCTTTATAGATGGCACTAGAACAGTGGCTCAAGAGCGCTTGCTGGTCACTGGGTTCAATTCACAGCACCCACATGGTGGCTCATAATCCCATGGTCCCATGTAAAGCAGGCTCAGGGGATCTGACTCACTCCTCTAGCCTCTGTAGGCACCAGACACGTATATGGAACACAGGGATGCACTCAGGAAAAGAATCCACACATATAAAAGTGTTTGAAATTCTTTTGTAGAAACCTTAGACTTGTATTCAAGATGTAGCTCATTAGTAGAGTGCCTGCATGAAATGAACTAGGCCCTAAGTTCAATTACTAATTCTATAAAGCAAAAAAAAAAAAAAAAAAAAAAAAAAAAAAAAAAAAAAAAAAAAAAAAAAAAAAAAAGAAAAAAAAGAAAGAAAGAAAAAGAAAAGAAAAAGAAACGTTTTATGATGAAACAAACTGAAACTTATCCATGGTGTCATAAAAATGTCTGAGATTTTTAAAACATTTTTCAAAAAACCCTTTTAATATCACTAAACTACTAAAAGATCATAAATTACTAAGAAATGAACCCAGTCATTAATAGCAAAGGAAGCAGTCATTAAGAGCCTCCCAACCAAAAAAAAAGCCCAGGACCAGATGGGTTTAGTGCAGAGTTCTATCAGACCTTCAAAGAAGACCTAATTCCAACTCTCCTCAAACTATTCCACAAAATAGAAACAGAAGGTACTCTACCCAATTCATTCAGCCACAGTTACTCTGATACCTAAACCACACAAAGATCCAACAAAGAAAGAGAACTTCAGACCAATTTCCCTTATGAATATCAATGCAAACATACTCAATAACATCCTCACAAACAGAATCCAAGAACACATCAAAATGATTATTCATCATGACCAAGTAGGCTTCATCCCAGGGATGCAGGTATGGTTTAATATGTGGAAATCATCAACGTAATCCACTATATAAACAAACTCAAAGACAAAAATCACATGATCATCTCGTTAGATGCTGACAAAGCATTTGACACAATCCAACACCCATTCATGATAAAGTCTTGGAAAGACCAGGAATTCAAGGCCCATACCTAAACATAATAAAAGCAATATACAGCAAACCCGTAGCCAACATCAAACTGAATGGAGAGAAGCTGGAAGCAATCCCACTAAAATCAGGGACTAGACAAGGCTGCCCACTTTCTCCCTACCTATTCAATATAGTACTTGAAGTCTTAGCCAGAGCAATTCAACAACAAAAGGAGATCAAGGGGATACAAATTGGAAAGGAGGAAGTCAAAATATCACTATTTGCAGATGATATGATAGTATATTTAAGTGACCCTATAGATTCCACCAGAGAACTCCTAAACCTGATAAACAGCTTCAGCACAGTAGCTGGATATAAAATTAACTCAAACAAATCATTGGCCTTTCTCTACACAAAAGATAAACAGGACGAGAAAGAAATTAGGGAAACAACACCCCTCACAATAGTCACAGATAATATAAAATACCTTAGTGTGACTTTAACGAAGTAAGTGAAAGATCTGTATGACAAGAATTTCAAGTCTCTGAAAGAAGAAATTGAAGAAGATCTCATAAGATGGAAAGATCTCCCATGCTCATGGATTGGCAGGATTAATATAGTCAAAATGGCTATCCTGCCAAAAGCAATCTACAGATTCAATGCAATCTCCATCAAAATTCCCACTCAATTCTTCACTGAGATAGAAAGGGCAATTTGCAAATTCATCTGGAATAACAAAAAACCTAGGATAGCAAAAACTATTCTCAACAATAAAAAAACCTCTGGTGGAATCACCATGCCTGACATTAAGCTGTATTACAGAGCAATTGTGATAAAAACTACATGGTACTAGTACAGCGACAGACGGGTAGATCAATGGAATAGAATTGAATACTAGAATTATAATCTAGTATCCCATTTTTTAATACGCACAAAAGACCTAATATCCATTTTTAATACGCACAAAAGACCTACAATTATTACAGCTTTGCAACAAAGGCAGTATGCTATTTTTTGAAGCAATATTAGCAACATATTCTCAAATGCTGCCATATATGAAGCATCTACTATGCCACATGCTTTATTTACTTCCTTGAATTTTATCTTTACAAAATACACTAAAAGAAAGCCTTAATATATAGTGCATTTGTGGTTATATGGACACACATCAGGGAACAAGGCAATCCTAAAATCCCCTAGTCTCTTTCTGAGACTTTTTTTTTTGCCATATCAGCTAGACTGGCTCACCAGAGAGCCACTGGGATGCCCCTCTCTTTCTCCTCAAAATCCAAGGAGACTGCTGACTCTGTTGGCTCCAGGGTCCAGAGTGCACCTGACTGGGTCCATTCATGTTTCACAGCCTACAGTTAGTCAAAAGAGGAAGTTTGAGAAAATATGGGTAACTCAATGAAAGTCCAGAGCAGGCAGCATGGAATACAGGGTCTAACAGTCACCTCTTGGTTTGAACCTGACCACTTCTGCACTAATCTCAGTCTTTCTGAGTCTTGGACATAAGGGAAACCCAGAGGGGAAGACTGCAGGCTTTGGGGACTTAAAGTACTGTAGAATCAGAATACCTCTGTGTAAAGGCAGAGAGCCTACCCAACGCTGCATTAATTATGTCTATTTAAGATGTTTATGCTTAAAGGACAGCATGTTCTCTGCTATATGACCACAAATACAAATGACAGGGAAAGAGGAAGCAACAGGAAACGCCAGACTCAGATTCTTGTAAGAATTTATGGGTATAACTTTCTACTAAGTCCAAAATTAATGGTTTCTTGACTTATTTTATGAGTACCCTCTGAAGCGGTCAAAGCTCTGGATTCAAATCACAGCTTTTCCATGATGAAAATCTCCATGTCTTCAGTTCTAAAGGGGGCCATTCTCAGGAAATTAAAAAAAAAAATGGAGTGGTGGCGCACACCTTTAATCCCAGCACTCAGGAGGCAGAGGCAGGCGGATCTCTGAGTTCGAGGCCAGCCTGGTCTACAAAGTGAGTTCCAGGACAGCCAGAGCTATACAGAGAAACCCTGTCTCGAAAAAAAAAAAAAAAAAAACAAAACAAAACAAAACAAAAAAATGACATCATGTATTAAGTCTGACTTAGATGGCTTGTTTCGAGGACACACCTTACAAGCATGCCTCTCCACACCAAGGGACAGCTCCTTGTAGCCTATCCCTGAGAGCTGCTTTCCTGGACACATTAGTGCAAGGCCTCTGGGACTTGGTCATGCACTCTTATTTATAGTCTTGTTAGTGGGAGCAGAAAGTGCAATAAACTCACTCCAGAAACCCGGCAGACAGAGATTTCCCTCGCTTGTGACAAATCACATCACTCTTCTAAAGACAATCCAGAAGTGGAGTTTGCTGCAGCCTCATTTGGAGAGTTTATCCAGGTCTAACTACTGTCAATTCGCAGGTCTGAATTAGCAAACAGATTTTGGGGAAAGGCTTGTACATCTTTGTTGCTATATGGATTCAATCCTCCATATGATTTAAATCAGCAAGCTCTGCTCTATTGGGTTTGGCTATGGCATTGCAAAGAACACACACATATACACAAGAAATAAGAATGTATAGGTCTAGTTCTATATTCAGCTCCTGGGAATCTCATGGACAGAATTCAGCTCAAAGCAAATGTCCATGGGGCTGGCGATATACACTTTTGAATATAGGCTTGAATGTCTTTGTCAGTGTTTTGATCCTTAGAAAGCACAATTAAGCCCTTTTAGGTGAGGGTGTGTTCATGCAGATATTAGGGAAACAATAGAGAGCAAAATATTGACTTTAATGCTCACTCTCTGGGAGATTACATTTTAGCATAAGTAAATGATCAATGAGTCAAATAGATGATAAAATGTAATTATAATGTACCCAAAGCTGATTGGTCAAGAGGATCAAGCATGACAAAGGAGGGGAAGGTTGTTTTGAAAACAGAGAATCTTGAGGAAGGACTTTTAAGCATAAGCACCTGACCTTGTGTAAATCTGGGTAGTTTTTAGTAGGGATACAGCCAGGGTGAAAGGCTCTGGACCAGGAACAGCAAGGAAAAGAATACAAGTAGAATGAGGAGCGCCACATTCAAAGCCCAAGACAGGATTTTCTAACACTTCCTGCAGTGGCCAGTGAAAGAAAAAAAAAAATCCAGTCATAGAATTTCCTAGTGTAGCGATTTATGGTGGCATCCCTTGATGATAAGCAAAGAAATGAAAGCCAGACATTTCCATTTATAACAGAGATCCTAATGTTCTTCTACTAATTGAAGTTCTGAGGTCCCCTCTGTCTCGTCCACTGCCCCCAAGTCCCATGAGATCTTCCTTCCAGCAGCCTCTCACCTCATTGCCATTTTTCCCTGTGCAAAATTCTAATTCTGGTAAGTCAAAGGCAAAAAGATGTCCTAGGCAGAGGAAAGCCTCTCTCCAAGTGGTTTTATGTTTAAACACAATACAGGCAATGGCCACTAGAACAGAAAGCCAAGAACACATCAATAATGACTTTGGGAAGAGCTACAATGTACACAGCCATGAAGGCTGTGTTACAAATTCTAGTTCCATCCAGAAAGAATCCTGGTGCTACTAAGGGTTGAAAGCAAAAGAGTAACAGCAGTTTAACCACAGCATGACTACCATCAGAAATGTAGCACAGATGCTAAGACCTGTATTTAGCTCTGAAAATGATGTGGGCAGTAGGTGTTGGGAACAGAGAATGCACAGACTTCTGCCATCTCAGCCTAGGCTGTCACTACCTGGGAACACTGGAAATGCCATTCAACTATCTGGCCCCACAGTTTATCTTTCCACCTGTCAGATGGAAACAACAGCCCTGCCTCTATTTATCTTGTTATCATAATTAAAATATGAAGGTGTTTTGCAAACTATAACAGTTCTATGAATGCAAGATGTTAAAATTACTGTCCATACAGCAAGTACCAAACTAGAGCAAAATCACAGTTCCTTAGCTTCATGTGTTCATGGGGTTTTAGTCCAATGCAGATTAAGCTATTTTGTCTTTAGGCCAGAGAACTTATGATGTTTCTTTACCTATGTTCCAGTGTCTGAGAAAGAGTATAGCATACAGTCCGTGCTCCATAAATATTTTCAGACTAAATAAAATAACTATTTCCTGGAGCTAAGGAAGTAACTCCATTGGTAAATTGCTTGCCTTGCAAACATGGGAACTAAGTTTGATCCCTAGTGCCAGGAAAAACAGCTGGCTTGTTGCTTTCAATCCTGGTGCTGGGAGGTGGAGATCAGAGAGCATCACTAGGGCTCAATGGCCAGCCAACATAGCCTTCTAGGTCAGCTCAGGCCCCAGGGAGAGACTCTGTCTCAAAAAGGATATGGATGGCTCCTAAGAAGTGAAATTCCCAGATTGTCTTCAAGCACATACACACTGCATGTATGCTCACACACATACACCTGTGCACACAACCAAGCATACCTGTACACACATGCATATACATGCATACCTGTATACAAATGTGCACCCATATGAACATGTGCACAACATATGCATAAGTGCACATGCACAAACATAAAAATAAGAACATTTAACAAACGACCATTGGATATATGATGATTCTTTCAGCTTATCTTTTTTCCCAGTGGAAATCTAAAAACTTGTGATGTTTTCTTGATACAGTAGACCCAAAAAGCACATTTTAAGATAAGGGATTGTATGTGTCTCTAGGACTTCCCTGTTTCCAGAGAATCTTTTAGGTGTACTTTATACTGACCTAACAAAAGCATACCCATTTTAAGGGCCCACATTTTCCCATGAGCAGCAGCCTGGGAAAAGGCACAACTGTACAGTGCTTAGCCAACAAGGTAAGTTCCTGGCCCCACACAGCAGCAACCTACAACATCTCTAACTGCAAGCAGGAGTCACAGGGAAGGGCTGAGGCTGGAGAGAGAGAGATCTGAAGACTGTCTCTGAGTCATCTTAAGACCCCTTGTCTGAATTACTTCAAAGCCTTCTTTTTTCATCTTCATGAGAAGAAAAACTGTCCACAAAGATTGTTATAAGGACCAAATGATGTGATGGGCACACAGTACTGAGCACAGCATGTAGCACATGAGTAATCACCAAAGAATATAAGCTGCTGACATCATCACCGCCTTGTCATTACTACTGTTAGTCTTCTTACTAACTGGACTAATGGGGGGAAAGTCTCTCAGGAGGGAAAAAGGAAAAGAAAAGCGAAAGAATTTTTTTTTCGAGATAGGGTTTTTCTGTATAGCTCTGGCTGTCTTGGATCTCACTCTGTAGACCAGGCTGGCCTCGAACTCACAATTGTCCTCAAGATCTCTGTTTTCTGGAGCCATTGACAAAGCAAAGACAGGCCAGGGTAGAAGGGACAGCAGTCCTTGACCTAGACCAATGCTTAAGTCTTCCAACTAAGGAGCCCTGGGCAGAGGGAGGGGTGCACATTTCCCACAGGCATTCTCCCGCACTTACATTTCTACTCTTTTGTCTCAGAAATCCACTCCCTATATGCTCATCTTGTTATCATCCCCACCACTGGCAACAGTGATTGCTTAACCCCTGACACTGCTGGGACTTTTTATATACTTTAATCACCACAACAGTCTTATGAAGCTGGGGACTCTCATTAATCTTCTTTTATTGAGAAGGAAACTGGGCAAGAAATGGTAACAAGTCCAAGATCACAGCTACACATTGCTAAGACAGGGACTCCTACCCAAACAGTTCAACTGCAGACACTCAGCATATCAAAAAGGCCTCCTTCTTGAAGCTCCTCCTCACGTGAGGTTGTGAGCAGACACATCATCCTCCAGCACATCTCCATACACAATGTGTGAGGCAAGGGCTAAGGCCCATGGGCTTTCTGCAGCTCTGCTGCAGAGAGAGGCATTGGCCGTGCACTAATGCCCTGCACTTCTGTGGCTACCAGGGCTGACACAAATGATGCGCTGACCACCACTGGGAGATGATTAAAAGTCTGCCATTAAGCCAAGCTGTGCTGGAGTAGATCTGCTTTAAGGGAGCTCTTCATCAGGGAACTATATTTTCTTCTTGACAATTTCCTTAATGGCAAGAGTGTTAGAAGAACAAAAGAGACCCAAGGGCAAAGAGCAGAAGATTTTCATGGAGGCAGAGACTGGGAGTGGGGAGAGAAGAGGAAAATTAAACAGGCAGAAGAGAAGATGACCCCTCATTTATTTCTGCAGAGTGCCTGGGTAGCCCAAGCCACCTCTCTGTGGTTTTCTCTGGGGCACTAACAGATGCTCAGAGCTCATCAAACTTTAACCAGGCCAATCAATACAGAAAAAAAAAAATGGGTGACTGTCCAGCTGAAAATTACCAAGCGCCTCATGAATATTTAAGGACCTCAACTAGAAACAGGGAGAAAGAACAGAACTCGGGATTTCATTTTTTTTTTCCTTTTGAGGGTGGGAAGGGAGATAAAAGGATGTCTGTTGTTAATAATCATCAAAATATAAAGCCATAGTAACATCACAGACTAAAACTAGTGATTGAGACATAATGTAGTCACAGCCAGCATCACCTGCTTCCTTAAGACAGCAAGCCCAGGCTTATCACAGGCCACTCAAGATGAGCATGTGTGGGGTTCATCTGAAGATGCTTTCTTAGAGCATGCCATAGTTGTCTGCCCCTTGTTGTTTCTCCTACCCACAATGCAGTGCCCCTTTTGTGTCCAACTGGGAGAATACAGAGCTCATGATTAAAAGGGAATCAGACATTTAGATTCTTGTCCTGCTACTGTTAACTTGGGGTAAACTGACCAGCACTCCTCCTGGAACAAAATAACTTGAAGGCAGCAGTAGTGTTAGCTGTAATGCTAGTTCCACCAAGTCCCAAGGTCCCACCACAGTGTGTGCTAACACACTGGCATACAACAGAGACACACTGGGTGCCACCATGACTCTTCCTTCCTCATTTTCACATCTCAGGCTTCCACATCCTCTGCCCTGTCTTCATTGACACCATGCCCTCAGAGTCAGCTCTAGCTCTGTGAACCGGCTGCAGCAGTCCTCCCAGCACATTTCAGCTGTCTGCCACTCACAGTAAGGTTTGCTTCTGAAAGGCGAAGCCTACCCCACCCAGCTGCATGCCTCCAGTTACCTCTAATGTAGTGTGCAGACCAAGTATACCCATACAAAACTGCTGAGCAGGGGGAGCATGCACAGGGAGGGGATGTCACGGTTTGGCTCTTACCTTTGTGACAAGGCAACATGCTGCCCAGATGTCCTCTGAGGACTGCTCGTGGTGGTTGAACTGGGGCTCCCACTTCTTAATTGGCCGTTCCGCGAAAGCCAAAAGGACCCCTCTCTGGTCCACTAGAGCCGCACGGACACTACCTGTTCCCACATCGATGCCCACATAGTAGTGACCTGGTTCCTGGTCTCCGCCAGACATCACGGTCCCCTCTACCTGTGGTGGACAAGTGCAAAGGTAATGTGAAGACAAGCAGACCTGCTCAGACAGCCAAGAAATTCAATCTTCAAAGTGGACAGAAAAGGGAATCCAACCACCTAACTGGGGGCTGTGTATTTTTTTTTTAATCCTCTCAAAGGTTTTATAGGCACTGAGCAAGGTGGTCAGAGGACAAGCACATGTAGCACATTCTGTTTCCACTCCTGGATGGGCGTCAGAAATTGAGCACGTGATTACATAGTGACTTAAGCAACGTTGAGACAATAAGAAGGCAGAGGGGAGCACAGATGGAGCCGGAGCCACAAGAGATGAGTGTTTACTCCACGAATCTGAATCCACAAGACAGCAGCCTTAGAACCAAAAGAGGCATCATTTCCCAGCCAGTCATGCAGCAAATCCGCCTCATGGGCATCCTTTGCCAAGCAGCGAATGCAGCCACACGCTTCCACTCCTCTCTATGAGTGGACGCAGCACATGGGCGTCTCTGCAAAGCTGCTGAGCCAGAGGACAGTCTAAAAGGCAAGCGTGTTGTTTCACACTAGGCCCATCGTGACGGTGACACCAAATCACACCGACAGTCAGACCAACATCTGGAAGCAGAAGGTAGTCCCCACGCTTCACTGGAGCAGCTGGGCCTGAACTCCCCACCTGTGTAACCCTGAACCTCAGGCTCCCTCCCTCTTTCTGCAGAGGCTTGACATTTTAAGAAGAAGCACTTATACCAGAGCCATCGTGAGATGACTGGGAATCGGGAGGAGACCCAGGAGAGGCAAGATCAAGAGTGTGTTAGATGATCTATTTTCCTGACAGATCCCCCGATGAGTTACAAGGAAACCTGACCAGAGAACCCTCAGGAATGCCTGGGCCCTTGGGGCTGCTCCTGGGACGAGCCACATGACACAGGATTCTCCCAGGGCTCTCTCTGCAGACTCACGTGGGGCAGCCTCCTGACACTAATGTCACTAGCACAGCACAGCTGCTCCCTGGTCAGCAAGGGGGTCTGAGCTCCCGTGGTCCAATTTTAACCTGAGCAGTCTGCACCCTCAACTTAGAATAATGAGGGTTTCTTGGCCACTTCACTCTTGGGGATTCTAAAACAAGTCAGCCAGCAGATGTTCAGTTACTGCTTCCTGGATATTTACCCCCAATAAAAAGAAAGAAAACGAGACAAAAACACCAATTTCATTAAAAGCGATAGCTTCTGCCTTCCTCACCATGATTTGCCATCTGTGTTCACTCCCTTTTGGCACTGTGGCAGGTGAGGAAGAAAATGGAGAAGCAAGAATAATAAAGCTCACTGCCTCCCCTGAGCCTGACAGGGCTCCCAGGCTCAGCAGGTGGCTCTTCCTGGCTCCCTGGCTTTTTTTTCCCCCTTGGGAACTCACATAAACATGAGTACCAGCTTTCATTCCTTCATTCACTTGAGAGTGATACCTTCTCTTTAAGCCAGTAACCAATAAAAGCAGATTTTTAAATAACGCAGACACCTGTTGCATTGTCATTCCCATCCTCCCTGTTTGCTCTTAGTGCTTCACAGGGAGTAGAGGAAGTCCTGAGTGAACATGTATTGTTTGACATGAGTATGACCATGTCAATGTCCACATGCCTCAGACCCATGGGAAAGTCAAAACCTTGCCCTTTTCCTTGTCAGTAGGAAAAGGTCAAGTGCAATAATAACCTCATCCAAGATGCTTACAGTCTGAGCCAGTTCCCCTAGAAAGACTCCCCTACCAAGACTAGCTATGCCTGCCTCCTTGCTCAGCTACATATATAATAGCCCTGCTTTCTTGGACAACTGTATACAATAACCCTGCCTCTCACTACAACTGTATACAATAATCTCACCTCCTCCTACAACTTTATACAATAATCCCACCTCCTCCTGCAACTGTATATAACTCCAACCTCCACAGTGCAGACTCTGATGGTGCATCTTTATCAGAGTGTACGCGGTCCATGCAGTCCTGGCTTTTCTGTACTTGTATCTGTGTGTCTGTCCTTTTGGGTCCTAGTACCCCAAGTCAGATATCCAGGGTCAAGCTATGATAAACGCCATAGTGATTACTGTGCTAGGCTCTTTCTCAAGGCAGCAGAATATCATCACAATAGGTAGAATAAGACAGCCTAAGGTCTTCCTCAAGTGAGACCCTCTGTGAGCTTCGTAACCCCAATGAACACTGCCCTGGCCCTGCCCACTGGGGTCCTAGATATTCTCACAGTCCTGGAAGTATACTTGTGTTTTACACTGATGGAGGTCCTCCCCTATCACTTGTTCTTCCCTTCCCAATTCCATCCTCTATTTCTCTAAGGGGGACCTTATCACTTTTCTTGCACATATAAAAAGGCTGTCAATATGGTACAGTGTCTATACTTTCATTTCAAATGTTCTCTCTGGACCATGTTGTTGTTGGTATGTCTATCTTCTTATTGGACTGAACCTGGAGAAAAGAGAATGTTTCTGATTTCTGCATCCTCACTCCCTTCCAGTGCCTGCAATATAATTGGTTTCCAGTGGTGATTTTCTAAAGTGAACTCCTTTATCAGTGAGCCAATAGGAAAAAAAGTGAAAAAAGCCATCCCTTAGTTATTTGAATTTCTCAGTCTGAGCTTGTACAATCAATGAGCTTGTAAAACCCTTAGCAGGGTTCCTTTCTGAGAAATGCAGTAGATGATGTCTGCTTTGAGAATGAATTATAAGCTGTGCTTACAGAAAGCTAGAAGGGAGAACCTGGGCATTCCCAGAGGCATGTATACCCACTGTCCTACCTGTGTTCTGTCAATCACCACAGTCATTATGCAGTTCATAGTGTGCTGGTTTACTCTAATCTCTGTGTCAACCAATTAAATATTTTCTTAAATGTTTATAGCCACATGTTGCTACTTCTAAGAAAACATGTTTTGTTTTGGTTTTTCATATTTGCTTCGCCAAGATCAGAGTGATTCTCATAGTCAATGGTATCATAGAATGAACTTGTAGAATTTCTTTCTTTGTGGTATGTGAAATGAAGTTATCTGAGTGGCCCTCTACTGGGGACAAGGTGACTGACAATACAAGAGGGTGCCTTGGCTCACACTACCCTGGCCTCCTATTCTACCCACTTGCCACCAGCTTGCATGCACCTGGCTTTATTTTCCTTGTTTCCGCCATCTCCATTGTGAGAAGCAGCTCCTTTTCATGTACCTTAGCTACTCTTCTGTTGCTGTGGTAAAATGTTCTAGAGAAAAGATTTATTCTGAATCAGAGCTCAAGGGTCCAAGCCATCATTATGATAAGGAGATCAAGGCACCAGAACCCTGAGGCATCTGGTCACATTGAACCCTCCACTGGAAATTAGGCAGCTAATGGATGCCCTTACTACTCAGCAGCACATGTGTATTTACATGGTCCAGGTCCCAACCAGGGAATGATGTCATTCATGGTCGGCAGTCTTCTCACCTCAACCTAAAGCAATCAGAAAGATCCCCAGAAACTGCCCAGAGGCTCATCGCCTAGGTAACTTTAGGTTCTACCAAGTTGACAGCAATAGCCATCACACCACAGACACAAGAATGGCTTCTGCTCTTACCTAAAACTGTACAAGACTGTTCTGAACCTGGAGATAAACCAGAAAATCAGGAGGGAATTAAGAATCTCTACAGAACTTCTTCTGCCTTTCTAATAGAAGTACTCTAGATTCTTTCTATGCTGCCAACCCCACAGCAAGAGAGATTCCCCATGAAGCTAGGCCTAGGTTCCTTCTGACCACATTCCCTTGCAGGTAGAATAATGTCTTGTCCTCAATCACCAAAAACAAACAAACAAACAAACAAACCAGAGAATGATGCCCACTCACCAGCTTGCTCTAGGTCTGGATTCTGAATCTAGGAAAAGAACCTGCCTGCAAGAGAGTCCACACCATGGACAGAAAGTATAGTATAACCCATTACAGTGAACACAAACTGTACCCTTTTCTTCATAAGATAGCCACTGCCTGGCATAAGTAGAAATTCAACAAGTCCTTGGGACCCAGTGAATGAACTGGGTATCCTAAGAACCCACCATTAGGGAATAATAAAGGTGCAGTGCTCACTATCTATCTGATGCTCTGCTAAGCAGCCTGTTTACACTGCTGCTACTGCTGATCCTGAAAACCACGAAAGAAACTACTGCCATCCCACTTTATTGATACGCCCTAGCCAAGTGAAGCAATATATTCCAATAGTTTATGCAAACACTAAGACAGACAGTGAGCTATCCCCTCTCCCCTCAAAGCCCTTAATCCGGCTGAAGATGACTTGCTGCCTTCTGATAGTCTTCCATCACTAGATGCTGATTTGCTGGCGACTGTGTTAAGGGTCTTTGCCTACTGTGCTGAGGTTAGCTAACCCAAGAGTCAGGCTGTTCACCTTTAAAGTCTGTCCTTCTACAACACTAGAATGCCTCTTTCTAGCTTCTCCAACTTCCAGCAACTATCCCTAGACATGCTATGTGATGCCTTCAGCCCTCTGGGAGCCAGGGAGGCATTCTCCCAGCAGTACTTGCATGAGCTTCTCAGTTCATGTTTTTCTAAGAAAGAGATCCTAATTCAACATTCAGCTCCACCATTTCTCCATTATTGTGGTTTTAGTCTCTTTGAGAGTTGTTTCCACACCTGGAACCTGAAATCCAGCAAGTGTGAGTCCTTGGGCACCCAGATTCCCTGAAACCAGATCCCCTGCCCCTCCTACTTTGTGCCCTTTGTTACAAGTACAGTCCCCTGTGTCCTGAACTCTACACTTAATCAGTACCCAAAACCTAAGAAATAGAGAAAATATTATTTTTTTAATTAGGAAATAATATTTTCTAATTGAAGAGAAATACTATTCTCTTTCTAATTGAAAAAAGGGGGGTTAAGATCACCATTGTGTTGCCTTTTTTCTATCAAGGGCTTATTGAATTACAGAAACTCAAAGACGTTAGCAAGCCTATCACTCACTCTATACCTCCGCAACACACAAGCAGCAAACACCAGCCCAAGGATTTAAACACAAGCATACAGTAGTGAGTTTGGAACACTTTCCACAACATTCAGCTAGAACTAAAAATCAAAGCCTTTGCAACTGCAATAACAACAGATGCCACAAAAGCTGGTCTTTCTTGAGCTCTGCCCTGCAAACTGACTCTATGATCTCATTTAATCTTTAGCTGAGCCCTGTCAAGTAGGCAATGTGGAAGCCCCATTTCTCAGGAAAATGAGCTGAGGTATTCAAAGAGGGCACTAGGTAAGGCATAGCAGCAACAGAGGGGCTATAATTCCAGGTCAGGTCATTGAAATTCCGAAGCCTGCTTTATGAATAATGAGGAATGGAACTTGGGTTTCATCTCACTATTTGGGGGCAAAGAGGAACACTCTAAAAAGAAAAGCAGCCGTAGAGGAGGGCATTCAGGAAAGAGAAGCCAATGGCCTCTGGATGGCAACGAGATAGAAAAATAATGAAGAGAAATTCAAGCTGTGCACAGGTCCTGAGACATACCTAATATCTCAGGCTACAAGATGCCTTAAAACTCAGGTAATACCAAGCCAGTCCCCAGCATGGGCTACACTAACTCCTGGCCCCTATTTATGATCAAAAGGCTGTTCCATGCCATAAATATTTATATGGCTCACTAAGTGATGGCCTGTATAAATATTGTGAGAAGCGTACCACAGGAAGTCATAGATTTCACAGCTGATTGTTTAGCAAATGTACAAGCTTACTCAAATGCCATATGAGGATAGGCGGGAGACCTGGAAACTGGGACTGCTCTCTGCAAAACTATTTCAGCCATCCCTAGAAGTGGGGTAAATGCTACAAACTCTCTGCTCAAAAACAACACTAGGGAATTGTACTGTCCCTGTATTCCCTTTCTTTCCCCTCAAGTAACCTAGTCACAGTGAAGACGACTTCACAGCACCACATCCCTGGAAAACGGAGGGGCTTACCTTAGATTCTGCTTCCTAAAGAGCCACTCCTCCAGGTTCAGCCTACAGAAAATATGGCCCAGGCCTGGGGAAAAAACTCAACTCAGTGTCCTCTTTTAACAATGATCTTTGGACTCTGCTGGGAGCTCATGCGCTCCAGCCTCATGCAATTTAGTATTTGGTTACATTGTAATCCGGCTTAGGTAAGAAGGGGAGATGAGGTCAAGCAACAAGTGGGCCTGGACTGTTCACTTCAGTCTTATTAAGAGAAAAGATTCACCACTCCTATGAGTGCGAATACTCCTGCAAGTATCCCACATGCTCTAAGATGGGGAGAAAATTTTGTACAGAAAGGAAGGAGTCTATATGACAATAATACCTGATTCTCTATGGCTTCTATCAGCATATTCAGGACCTTTCTTCCTCTTAAAGTAAAAGGCTCTCTTCTGTGACAGCCCTCTCCTCCTCAACTTTGCAGCCTGGGAAATATTTTTTAGACTTGTCTCATTGCCAGTGCTAGCTCATAAGAAAATCTTCAAATGTTTCTTAGATTCCCAAGTCTACGGAATTTCTGCCAACTAGACAAAGTATCTTCCATCCAGATTTACCTGCAGCCTGATATAAACCTACAGGCAGCATAAGTGTGCTTTGGATCAAGTCTGGAGTGACTAGCAGGTCATGGCATTAGAGTAGTGGTTCTCAACCCTTTGGGGTCCAATGACCCTTTCACAGGGGTTGCCTAAGACCATCAGAAAATACAGATGTTTACAATTTACATAATGATTTTTAACAGTAGCAAAAGTACAGTTATGCAATAGCAAAAAAAAATAATAATTTTATGATTTGGGGATCACCACAACAAGAGGAACTGAAATAAAGGGCCAAAGCATTAGAAAGGTTGAGAACTACTATATTAAAGAGAAGGAAGGGAATAAGCAGAACCCACCCCCTGTCAATTACTGAGAGGCTCCTGGGAGCACAAGTTTTTATTCATTAGCAATGTCTAACACTCACCTATAGCAAAACGCCTGGCCTAGTGTAGGCAGAATAGGGAAGAGGGGATAAAGCAAGATTGGGAGGAAAGAAAGGTAGATATATTCCTTACCCAACAAATAATAGCTGCCTGAATTCCTGCCCAAGAAAAGCCCACAATAGCAAAAAGAAGATGTCAGTTCTCTGAGACCCAGACAACTCAAAATACTAAACTAAACCAAAGCATGCACCAGCCAACCACCTGTCTGCTCAAAAATCCATCCACTGGAGTGCACAGTCAGTCACCCAACTGTGAAGACCTAAAGACATTGAATACCAGGGTTTCACCCATGAAGCCCACAACACATAGATCCTCAAGCCCCGTCCAGACATCATGCATCATGAGAAAATACGAACCATGGCACTTTTTGTTTCTGAGCTTAGAAGTTCTGGAGAAAAGCTTCAAGCAGGAGTATAGACAATATCTTACAAAGAGACGCATGGCTCTGTCCTGACAGGGAAACATGTGAGGGGACTCCTTAACCATCTCTACCACCGATGCATAATGCAGAGAAAGTTCAGCACAAACACACACTCATTAAGAAGCTGATGGATACAGGTGAACCATTGCTGGGAGAAAGAAAAGCAATACCCCAACCCCAACATGTCTACCACTGACTGATTTAGGGTAAGTCATTTAACATGTCTCTTTTGAACTACAAAATGATACTCACAAACTCTATACTCCAAGTGATTTCTGTAATTAGTTGGCTGTTCCCTCAGTCTCTGCTCTATCTTTATCCCTGCACATTCTTTAGGCAAGACAAATTTTGGACTGAAGGCTTTGTGATTAGATTGATGTCTTCTTCCCTCCTCTGGAAGTCCTGTGGTCAAGTGGCCATTTCAGTCTCCATATCCCCCTGTGGTAGGAATCTAAGCTAGGGGTTACACTGGTAGATTTCTCATATTCTCTCCCATCCAATACCTCCAGCTAGTCATCAGAGATACCCCCACTTATTTTAATTCTCATTTCTAGCCCTCTTTTCCTTCCCCTCCCCACACCTGGTTACAGGTTACTGTCCCCACTCCCCTCTTCATCTCCTCCCCTACCCAGTTCCCTCTCTCCATCCACCTCCAATGGCTATTTAGTTTCCCCTTCTGAGTGAGATTCCAACATCCTCTCTTGGGACCTCCTTACTACTCAGTTTCTTTGGGTCTATGGACTGTAGCATGCTTGTCCTGTACTTTATGGTTATTGTTCATCTCATTTGAGAGAGTCAACCCCTGACACTACTTATAATACTCTGCTATGCTTACAGACAGAAACCTGGCATAACCTAGCATAGACTGAGAAGCTACATCCAGTAGTAGGTGGAGGCAGATTATGAAATCCATAGCCAAATATCAGCTGGAGTCCGGGGAGTCTTGTAGGAGTGTGGAGGACAGAAGTGAGCAAGTCGGAGAGAGAGGTCAAGAAAACCTAGAGTCAACTAACCTGGGGCCATGGGGCTCACAGGGAGTATGCTGGAGCTGGACCTAGACTAGACCCCCCCACACACACATCTGTAGCAAATGTTCATGTATGTTCCCTAATAAGTGGAGCAGGGGCTGTCTCGTTCTCTGTTCCCTGTCATTGGGTCCTCTTCCCCCTACCTGGACTGCCTGGTTGGGCCTCAGTGAGAGAGGATGTGCCTCTAGTCCTGCTGCAACTAGATGTCCCAGGGTGGGAGGGTATCCAAGGGGAAGGGACCGTGGAGAGAGGGATTTGTATGGGTGGGACTAGGAAGAGGGGAGGGAGAGGAGCTATGATCAGAATGTAAAGTGAATAAAAACTTAAAATTTAAAAAAGAGAGAAGGGATGAGCATGGAAGGAATTTGAAAGGGGCAATTCCTTCATAAATTCCTTCTGTGGCACTGGAGGACACAGAAGCTGTGGAACTTCTCAATGAATTTCCTACTTCAACTATTTATATTTGTGCACTTATCCAACTCCAAAATAAAAAATCCTGGGAAGAGTTGGAAGTAGAAAAACAATCCACTTTATGCCTTCATTGTATATAACTTGTCTAATACTTATATTTATTATCTGTTATTTGGCCTTTTTTATTTTTTCTATATGTTATTCCATACCCACATAATCATTTGTTTACACACACACACATACAGGCACACGCGCACACACAGACACACACACACACACACACACACACACATCTTTAGTTTGTGATGTTTTTATTTGCAAAATATGTTTTAATTTTATGTGCACTGGTGTTTTGCCTGCATGTGCTGGATCCCCTGGAACTGGAGTTACAGACAGTTGTGAACTGCCATGTGTGTGCTGGGAATTGAAACTCTATAAGAGCAGCCAGTGCAGTGCCCTTAACCACTGAACCATCTCTCCAGGCCCTGCAAGATTTCTAATGATAAAGTTTAATTAAAAATGTTACCTATTCTGAGGTCTTCTCATCCTATCTGAAATCTCCATTTACACACACACACACACACACACACACACACACACACACACACACGCACAGACACCACTGTTTTCCCTATGGTGCACAGACTTATGTTGCTGTTGTATGAGTGATTATGTCCTTTGCATGGTGGGTACAGCTTTTATGGATGACATCAGGATGCTTATGTAAGAGGCCCAGGAGGTACTTCAAGGAAAACCTAATGTGCCTAGTAAAACTGCATATTGCTTCTAAGTGGTTTCTTGCTTTCTATCCCACTCAGCCCTTCTCTGAAGAATAAAGACACATTTGTTACTGGCCCAGAAGCTGTGATTCATACTTAATGAGAACACAGTGCTTTTCTATTTTCTATTTTTTTTTTCTGTTTTGAGGATCTTCATGCTTTGTAATGAGCCATTTTTTTAAAGATAAATACAAGGCAACAAGAAATGTTCCAGTTAATATTTTTCTTGTTGTGATAAAGCAAAAGCAAGATGTAGGAGAGGAGTTTGTTTGGCTTACATATCCAGTATCATAGTAGACTTTTTAAGGAAAACTAAGGCAGTAACCTGGAGGCAGCAACCAAAACAGAGACCATGGAAGGAAAAATAATTACTGGCTTGTTCCTCATGGCTTGTTCAGCCTGCTTTCTTATACAATTCAGGACCAATTGCCCAGGGTTGGTGCTACCACAGTGGACAGGGCTCTCCTACATCAGTCATTAATTAAAAAGAAAAGTTGTCCTATGAGTGAACTTGCCTACAGGCAACTCATCTCCATTTTCTTAACTGAGGTCTAGTGTGGGAAGCCGTGCTGCACCCTAAGATGGCACTGGGCGGAAACAGCCCATGAAACAAATAACTCTGTATATGGCACTATACAGGCGGAGCCGTTCATGGGCTGATCTGACGTCTGACTATCCAGGCCAATGGTGAAGTGAGACGTAGTATGACGCCATGGAGTGTCATATTGGGCATATAAGCCAGCTCCCTGGGAAGTGCGGGGCCACTCCTGTAAGATCTACAATTGAGAAGCATCCTGAGTAAATTGCAGTTGGAAGGAACCTGTGTGCCTTGTCTTTCTTCCCTGCGGGTCAGGGTTGTCAGGCGCCACTGTCTAGTGCCGTAGTTTGAATGAGAATGGCCACACAGGCTCATATATTTGAATGCTTGTTCTCCTGTTGGTGGAATGGTTTGGGAAGGATTAGGAGGTGTGGCCTTGTTGAAGAAGCTGTGTCACTGGGAATGAAGGATGATGATTTGAGAGTTCGAAAGCCCAACCCATTCCCAGTTAGCTTATCCCCTCTCTCTCTCTCTCTCTCTCTCTCTCTCTCTCTCTCTCTCTCTCTCTCTCACACACACACACACACACACTGTTTGTGGCCAAATGTATAGTCCAACTCCTAAGGTAATCATGAATAAAACCTGACTCATCAGAAGACAACCCAAACTGTACCAACAAACTTTCTCTCTTAGAGCAAATGAAACTCTGGATCTCTCATGTCCTCTTTGGTAAAAACTTGCTCATCATTTGTGTTTTCTCCACATCTCTTCCTTTCCTCCTCTTCTCCTCCCCTCTTATCTTCTACCTTGTATTCCAATAAAGAAGCCCTCACCTCTTTACAAAGACTTTTGTTTCCCTCCTTACCCTTCCCTGTGCGGAACACCCACTACTATGTACACTGCTTCTCCCATTCACACACATAGGAAGCTGAAATTCTGAAGGATCAGGCTCTTGAAGATCTCAAAGCCCAGTGTTGAAGGAAGAGTCCATGTTCAAATTGAGGTCTGCCTTGACAGGACTAGAACTACTTCCCTGACACCTCCTACACTAATCAAACTGCCTTGTTATCCTGAGAAGCTTTTCAGTTATCAGACATTAAAATTTTCTTCTCTACTGCTTAGAAAATGCTGCTTTTATACTCCTTATTTTATTATTTTTGAATATGCATGTTTTGCCTGAAATATATGTCTGTGTACAATGTGCATGCATGATACCCATGGAGGCCAGAAGAGGGCATCTTATCCCGTGGGTCTGGACTTAGAAATGGTTGGGAGCAACTATGTGAGAGCTGAAAACTGAGCCAGGGTCCTCTGGAAGAGCAGTCAAGTACTCTTAACCGCTGAGCCATCTCTCCAGCCTGATTTATATTATGGTAACAAGAGGGATTAATGAGTCGTGAGATTGGAAGATTGTTAATATATAAAATAATCAAATAAATTTTTAACTAAAAAGAACTAAGGATTATCTTCATCTAAAGAGTTCCAGAGGCATGATAATCCAGAGTGGTGATCTAAATAATAATGCCCCATAGGCTTAGATATTTCAACCCTGGTGCCCACTGGGTAGTGCTGTTTGGGCACAGTATGGAACCCTTAGGAAGTATAGTCTTCCTGAAGGAAGTGCATCACTGGGATGGGCTTTAAGAGCTTATAGCTCTTGGATTTGTGTTTAGAGTTGAAGATGTGGACTCTCAGAATTCTGTTCTAGTCTCATCCCTCCATGCCTTCCTCCACCATTATGGACCACCCCCACCCCCGGAACCTTAAACCAAACTAATTTTTTCCTTCTCTAACTAGCTTTGCTCATGATAGTTTATCACAGCAACAGAAAAGTAACTAACACCACCACCATTCTGTATATAACAGATTCCTCTTTGTGAATGCCGTATTTCATAACAGGGAGCCACCTTTAATAGAAAGAAAGGAGAGAAGTATCATTCTCATCCTTCCCAGATAAGTATCCATGCCTCCTCATGGTCAGCTCCCTTTCTCCAAACCCTACTGACACCCAAGTTCACTAAAACTATGGGCTTGGGTTGAAGATCTCCATTGAAGATCTGTCTATAAGTGGAAAATGGTTGAACTGGCACAAAGTGGGATGAGTATAATATATTAAATGCAAAGCCTTTATTTTAATCCCTGATATGATGCCCACCACAAAGTTATAGCTGTAACATGGAAATTATATGCAAACATGAATTACTTGCACGCATACTCTTCTTTCTGGGAAATGAATTCCTGACCCTTCTTTGATTTATGAATAATTTAAATATATATGCAGTTTTTCCCCATCACTTTCCCTTCCAAGAGGCTGCTGTTGATTTGCTAACATCATTAACTACAAAATGATTCTCTACAGAACTAACCAGTCCTTCAAAGTAATGCCATAGTCATTAGCATTTTGGCTGAAATCCACAGTTTTTCCCAGAAATTCACTCAAATTAAAACAGCAGAAGAACCCACCAACCTTAATGAGGATATCAGATAGACAACTCGGGCAGCCTCAGGGAAAGCCACAAAATCCATTCTGTACAACAAAACACCTGCCTGAGACAAAAGCCAGAATGGCTGTGGTCTTTGTCTGTTTTCACATTCACTTGTTCATGAAATGTGGAAAGGTATCTTTAAGGCCCAGGGAGCACAACATAAAGCAGCAGTTCTCAACCTGTGGGACATGACCTCTTTTGTAGGTCAAATTACCCTTTCACAGATGCCACATATCAGATATCATGCATATCAGATATTTATATTACAATTCATAAGAGTAGAAAATTACAGTTATGAAATAGCAATGAAAATAACTTTATGACTGGGAATCACCACAACATGAGGAACTATATTAAAGGTCACAGCATTAGGCAGGTTACGAACCACTTTAGGTTCTGAAAACCAAATGTTCAATTTGAAAAAATAAAATGGTCCTCCATTCCTCAAACACACACCTGCCAGGATTATCTTGGGTGAAAGTACCAATGTGAACTTGGCTAGGCTGCTGCTCTTCCACAGACCCTTCTGTGACTTCTCCCCTCTAGCCCTTGCTTTCTCTCTGGGATCAACCTTCTATACTACAAACGTGTAGAACTTGCAGTTTGCTGCCTTTGGCCTTATTGTTCTCTCTTTGGAAACACAAATAATAAGTGGGCAGTCCTCAGAGAGAGAAATAAAATGAACACATTTCCAGCTTCAAAGGAGTAAAAAGTTAAAATCAAAATGATACTGAGATATAATTTCAACATAACAGATTAGCAGACACGGGAACGCTGAAAACACCCACTTTCAGTTAGAGCATCAGCAGGTATACTTTCCACAGCAAAGCAACTCACTCAATCACTGGTTAAACGATTGGCAGTATCTATCAGCTTTTACAGTCTACCTTTACCCAATAGTTTAACTTCTAAGAACTGATGAAGCATTGGTTCACCATAAAGCTAAACAAACATGTCCACTCTAACACCTTTTATAAATGCAAGAGCACCCTTGCAAGAAAAAAGAGAAAATTAGCACATGTTTATTGAAAAGAGTGTTTATAAAAATGATATATCAGTAGTTGTTCAAAGGAATAAATTTTTTTTAAAAAAAGAGCTATAGAAACATGCTGATCATATATTATTAACTTAAAAAACAAATCCTGCCAAGCTGCCACGCTGCTGAGCTAAGAAGTTGAGGCAGGAGGATCAGTGTGAGTTCAAGGCTACTCTGTATTCACAGAATGAGTTTCAAGCTAACCTGAGCTACAGTATGAGACTCTGTTTAAAAGAAAATAAATAAATAAATAAATAAACTCTTAGATTATACAGTCTGTCTCTTTCTGCATTGTTTTCTAAAAGAACAGAGGTCTAAGCACACATGGCTGTGCACACCTTGAACATTATTACTCAGAACAATCATAAGGATTAATTTAAATATTCCTTCCTCAGGTCCCATGCTCTTCCCCTGGGAGTTCACCAGAAAGTAATGTTTCCTGCATTTTTCAGTAATTACATTCACATGCATCCAACTTTTTCCTATTTATTTTTGAGATTGCCTCTATCTTCAGTCAAAATATTTCTGAATATTTTCTGTGGCAACCAAGGGTACTATAACCTTTACCCTTAGCCAAAGGCAGACTAATCTTGCCTACAGCTGGGGAGTGCCCAAAACAGCTGGGCAGAGAACAATGCTTCTGAGATTTGAGGCCTTCACAGATCTCAGAGGGTTTCAATCATCTGGGCTTTCCACCTGTGTCACAAGGCAACGTTTTAAAATCCCAAATTAGACTTACTCTAACATCAAAGTTGCCACATAATTCCACTAGCTCCGATTTTGGTAAGCTAATTGAGTCTGATCTATCTAAACTGTTCTTGATTTTATAGACTTTTCCCCTACTTTTTAACCTTCATACTCTTCCCTCGCACCGTCAGTCAGCAGAACCCAAGGGACTGAGCTTTCGGCCTTGTGTGCAGAGGACTTCAGAACAGCTCAGCCACAAGTCTAGATGGCCAAGGACTAGCAATAAACTCACCCTAGTGTATCACTCCTTCCTCAGTCATCCCTGAACCCAGCCCCTGCAAACAGCACTATATAAGGACCCAACCCACCCCCCACTCCTGAACTCCAGCTCACTGACTTATCCTTGATAATGACAAGTTCAAAATACACTCCTAGAGAAAAGTATACTTAGTCTGGGTAAGAATATAATTTTCCTTCATATAGCAAGCCCATTTCTTCCCCCAAACTCACGATTCACTCTTTACTTCTAATTATGGAGGATGGGAACACCATTTCAGGATAGTTCTACTGTTCATACCTCCAGTCTAGCCTCATTTTTTGCATAGTTCCCTAAGAACAACTCCATTTGAGGGCATCATATATTCCCTTCTAATACACTTCTTTGCCCATGATCCCCCTGGCTTCATATAGTAAAAAGTCCTCCATTATTACTGATGCCTTAGTACCTCAAAAATCCCTTCTTTACTTTCAAATAATCTCTTCTATATATTTTATTCAAAACTTATGAGCTGACATTTTCCATTTATAGCCAAAGTAGAGCTGTAAGAACCATATCCTCCACCCTTATGGTGATTCTAAAAAGACGGCTAATAAATAAATAAATAAATAAATGTATGCCTCAGAGTGTTGGAAATCTGGCAACATTCAGCATTAGAGAAAAATTAGTAAGGAAAAAAAAGAAGATAATTCCTTCAATTGCTCCAGCTGAATGCCTGGGGACGATGTGCCAACTATGTCACACGTTGTCATACATGTGGATGGAGTACAAGAGAGGAGAGAGCCGCATCAGGAAGACATTTAAAGCACTGCGCAGCAGATCCAAGGCAGAAAGTCAAAAGCACCAGGAAGCACTACAGTAAAAACTCAGTGCGTCACAGAGCGCTATAACCTATACTTTCTTATCAACCAAGGAAAATCGTAGCTCACAGAGTGCTAGGCAAAACGCAGAATACAGAATAGTGTTGTGGGTCCAATTGACAAGGCATAAAACAAGACTCCGAAGGATCAAACTGTTTCCAAATAACTCACGCATGCCCTTGAACAAATCTCAAGTGTATTTACAAGAAGTACAAAGAGGAAAAAAAAAGAGCTCCCATGGTGTAAATACATAATGGTTGTTATGGGTTTTTTTTAATAAAAAAAATTAGCATGCATAGGGCTAGGAGGATGGCTCAGCAGGGAGGAGGACTTGCTGCATATATATAAGGACATGAGTTTGAATGGCCAGCATCCTAGATCAGTCTCTCTCTCTCTCTCTCTCTCTCTCTCTCCCTCCATCCCTCCTCCCCCTCTCCCTCCTTCCCTTTCTTTCTTTCTCTTTCTTTCTTTCTTTCTTTCTTTCTTTCTTTCTTTCTTTCTTTCTTTCTTTCTATCTATCTATCTTTCTTTCCTAAGCTCCAGGATTGTAGTAAAACCAGACAGATCCTAGGAGTCTATTGATCATTGAACTTCAATAAAGCAGAGTTACAGAATACAATGTCCTCCTCTGTCCTTCACACCAACACTCATGGACACATATATCCACATACACACATGTATACCCATGCATGTACCACCACTCCTGCCAATACATATCGACAAATTACCATTCACATAGAGAAACAGGAGCAAACAAACAAAATATGAAAACATAAATCAGTAAAATGGACAGCCATTTAGTATTGGCACAAATAATCAGTAATCAGAGGAAATAAAAGCTACTATAACTGTATTTTATATATCCAAAAATCTAGAGGAAAGACAACTTAAAAGTTCAGATGTGAGAAATGCAAAGAATATTCTAAGTTGCTGGAATTGAAAAACTAAGTAATGACTGCTGTGAAAAACTATTTCAGTACAATTAAAGAATTCAAGGGAAAAAATACTTGTAAACTTCAAGATAATACAACAAAAATCACCCAAAATGTAACAGAAATATTTTTAATATATACTTGTATTGTGTTTAATTATGAGGAGTAGTGTGTGCACATGAGTGGAGCTCTCTGAGAATTATAGCCAATTGTGAGCTGCCCCACCAACATCAGTGCCTGTGGAAGAACAGGGAGTCCTCCTAAAAACTGAGCTACAGCAGAAAGATGTTTAAAGTGCAGCTAGAGAATAACTTTAGGAGGTCAACTGACATATGAAATGGGAGCTCTCAAAGGAGGCATCAAAAAGAGAGCCAGAAGAAATATTAAAAGATGGGATGATCAAAAACTCTCCAGCTGTGTTGAAAACTATAAATCTGCATATCCAAATACCTTAACAAATTCAAAACACAAAGAATATTTTCAAAAAAGAGAGAAAACTACGTCCAGAAATACCAAAATGAAATGGTGGTAAATCTTTGAAAAATATAAAATCTTGATGGTAGGAAAAAAGGGAGATGTTCCACAAAAGGAATGAAACCAATGTCTCAGAAATAACAGACAGTGGAAGCTAGATCTTTGCAGTATAAAAACCAACCAAACAAAACCTTATCATGGTCACAATTTTAATGTACCTTTAAGCAAGGTCAAATAAAGACTTATCCAGGCAAACAAAAGCTAAAACCTCCTCACCAGCAGAAGCACAAGAATGGGAGGAGGCAAAATATAGTGCATAGAAAGCTACATCTATAAAACCGAATGAGGACTATAGAGTTAGCACATGGATAGACATAAAGACTGTCTTAAAAGAGTCTTAATAGCTCAAAAGACAGTGATCTGCTTTAACTTTAGTTAAAATCATCTATTGTGAAGTTAAAAGATATACAGAAGTAAAATATGCAAAAACAGAAATATGAAGGCTAGAAATAGAGAATATACTACTACGTATTTCTTGTATGTGCAATCATGTGTTACTGATTATGGTGAACTAAAGAGACATATTAGAAATCCTAAAGCAAAAATAGAAGAATACTACAAAGAAGAAAGTCAAACCAAAAGAAAGAAAGAAGACAGACAATAGAACCAAGATTTAAGTCAAGCAGCAAGGTGGTGATTTTAAATTAATAATTATAACAGTGAAACAACTCGCCAAGAAAAGACACATCATCCAGTCTTGATTTTTTAGTTTCATTAAAATCTGCCTACAAGAACCTCAATTTAAGCATAAGGTGAAGAAATCAGACGTAGAACATGATATGCCATACCATGTTTGCTTGACCTTTCTGCTCCACTAACCTAAAGATGCCCCTGAAGCCTGTCTTGCAAGGATAGGTGATGCCTTCCTGTAATGATCCAAAAGGCTTTTTCCCTTTTAGTCACTCCTGACTTTTGTGTCCTTTGTATTTTCTGGGTAAACAAAGTCCCATCTATTCACCTTTGTTCTCTTCATATTTCTATAAAAAGCAACAAAATGTGCCTTGTCCATGTGATGCAAGCTGAAGAGATGTCTTTGCAGTCTGTCTGCCTCTGTGGATTCTGATTTAAACTGCGGAACCTCAGGAAGGTCTTGTACAACCAGAACCAGAGCTGCTGATCCAAAGGCTGGCAGTACTCTATGGACAGTGCTTGACTCAAGACTGGTAATAAGATACACATATATGAGTGTCCTTGGGCTATTGTCAAACCTGCCCTCAGTTTTGGAATGAATTTGAAGCTCAGACAGAATGAGATGTGTGTCATGGAGATATATATTTTGACCATGGACACAAATGGCCCAAATAACTCTCTCTGCATCTATCTAAACAGGAACAAGCTGTCAAAAGGAGACAAGGAAAGAAACGTCAGTGTACAGAAACCAGCGAGCTAAGTCAGTGTACAGAAACCAGCGAGCGAAGGACACAGAATGTGGAGCTCAGCAAAGCAACGTGTTTGCCTGGCAACGTGTCTGGTTTACAAAGAGTTGCTTCACTGGGATTTCTTCATGGTTTTGTTACACTGCTAACATTTAACATCAGTTGTGACTGTCAATTGGCATTAGCCGTTTAGATAACAACCCCAATGATGCTTTTGATACAGTAAAGAAAGATACATCAAACATAAAACATAAATGAATAATTACATCAAATGAAAAAACACCCAATTAAAAGACAGATTATCCACTGCTGATTTATTTAGTTTAATTAAATGCTGCCTACAAGAAGCTCAGTTTAAACATAATGTGAAAAGCCAGAAGTGGAACATGATATGCCATATCACAGCGATGAAAAAGGAACAAAGTATCTCCATCAATATCCAACTAAGCAGGTTTAAAAATATATATGACCTAAACAATGACTAAGTAGATCTTTCTACTAGCGCTGTTTAGCAGAAACTGTGAAATAGCACAGGGTGATTCACCAAGAGGACCAATTTGTACTGAATAGCTTTGCTACACTAAGGAAAGATATATCAAAGCATACAGTTCAACTTATGTACCTAATCACAAAGTATCAGGATACATAAAGCAAGCTATGATACAACAGTAAAGAGAAATACATGTAAATGATTATGCTCTCAGTGTTTGACAGGGACAAAAATGGTAGACAGCTGAGCAAGGGTGAGATACATGGGAATCCATCAACCCACCCTGACCAATTGGAACTTCCGGTGAGATACATGGGAATCCATCAACCCACCCTGACCAATTGGAACTTCCGGTGTTACACAGTCACTCTCCCCAACCAGTACAACATGAGTGTTCTAATCAGAGTATAATCTGTGTTGGTTAAATAAATAACTCTCACAAAATAACTCGAAGCAATACAGAAGATTCAAGTAATATAAGAGATGATCTATGGTCATGACAGAACTATAGATCAGTGATCAAAAACTATAGAGCAAATCCTGAAATATATGGCAACTAATTAACATACCTCTTGAACACAAATATACAATTTTAATGTGCTTACCTTAACAGAAATTAAAAAATACAGTTTGTAAGTTTTAGGGTATGAGTAGTGCCAGGTCTAGAAATGCACTGCATCAAACATCAATATGAGAAAAGTTATAAGAAAATACACTAAGCATCTCCCCTGAGGAAACTAGAGAGGAATGAACCCTATATATGCTGAAGAAAAAATGAGCTGTACAGCAGAAATAATCACTTTTAAGACAGAAAAATTATGGAGAAAATAAATTTGACTAAAAGCCAGCACTTTGAGAAGAACCAAAAAATTAATATAACTCAACCCCAAACAATCATGAAATAAAGAGAAAATGTACACACTGACAATACTGAGAATTGGAGAGATGAAATTAGAATGGGTTCTACAGCTATTAAAATAACAGCTGGGAAATATTTTGCACAGTAGCATGTTAATAAATTTGACAAATTAGTCACTTGGTGTAAATCCCTTGAGGCACACAAACTATCAAGCCTCACTTAGGAAGAAACAGAATGGAAGAGCATCAACTGAACACAATAGCAACATGCAGCTTTCTGTCACCTCACCACAGCACGCTGGCTGTGACACGTAGACATGAATGAGGGGACCATTGGGAGAATGTGAGGGAAAGTGCATTAAAAAGACTAAGAATAAGGCTTCCTGGTCCCCCAAAGCAGCAGGGTAAGCAGTGACAAAAAAAGAGCCCTACAGTCCATGACTCTTCCTCCCTGGGGGAAAGGTGAGTGCAGCGCCATCAGTGAGAAGCCAGCTGTTCCAGCTGTGCAGGATATGACCCAAGGCATCCGCGCTCTCTTAACACCTGAAGAATTCTGAGGATTGGGCAGCTGAGAGAGTAGGGAAAAGGACCGGAAAGAAGGATCCATCCTAATCAAGCTAGTGGTTATCAGCAGCACCACTCGCAAGCTGCTGCCAACTTCTCCCTCTGGTCCAGAGATGATGCTAAGGCTGCTCACCTCAGCCTCCACGCACACTCAGCCTGAGTCTTCACAGGCGGTTCGCTCACAAACACACATGCAGTGGCTCAACTCTGCACAACTAGGAAACGAAAGCATGCAAATTTGATGGGGAAAAAAAATCTTTGCAGGATTAAGAGAAGGCACATAATCTTAGAGATGGGTCTCCAAAAGGAGACAAGGAAGTGAAGTCAGCACAGCCAGAGAAAACAGCAGTGTCTCAAAATCCCCAGGTCAGCTGACCAAGGACGACTTTTCTTTTCTCAACACTACTAGTAAAGCCAAAATAAGATGACTACTTGCTTGATTAAAGAGGACCACAAGGATGGCACTCTGAGAAGCATCTCCAGCACACACACACACGCACGCACACACACACACACACACACACACACACACACACACACACACACACATGCACGCATGCCAGCACGCACATGCATGCACTCCAAGGAAATACCACAGCACCAAAGAAAACCACTAATGCCCACCAACTGAGACTAAGGAACTAAGACACAAGAAATGCTTGACAATGAATTAGAAGAAATTAAATAACTGTTTTAAGGACATTCAGTGACATACCTGGAAAACAATCAGAAAAAGCAATATACAACCGAGAAGCCAATGTCTGAGAAACCAAGTTCTGTAGCTGAAGGAGACAATGCACATGTGAGTAGCACCAACGACATACTGGCAGCACAGAATGGAGCACCTGTAACGCTAGTGTGTCCATCTATAATTATAATCTGAAAGAACGGGGGAGTGAAGACAAAATGAAAAACGCTGGGATTGCTTTGGCTAAACTGCTGCTGCCGTGATAAAGCACCGTGATAAAAAGCAACTTAGGGGAGAAGGGGTCAGATGTAGCCCTCATTCCAGGCTACAGTCCACTGTTACCAGAACTTGAAACAGTCAATCACTCACAGCAAAGAGCAGAGGGAAATGAACTTGGACACATGTCATGTTTCCACCCAACCTACTTCTTTCTCTTTTAAACCACTCAGGGACCAGCCCTAGAAATGATGCTGCCCAAATTCAGGGTGGATCTTTCACCTCAATTAACCCAGTTAAGAGAAATCTCTCAGGCATGCCCACAGACCAACCTGCAGTGGGGAACCCTCAACTGACAGCTGTCTCCCCGGGTGATTTTCGACCTGTCAGGTTGACAACTAAAATGATATAAGAGTTTATGGGAGTTCCCAGAGGAGACAAAAATGGAGGCAAGAATGCTACTTTAAACAAACAATAGCTGAAAACTTCTGAAATCCTGTGAGAAATGTGGATATTCAGGTCTGTGAGTCTTAAAGCTATCAAAGAGCTCGAACGTGTCCAATCCAGAGATGATGGACTACTTAGATACATCATTATACTGTCAAAATAAAAGTTATTTTGAAAGCAACAACAGAAAAGAGAAATTTACATATGTAGGAGCCTTCATTAGAATACTAATGTATTACTCAGCACAACTTTACAGATGGGAAGAGAACAGAATACATGCTCAGTACACTGCTCTTTATTTCCCCATTTAAGTAAATCAGATGCAACAAATCTATCCTTTACTAATGAAAAAGAGGCAAACAGGAAAAGTGACCCCAGACCTATATCACCCATTGCTGAAACCTCTGGAAGGAGACCTAAGCAGGATCGTCAAGTAGGACTGAAGGGATCAGTGGATCCCTTCATATGGATGACATGAAAAGAGGTCACAGTAAAAACCTACCAGTAAGGCAAATACATAGTCAAATTCTATACTAGAATACTAGAAGGCTGTGACAAAGGCAAGTGAACTATTTTTAACTTCAGTACAATCCTTCTTAGAAGATAAAAAGTATTAAGAATAACAACTACAATAATTTATTAATGAACACACTGTATGAAATAAGTAAGTCATCATATAAATAAGGAGGTATATGTAAAGTTTTCATATGTGGTTGAAGGTTGAATGAAAATTCACTCATAATGATGTTTTATAGAAAGTCCATGATAATGGACAGGCAAGATCTATAGTGCACTCTATAGTGCACATACAATAGAGAACAAGAAAGAAGCCCATCATCATTATATTAAAAAAAAAAAAATCCTCAAAGCTCAAAAGACAGCAGGAGAGGATAAGGAAACAAAGGAATTGCAAACAATTAATAAAATGGCAAGAGTGTGTACCTAGCAATAGTTACTCCAGATATAAATGAACTAAATTCTCAAATAAAAAGATAAACTATCTTTTAAACCATAAGGACATGAAGCCAGAAATCAGGAACAAGGAAAAACCTCAAAAATAAAAACACACATTCTTGAACAAAATAACTTAAAAATTGAAACCAGAAGGGAAATTGAGAACTATTTTGAGATCAGTGCACAAAAGCTTACAGGAGACAGCAAAAATAGTTCTAAAAGAGGAGATTACATTGATAAATGCCCACATAAATAAAAAAAAATCTTAAGTAACCTAAGTTTGTATCTCAAAGGTAGCAAAAGAAACAACACCCACCATAGTAAAAATACACAGAGACAAGAAAGATTATAAATAAGATCAATAGGATGCATTGGTATTTTGAAAATATAAACAAAACTAAGCCTGTATTTATACTGAGGAACAAATGAAAAGACAAAATCAAAAATGAAAGAGAAGACATTACTTCTAATAGCCCCCAAATAAAATAAGATAAAGTAAGAAACTAGCATAAAAAAATCTATGCCCACACGTTGGACAGGCAAGAAGAAATGACAAATTTTATAGAGGTGTGCAATCTACCAACAGTGAGTTGTAGAGAAACAGAAAAGCTAGTCAGCTCTTGCTCTCTTCCCCTCTTGCTCTTGCTCCCTCCCCCTCTTACCCCTCTCTCCCCCTTCCCCTCCCCCTTCTCTCTCCATGTACTCATGGTCAGCCTCTCTCTCCTCCCCATCTCTCTTTCTCTGTCTCTACTACTCCCTCAACTCCCTTCCTCATGTCTTAAATAAACTCTATACTTTAAAAAGAAAGGAAAGAAAAGCTAGTCAGACTCATACTAAGTGAAGAGACAAGTCAGTATTTAAACATCTACTATGTATGAAACTCTCCAACAATAACTTTTTAAAAAAATCTTTGATCAAAGAGAGTCAAGGATCTGATGACTTAACTAATGGGTTCCATCAATATCTAAGAAGAGTTGATACCATTCCTTCATGACCACATGCCATCTCTATTCTACATAATCTGCAAATCCAGGAAAAAATAATTAAAAAGCATCAAAATTGGGAAGAGAAGAAGAAAATTATTTGTAGACATAATCTTTGCTTCTTATTTGTGTTTACATGCACTGAATGCAAACATCTTCACATGTGTGTACACATGAGTGAGGATATACAAACACATATGTATCTGTAAGGAAGCCAGAGGTTGAAGTACAGGTGGTATTTTTACTCACTCATAGTCACTCCACACTTGATTTTTTGAAACAGGGTCTCTTACTGAACCTGTAACTCAACCCTAGACTGTCTGAGCAGCAAGACCCAGAGATCTTCCAGTGGCTGCTTCCATGGTGCTAGAATCTCAGGCTCAAGCCACAGTGCATGGCTTTCCATGGGTGCTGGGATCTGAACCCAGGTCTGCATGCTTATGTGCTATCACTTTATCAATCAAGCCATCTCCCAAGCCCCTGAGAAAATATATATGTGGGAGAGAGGGGGGAGATGGAGAAGGAGAGGGAGAGGGAGAGGGAAAGAGGGAAAAGGAGAGAGGGAGAGGAGCTCTTTCTTAGCCCCCATGGGCATACTGGGAGCAGGGCTTCTACAAGACAAGTATGTCTGGAAGACTGTGCTGCAAGACCACTTTAGCTAGCTCTAAGTGAGGTCTTCCAAACCAAAAAGAGCATACAGTTCTTCCTAAAGTTCAAGATGAACTGAACCCTACTTGAGCAAGAGATGTGCTTATGTATGTATATAAAGCAAAAATAACTCAGTGACTCCTAGAGGCAGAACAAACAAAACTAGAGTGACCCAACGGAAAGGTAACCAGGATGCATGGAAACAGTAGCTTGGTGCGAGGCAAATTTTTTTTTGTTTGTTTTTGTTTTTGTTTTTCAAGACAGGGTTTCTCTGTGTAGCTCTGGCTGTCCTGGAACTCACTTTATAGACCAGGCTGGCCTCGAACTCAGAAATCTGCCTGCCTCTGCCTCCGAGTGCGAGT
This sequence comes from Mus minutoides, assembly GCA_902729485.2. Classification (NCBI taxonomy): domain Eukaryota; kingdom Metazoa; phylum Chordata; class Mammalia; order Rodentia; family Muridae; genus Mus; species Mus minutoides. The sequence continues at coordinate 1,303,565 of LR749777.1, read as the reverse complement.
GCTGGGATTAAAGGCGTGCGCCACCACGCCCAGCTCGAGGCAAATTCTAAAGCCACCTTTCTACAAAGGCCAGTAGACACAGAATCCACTGGATCCCATAACCCTCATTGATTAAAACTAAGGGAAGGTAAAAGATAGACACATCATACTTCCTGATTTTGAATTACATTCCAAAGCCATAGTATTAAAATCAGGGTGGGACTAGGTCAAAAACAGATGCCACAACCAACAGAATACAATGGGGTTCTGAAGTAAGCCACAAATCACCTTCAAATCACACGCCAAAAATTCACAATGGGGAAAAAGTTTCTTCAACAGATGATGTTGTGGATACTGACTAGACACATGCAAAGGGATGAAACTAGATTTGTCCATCAGACAGAGAGACAGACAGACAGACAGACAGACACACACACACACACACACACACACACACAAATATAATCAGCCTTCCACATCTATAGATATAATCAGCCAAAAATCAAAACTCTTAGAAAACAATTGTATCTGTATTAAATGTACAGGAACCTTTTTACTCATCATTATTTTTAAAGCAGTATAGCATGACAATGTTCTGGTTTTTATCTCTGTTGTAACAAATATCCTGACCAAATGTGGGTGAGGAAACCGTTCACTTCAGTTCACGATTATAGATTAATCTGTCATGGAGGGAAGTCAAGATAGGCAGAAACTCAAAGCAGGACCTTGGAGGCAGGCCTGCTTGAAATTCTATACATTATTACCTCTGATCAAAGAATTCTATTCAATGCCAAAGAAGTATAGCAGGGAACACTTGCTTGCTCGCTGGCTGTCTTAGGCCTCCCTAAGGATTGTGCTGCCCACAGTAGGCTGGACCTTCTATATCAATTAGCAGTCAATACAGTCACATGGGGGGAGAGAGATGAGAGAGGGGGAGAAGGGAAAGAGGGAAGGAAGGAGGGGGGAGGAAAGGAGAGAGGGAGTGAGAGAAAGATATGAAATACTATCACTAAATTTCCTTCTAGGGGAAGGGGTCTACCCTCTTCCTCTCTAACAATAAAAATACAAGGTACAAGACCATCAACATTCACCATGGGGAAACAATGAGTATATTGGCTTACTTATAGAGCATGGGTAAGAGGTTACTGACAGGAGCTTAGAGGACTCCAAAGCAGCCATACTGGAAAGTCTTCACCCAGTGTAGATAATGGCTTCCCAGTAGCCATAAAGATGGAAACCCCTTCCCAAGTTAGTACCATCTTACTCTAGCACCGCCTCTGGAACCTAAGGCCACATGCAGTTGGGGAATGATTACCAAAAAAGTGGCATTTTACTCTGATGTGGGTCCAATGACTTCCTACACGCTCTGTCTAGACAAGAAGGCACAGCTCATCTCATTAGGATAGCAGTTGTTTTCCTTGAAGGATAGCATCCTAAATTCAAAAAAACAAACAAACAAACAAACAAAAACAAAATAAACCTTGAATAGGGTTTGGGGTCTCTAGAAGGCTTGAAACAAAAATCTCCTGCAGATACAAGGGGCAAAGGAATTCTGTGATATCACCACCATGTAGAATCTAAAAGGCTCTAATTCCTTAAAACAAAAATAAAATGGTAGTTACCAGCAGGTGGGAGGCAGAGGTCATGTGATGTTGGTCAACAACTATATACATTCAGTTATGAATTGAAAATCTTCTGGAGATCCAATGTAAGCATGTGATAAAGTTAGCATTATATTCTTGCAATTTGTTCATAAAGCAGAATTTAAAATTATTCATCACCAAAGAAAACAAATACTATGCCAAATGTTACATGTCTATATATACATATATAAAAACACATGATTTACACTGATATAACGATAGATAGATAGATAGATAGATAGATAGATAGATAGATAGAGTTGCATCCCACTAAAGCTGGGAAAGGCAAAATAAAATATAATCTGGATAGCCCTGTGGTGATAAAAGTGAAATATAAAATGTTTACTGTCTGGGAAGTTAATAAAGCACATTATTAGTGTATCTGTGTTGTTTGTATGACTATTGCCAGAGAGGATTAACTAAGAGACAAGACCCATCCTGGACATGAATGGCACCATCTCATAGCAGGATGTGATGGAACAGGGATAGAAAGCCCACCAGTGTCCCTTTTGTTGAGTTTCATCTTAGTATTGTGGAACAAATGTGTTGTAAAGAATGTTCCCCCATTAATTTCTTATTAGTCCAATAAAAGGCTCCTCTTCAGCTAGAGAAAGTACCCAAGGAGCTGAAGGGGTCTCCAACCTTATAGGTTGAAGAATGATATAAACTAACCAGTACCCCCAGAGCTCGTGTCTCTAGCTGCATATGTAGCAGAAGATGGAAGAAAGACCCCTTGGTCATGCAAACTTTATATGCCCCAGTACAGGGGAATGCCAGGGCCAAGAAGTGGGAGTGGGTGGGTAGGGGAGCAGGGCAGGGGATGGGGGAGGGTATAGGGAACTTTTGGGATAGAATTTGAAATATAAATGAAGAAAATATCTAATAAAAATTAAATATATATATATATATATATGGCTCCTTTTCTTACAATGATAATCTATACATTATAAAAACAATTATGAAAACTATCATGTAAGAATTACATTCACAATGTTCAGTCCATTCGTGATTGGCAACAATTAGATAACTCTATTATCTATCCTATCTTGGTGAGTCCAGAGTTCCATAGTATTATTTTCCATCATAACTTCTACTACTAACCTAAGAACATTTTCTTAGACCTAAAACCACCTCCCTGCTGTCCACGATGTGAGCTGTTCCTACCATAATGAACTGAAATCATGAGCCAAAATAACTTCCCCTGCCTTAAGTTATTTTTCTCATGGGTTTCTCATAGCAATAAGAAGTGTAAGGAGGCTTTTAGATCAAACCGCTTTGTCGCTGGCATTCCTCACATACAGCTTCAGGCCCAGGTGACTTTGCCAGTGAGTTCTACTAACCACTAGAGAGAAAATGTGTGTCTGTGTGTGTGGAAGGCGGGGGTGTAAAAATACTCCCTAACTGATTCTTTAAGGCCAATATTAGTCAGAAAATATAACTCAGAAAATACAAGAAAGGAAAATTACAAACCAAAACCCATTATCAACAATGATGCTGGAATGCTTACAATCTCAGCAAATGCAATCTAAACTATACATTAACTGTATGTCAGTCCCTCCTAAATGGGACTGCTACTAACCACCCTGGCTGAGAACACCTCTCTTCCTGCGATCATCTCAAGAGTTAAATGATCTCCATGGCACAGTCCAGACAAAGAACCATGTCAGACTCCCCTTTTGGCTGGGAGTTTAAAGACAGGGCTTTTCCCCAACCTGGTGTTGTTGTTGTTGTTGTCTTTTAAAAAACTAATAATTGGCTATGGTTTTTAGATAAAGGTTATAGAAAAAGAACTAAATTCCAAAAGACAAAGCCCACCAAAATTCATCAGAGCCTGGACAAGAACCTGGCACCTCTCCCAGAAACCCAGTGCTCCACCAATTGGCTTATTCCCTTCTCCTGCTTGCAAACTTTGACTTCCTAATCCTAAGCCACTCCCCCCTCAAAAAAATCATCCACAGGCCCTCCTCATCCCCTATTTTCCACCCCTAAACCCCATCAGTCAGGAGCAGTCCTCTGGGGCTGTTACTCATACAGCCAGGGCAGAAGCCTTTCAGTCAAGACCAAGCATGACAGCTGCATTAACAGGAGACTCCAGAAGCATCAGGACTCACACAGCTCACAGTAAAGTCTGGAAACCCTTTAAAAAGAACAAGAAAATGAAACAAAAGACAAATCTACAAATCCAGCCACAAACTCAGACTTTAATTGTTCCTTATGGATTTGCTCCCTAAAAGCACAATCCAATGGAACCTTTTGAATTGACACACACACACACACACACACACACACACACACACACTTGATCAAAAAGTATCAAACTTGGCCACAGCTTGCCCTTTAACTAGGGGAAGAAATTCCAGCTAAGATGTAAGCAGTGCTCCAGTGAACGGACCAGTGACAGAGGAGTTCCCCCACAGTACGTGTCTCCATCCTGAAATGGTCATGAAGTTCATAAAAATGGAAAGATTCTCCCTATATCCTTCCTGGCCTGCAGCCCTGTAACAAGACAGATGGCATTATCCCATTTAAACTGAAGTACGAATCAAACACTATCTCCAGATGCTCAGCTTCTACAGCCCTAAACAGCACCAGCCTTGAAATGCCTTTACATTGCCAAGCTTGAACTCAAAGACTTAAAATGTTTAAAGAATTGTCTCCAAATTGGGGTGCGGGGAGGGGGGGTTGCAAAACTCTCTTTTCTGGGAGAAAGAAAAAACACTTTATTTAATTAACTGTACACTACTCAGAGAGATAGGGCCTTAGGCCCCAGATATCTGTAGGACAGTCATTGGGATGCAGTAAAGGCCTCTCCCGTGGGCAAGACACCTCACCCAGAATACACACGAAACTGAAAGGCCAGCCTGTGGCCTGGCTGAAGTGAGACTCAGAGGTGAAGGAGAGGAAACATATAGCAGGCTAGAGAAGCTTCTGGGGGGAGCTGGCTGAGAACCTGCGTGCCTGCAAGAGCCCCTGGGAGGGTCACTTACTTGTCCAATATGAAATCACATTCTAGCTAGCAGGCCAGCAGGCCACCACGCACAGCCGCACCGCACCCAGCAGGGCGGTCCAAACAAGCTGTGACTCCTCCCGCTTCAGTCCAGCCCCTCCAGCAACCCTTGTAAGGCGAAACCTGATTGGTCCTTTGAAACGGGCACCGGGAATGGCCAGTACTTGTGAGCCCTGCCCCTCCCCACTCCAGTGTAAGTCTGGTTTGCGTTTCAAAATCCTCTTTAGATCTCTGCCTGGACTTTAAAGACGCCAAGGCAACGGAGACTGCTCGATCTAAGCAATCCCCTCTGAGCTCCAGCTAACCTAGCCATCCTACAGTATGTGGGGGATATTTCTTGTTAAACCGCCCTCGGTTGAGCACCAGGATTGCTGTGGGCTTCAATTCCTTGAACCCTTTATACCGGGTGCTTTTCAGGAACTCTCACACTTTATGCTGTGGTCGAGGCTTTGAGGTAGAGACGACACTGTAAATCTAAAAGATATATGACCCCTGCCTTTGAGAAGTTGACAGACTGGTTGATATTGACCTTTCCAGTAAGCTATGTGGACTCTGTATCCTCATCGCTAGATACTGAGAGTCCAAAACCGGTTTGGCTCCCCCCCCGCCCCCCCGCGGGGACTATTCCAAGTTTGAGAAAACCAATCCTTCTCAATAATAACAGAGACTTCCTTAATCAGACCTGGTGTGTGTTTATTATGTTAAGACTAGTATCCACATGATCTGAGAGTAATCCATCTCTCTCGGTCATCCAGGTAAGAACTCGATGAGGCTGAGGCCACAGGATTAGTCCAACACTCTGCTGGAGGACTTGTTTTGGATTTATTTTCCTCTACACAAGCAGTGTTCAACCTTCTTTGGTGTTGTATATGAGATATTTACATTATGATTCATAACAATAGCAAAAGTAGATATGAGAAGTAGCAAAAAAATATAATTTTATGGCTGGGTCACAACAATCCGAGGAACTGTTATAAAGGATCTCAGCATCTGGACAGTTAAGAACCACTGGTCTACACTATGATTGCATTTCCAGCTATTCAAAAAATTGTCATGATACTTAGTCATGTGGACCAAGCATACAACAGGAATTATAATATTAAGACCTGGTTGTCTTTCTTTCCGGAACACTATGAAGAACAAATTAAGTACCAGACATGTATATGTTTTGCAAAAGTTTGGATGCTTAATACACATACTGCATTGCCCTAGCTCTTCCTTAATATATCCCAGAATGCAATGTACCTGTTGCCTCACAGACTATGGCTTGGGGGAGAACATGAAAGGTCTCCTCTTTGCTAAACATAAATTAGTGTGTTGGCCTTTGTGGATAGCTGTTTCTCATCTTTGGTGTATTTGAGTTTTTATTTGATTCCTCTTAAATAGCATACGATCAGTAGCAAAAATAGTGTTGTGGCTGGGCCTCCAGCAGCCATTTTAAACAATAAAAGGTCCTTGGGATTAAAAGGCACACAGAGGAAGGAAACACGGTGAAAGAAAGTGTGTTCCTAATGCTGTACACACCAGACCAGGCTGAGTCCCAAAGACCCCACAGCTCATCTAGCACTAGAAATCAGGTGATTGACCTCTACTATAGAACCATCTGAAATTACATCATATAAATGTTTTGCAAAAGTTTGGATGCTTAATACATATAATGCATTGCCTCAACTCTTCCTTAATCTATCCCAGAATGGAATGCATCTGCTACCTCATGGACTATGGGAAATGTACATTTTCATGCTACAATTTATGGAAAGAAATAACAAAACTTGAGCACTTTATAAAATACTAGCTGACACAATGTGGCTGAAAAACAGAAAAGGAAATGGCTCCATGCAGAAGGCAGCAAGCACATGGGATTGACTTTCTTCATTAACAGTCTGCTCTCTGAAAATCTAAGTCACTCCAAGAAACCAGCATCAATCCCATTGGAGCCCAGTGTTCCCCGTGACATAATTACCTCCCACAAGTCCTCACAACTTACAGGTTCTACCACTGTCAACATCACTACACTAGAGACCAAACTTCCAGCATATGAATCCTTTGGAGACTGGCTCAAAGCATATCAGTAGAGTATACAGATGTATACATGTGAATTCATGCTCACTCTTATATTATAGACATGTAGTCACACAGCTGCAGATTAAATCATCATACAAAAAGATAAACACAGACACACACATACATAGACACAGATAAAAATCACACAACCACATGTGTAGCCAACTACACTTTGTACGACCATATTTGTATAGTCTTATCTTACCACTTCATACTCATCTATCATACATCTAATTATACTTAGGCACACAAGCACATAAACTTAGTAATACAGAAAAGCATAAGTATACAAATAAACAGATGTATGCATAGACATAGGCATACATGAATATATAACATCATTAACATAAACAATTCCTCATCCATTTTACATGACAGATTCTGTTAACAAATGTTCTTCAGGGAAAAGAAGAATGAGTTCACTTTTTGCAAATATTCATTGTTTTCATTCATTAGTCATCGAGTATATGATGGCAATATATAGATATAAGATAATGAAGAGTACACTCAGAAATGATATAGGCATCTGAGTGCTAAGGTCTGTCCTAAAAATTAATGATTTTTAACACTGTTGCATAACATATGGACCAGAATTCCTCTTGGATCATATATTCTCAAATATTTATTGCTCCCATCTCCTTGCATAGTTTGAATGCCTCTGACGTTGTAAATAATGACCTCAAGATGTACAATGAACATTATTAAGGATTATAAATAATTCTTTGCATTGCTTGAAAAACTGTAACTCAAATTTGTTGAAGCAAATAGCCACTTTATTGATTCACACAATTGGGTGATTTAAGAAGAAGGAATTCCAATCATGTCTTAAATGACCATTTATTCTCCAGGTTTTCTCTCTCAATTCCTATGATTGCTCCATACTCCAGTGGGATCATGCCACACAGCAGAAAATATGGCAATCAAGTACTTTAACATCACCATCCCTTCATGAATCTTAGTTGGAGAAAGATAGTAGTATCTTTACATTCACAGTTCTTGTAAGAATACCAGATATGTGCCTGACCCTAGGGATGGGCTTGGAAGATGTGAGCCTCATACTGGTGAAAGAGGCAGGATTGGGAGGGTGAAAAGATATTATAAGACCATGAATGGATATCAAAAAAATATACTGAGAGAAAGTAGAGCAGAGAAGATCTAAAGCTTTGTGACAGCATTTATAAGAAACGATGAACTCACATACTAAGACAGCATTTTTTGTGATGTTATAATCTCACACATTCAAAACAAACTATGGTGAAGAAAAGAAAAAGACCTAGAGAGGCCTGCCAAGGGGAATTGATTGAGCCAAACTGAATGGACATGAGGAAACTATCCCAGTCAGTGACAATGTTGAAAGCCTTGATAGATGTTCATGTCTCATAAACACATCTATTTGGAATTATATGTTTCAGTATGTGTCAATTTTACATCCAATGTAAAAAAGCAAGAGGTAGCATATCTGGAAGTAATAGGGTAATAGACCGATGTAAGAATTAGCAATGGAAAGATTCTAGTAGTTGGTGGATTTGGATGGTGGGCACACAAGCTCATTAAATTCCTTGTTTACTTTATTTAAATGTATATATTTAAATTTTTCTTAAGAACACATATTTTAAAGAAATTCAAAACTATGTAGTAACTACTATAGGGGTTAAGTGCTGAGGCACCGCACAATCTGAAACCATTCCTTGCTATGGAAGTGGAGGTATGAGCAAAGTGAAAGATCACTCTTGGAACAGGTATCCCATGGGTATAACACTGAACTTGAGATTTGAAGTCAAAGAAGCCTTGAAAGTGCCCTAAAGACCCAGTGGTGGTCAGAGAACACTATGGTACCTTGAGGGCAAATGACAGAGGAGCAGATAATGGCCAATGATTTGTGCTCATAGAAAATAATCCTTTCCTCGGAGTGTTCATAGCAGCAGTGTAAACAGGACATGGGAGTCCCAGGCAGGACATCCACAGGGCATGTAATCTTGAGTAATCTAAGATGTAATGTAACCCTTTGGTGCTTTAATTTTCCTTTGTACCAAATGAGAAAATTCGAGAAATGTATACTTTCAAACACTAGGAAATATTCTACAACCATATACTGTGTCAAAGCAAGAAATAGAATGCAAGATCCAAGAACATGAAATTCCAAGAGCTTCCCTAATGCCATATTTAGTATAGTCAAAGCAGAACAGTTTGACCTAGCATTTAATATCACTTAAATAGGGAAATATCCTAAGACAAGAAGTGTTAGTGTAAGGCTGAAGCAGTGCCCAGCCACATTCCCCTCCCGTCTGTACGTCTGTCCGTCTGTACGTGGCTTCTGAGATGCTGTTGTTTCTCCATCTGAATGCTCAGACCACCCAACCCCTAACTTTTTGTGTCTCTGTCTATCTTTTTTTCATTTTCTTGCCACCCTAGTCAAGTCTATCCCTTGGAGCCACACTGGATGTGGCAAAAATGTTAAATGTTAATAAAAATTAACTTCTAAGATGGAGTCTTTGGCCTATGGTGGTAAATTTTAAGGTGAATAAACAAAAATGGTCAGAAATTAATTATATATACAATTTCAAATTGTATTCTTTCACTGAGAAATATCTACTACTGCCTTAAAAGATGCCTTAATTATTATATCTACTGCCCTAAAAGTAAGATAACAAATATTTAAGGGTCTTTGATATTCTATAAACTTTATATAAAAATAAAGTGATCTGTTAAGTTGGGTTTTTGATTTTTATTGAAAATATTTTTTTTCATACAATATATTCCAATCATAGTTTTCCCTACCCCAAGTCCTCTTGGATTCTCCCCAAAAGAATCTGAGACTAGACAGGCTGTGAACATAGCAGAAAACCAAATAATCTTGTTCTCCTAAAGGAACACAGCAATAAATGAGTCCTAGTCACACTCTGCTGTGCACATAGACCAATGCCTTGCTCAGCCATTGTCAGAGAAGCTTTCTCTCGCAGGAGATAGGGACTAACACAAACAACCACAACTAGGCAATGTGAGAGAGTGGGAGACTTTGGAACACTGGCTCCTAAAGGAGAAGTCTTTATGAAGATACAGTTTGGAAAAGTACAAGTAGTATAAAACAATCTCTCACCTGCACACTGTAAAGGGTTAGCAACATGCAACAGAATTAGAAATTTAAAAAAAAAATAGAAATCAGGTGTGAATGTTGACCCCAGAACCTATCAGTTGTATGGTTTAAGTTCTCAGCTTCAGTGTCTTCTGTGAAATGGAACTGATACTACCTACTTCCTAAGAAGGGTTACATAGTCCATTCACTTGTTCCAGTATTGAATTCAACAAGTGACTACAAAATATTTACCCAGTGTTAAGTTCTTTATGGAAATTACATGGACACCATAGGCACTCTGCATAACGTGGTTTGTGAGGACCTATTTACCCTTCCTGCCTGTGCCTTGTTTTCCTTCTATCCAGTTCCTCCTGGTGTCAGTATATAAGGCTGTTATAATCAGATGACTTGGTTTTACTAGCCTGGGGCTGAGCTCCTGAATTGAGCCAAACTGTAGGTATATCCTCTCAAGAATTCCAGTCTTCTGCAGTATGGAAGAGACAAGCAGGATTTATATACTTCATCACAACCAAGAATCGTTTCCCTCAGATAAAAGCTGCCTGTGCCGCTATTCATTTCCAAGATTGTGCTTCCACTTTACCATCATGTTTGTTTGTTTGTTTGTTTGTTTTGAAAAAATCCCATGTGTGACAAACTTATTTCATGCAAAATTTAAAAAATTATATGCACAGGAAACAAGATAATTTTCTCTATGAATGATTTTTCTGTTGCAGTGATGAAACACCAAAACTAAGACAACTTGTACAAGAAAAGGTGTATTTGGGCTTATAGTCCCAGAGTTTGTGGTCTATAGTGGCAGGGAAAAGGCATGGCAGCAGGTAGCATGGCGGCTGAAGCAGGAAGACTAGAGCCATGTCTCACTGGCAAGCAGAAGACAGAGGACGAACTGGAAATGGCACCGATCTTTAAACTCTCTAAGTCCACGGATCCAGCCTTCCTCCAGTAATACATCATTTCCTAAGACTCCCCAAACACGTCAGCTAGGGACGAAGAATTCAAATAGATGAGACTTAGTGGGATATTCTCATGTAAACCATCATGTTTCTCTTTCCCAAACAAACATTATCTATTTAGGAGAAGAGAAAATGTACACAAAAAGGTAATTAAAATTAGATAGAGTTTGGAAGTGCTCATTATAGAAGAATGCACATTAACTGCAGAATAGTTCATGCCAGATGTGCTAGCAAGACAAAGACTTGCAATGGGGTTTCAGCTTACTGAGACAGGCATGGGAGATGTGCATTGTCTAGTTAAAACTCTCTGGGATCTACAGCATAATTGAACCTACTTCCCAGATGAGGACACTAGGCTCAGTTAAGTTAAACAACTTATACAACCAACTTCTATAATATGCAGAGTCCAGTGGGACCCTGTATTAAAAAATTGTTAATAATTCCAAAATAATGATACATTAAGGCATGTTTAGTAACCTTTTGAGCATGCCCCTGTGTGATTACAAAAGTCATACAAAATGCTGACTTTGTTTATTTAAATACTAACTGGCAGAGCTGTAACGTGAAGTTATCATATTGTACCTGGAAGTTCAGAACTCAATTCATATATACCCCTACAATGGAAGTGTTCTTCATGCACAATAACGAAACTGAGATAATTCAGGTTTCCTGGGCATTATCCTCATTGCTTCCCCTGTGAGAGCTGTGGACTCACTGAAAGTTGAGGAGGGACACTTCAGAGACTCACAGACAACATATTTATTCATGAAGGCAGCAAGGGCAGGTCTCTCATCCTCTGCTTTTCTCATGTAATTGATGATCCCATAGGAATGTTGCTGGTCAATCATAAAATAGTCTAAAAACAAACAACATTTATACAGGTGTTTAGGATGTTAGGATCAGAAATCATGTAGGCTGGAAGAATCACGACAGCCATCTAATCTCTCCTCTGCTGAGTTGAAAGCTTATAGGGAATGAGGAGCTATCCTGCTCTCCACAGTGGTCCATATCCAACAGTGCTCAAGGAACATGACAGAAGCAATTACAGCATATGCTGAATGCCCAGCAAACAGCAAAGGTATTTCTTATGTTGTCTAGAGATGCAATGAGGAAAGTAAGTTCTAAACAGATAGATTAAAATTGTTAGCATATTTATTTGTGTGTGTGTGTGTGTGTGTGTGTGTGTGTGTGTGTGAACATTCTGGGGGACCTGTGTGGAGGGGAGAGAACAATTTGTAGGAGTTGTTTCTTGCCCTCTACCATGAGGGATCTAGGGACTGAACCAAGATCAGTAGGCTGACAAGTACCTTTATCCACTGAGCTATCACACTGGCCCACATGACAGATTTTGATTCTTGGGCAATGAAAAGTTCTCTAGCTCCAAGATGGGACACACTATTAGGATGTCCCCTTCAAGTACTTGAGTATAATGGCAACAAGAGTCTCTAAACATATGTCTTAGAACACCAGAAATGGAAGATATATTTACTCTTAGGTCAGTGCTGGCTGACATTGGCGTAGAAGTTGACAAAGAAAGAGAGGTAGACTTACTTTTCTGCTTAAGGAAGGAATTATGTTGGGATCATATCCTGATGCTTGTCGTGAGGGCAAAACATCCTTCAGACATCCTCTAAAGCAGCAACATGTGTATACTATGAATCCACATACTTTATTCCATGTAGAAAAGTTGAGTGGGTTTTATGTTCCAATATAGTAAAAATTAATTGACTCTGAATCCACCAAGGCTCGTTTCTATGTGTGACCAAACTAATGTGCACTTCTCATTCTTCAGAGTCATTTTTTATATCTAATCGGAAAAATTATAAATGTACTGTCATTCAGTTCTAGCCACCATTGTGGGGCTTGGGGAGTAGCTCTGTGTTTTAGTTTGGGCTTGGATACTGTAAATATTATGTCCAGCCCCAGTGGTTAACCTCAGATCTAACAGTCACCATGCTTGCAGACATCTGTGGGGAGAAAACGCTGGATAAATCTGTCTCAATAGTAATGATGAATTGCATGACTTCATAGAAACGGTAACCTTTGTAGGCAAAAGGTCAGACGGGTTGAGGAATGGAGAATGAGGACATCAGGGGACAATTCCATTAGCTCTAATATAAAGTCGAAGCCAAAAGGGGAGTCAAATTAATAGCGCATTCAGAGAGGGCAGTAGATAAACCAGTCCAGATTTCCTCCTGAGATCTGACCATGTGCCATTGTCTCCTCTTTCTTCCACTAAAGGGTTCTTTAAAAAAAAAAAAAAAAAAAAAAAACTTATACTCTGAGTGGGCCTGCCTCCATTAAATGAACTTGTAAAAAGAATGATGGACTTGCTCTTTTAAAATAAAGTCAATTATTTTCACAAAGTTTCCATTGATTGTGGAATTTAAACCTAAGTATCTAAGAATCCTGTGTTTTATACAACTCAGAGGGTTACAATCTATCCAAATGTTAATGCGTGTATGTACACACCCATTCCAAGCTGGGGAAGTGGCTCACAGAGAGAGATTCACCCTGACAGACTGCTGAGAAGTCTGTTTTAAGAACTCTCCTCCCCTTCCTGCCCCAGTTGTTTATCAAACATTGAGCTCCCTGCTGAATACCTACCTAAGTCTTCCTATCTCCCTCTAACCCTGCTCTGAAACAGGAAAGATTGCTTGTTCCTTGTTATCTTTCAGAAGACACAGACTCAAAGAATTGAAGTAATGGTAACTGCTACCATTTACTGGGCGCTTCTGGTTTGCTGGTCAGTTTTAAGTCTTATTTAATCGTCCCAAAATCCTTAGAGATAAATATTGTTTTCTTCATCATCTGTGATAAGATACAAAGGCAAGTGAAAAGGAGTAAGGCATCTACAGAAATGTAGCTAGGTATCAGAAATTGGTCTGGTCCCATGTCTAATGCTGAATTTGTTTTGAATTCTTTTTGTTTTGGTTTGGTTTGTCTGCAATAGTCTTGCTTCAAAGCTTAGGTTGGCCCTGGGCTCATAATCCTCCTAGCTCAACCCATGAATCAAATTCTGTTCTCTAGGAACTCATCGTTTTTACTTGATATACCCTGCTACTTGCAAATGCATGTGCTTCATTCTGGAGAACATCATTCAGCAGAGGGGTGGCATGTAAGGGTGGTTCTCTAAGAACAATGGGGATTTTCCATGAGAAATGGGGGATGGAGATAAAGGCCTCCCAGATAGAAAGTGAAATATCAGTGTAAACAGTTATGTTATGTTTGAAAAAACAGAAAAAAAATGTGTGTTTACCGGGGCTGGAATGAAGCAGGATTGAGGGCTAAGATCCTAATGTTCAGATTCTGAGTTGTCATGCATGCACTATATATATAGTGTTGTCGGTTTAATTACTTGACTGCCTCACTGTATTTCCAACTATTCCTTTCTGAAAGTGAGTGGGGAACAGATAGTAAGGAAAAACTGACTACCCAAATCACAGGCAAATGCCCACGTACAGTACAATTTCCAAGGACAGAAATCCCAAACACGTCTAACCCAGTGATTGTTTTAGCTGACTAAGAACTATGGGACAAAGTGTCATTCACCACACTGTGAAGAATGTGAGTTACATGAAAAAAAATATTCCCAGAGAAGAATCACTAGTATTCACAGACTGCCCAGTCAGTGGTAAAGGACAGAGAATTAGATCTAACCCTTATTTCATGACAAACTCATATTGTCTATATTTTGTCTCAGAAGCAATGAAGTATTCAATTTGCTGAAGCTTCCTCCACCATACACTCAAACAAGAACACGGCACCATTCCTACTGTCTGTGTGGGTTTCCCTTTCCTGTCTCCCCATCCATTCTAACTGCTTTTCTCTCTTAATTCTTAAAGTGTTTATCTCCTTCTTTTCTCCTGTAAATTATTTGATTGGATGTTAGAGAATAATTTGTTGTAATGTTTGTATTCCTTCCAATATTCCACCTACATGAGTATTAGTACAAATTCACTGCTCGTCTTCTTCACATCTATGCAACATACATGTGTGTGTGTGCACATTGACACGTGTATTTATTATACCACACAGATCCAGGACAGTTAGTCCACATAGTTGTGATTTTGTCCCTTCACTCTTAATTATGCTTTATTATATGAATATATCACCGCATGTATATCCTTTTTCAGGTCAACAGGAACTGTGTGAAGAAATTTCTGATTTCAATTTTTCATCAGCTCTTTGGACATTATTATCTCCATTTCATGGGGGAGGACACTGACATTCTGAAAGAATAAACACCTTTCCTACTATCACATAGCTGCATAGTCACTGAGACAGAATTTCAGCCAGCTCTGGAGGACTTCAGTGCCTGCATTAGCTCTCCTTCTTTCCTGGGGAAATCGATTTTCAAACATGGCCCAGGAAGCCTCTCTAGCTCATCTTGGACTCTCTGAGGGCTATTGATGAGTCACTGCTCAGGTAAAGTTAGTCCTTCCAGAGCTACCTCTGGCAGTGTCAAAGCAGCAGGGCGACTTACACAATTCTGTAGGCAGCAGTGACTTATGTCAACGAGTTTTGGTCTAGCCAACAGAGTGGGACTGAATAGACGCAGCAACCACTTGGGAGATTTGTCTTTCTTGACCATCCTCTATGTGAATAGAACTGTACCTCTTCCAAAATTCTCTAGAAGCTAGGAAAAGGAGTGATGGCCACTAAAAAAGGAAAGTGAATCAGTTAGTAAGTGGTAGTTTGGGATAAGAACTTCTAATTAGGCATGTTCTGCTTTTGTATACAAATATTTCCCACTTAAATCAAATAGAATTCTCTATCATGGTGATTTTAAGAGAGGCTAAATATATACAATTCATGAATCTCTCAGCAAAATCTTTGTAACTAGAGTTCCATTGTTTCACATGGCAAAACACCAAATTGGCCACCCTCTAATGTTTGTAACACCTTGAGAAACACAGATCTTGCTAATTAAAAATCTATAAGTTAAGAAGGTGGCAGGGAGCAGGTGCTGGTATGCTTAGAAAGTGCTGGGTCAGAACCCTTCCTAGAATCTCTTTCCCACTGCCTATCACAGGAACTGGACCATGATGCTCAAGTTGTTGGTTTTACACAGAACGTTACTAGCTGGGTACAATGGTTCATACCTGTATTCCCAGCACTTAGGAGGTAGAGTCAAGAGGATTAGAAGTTCAAAGACAACCTTGGCCAGATAGAGAGTTCAAGGCCAGCCTCGGCTACAGGAAATCCTGTTTCAAAACAAGAACAAGAGCTTTATGAATCTCTATGTAGGGCAGATCAAGAAAATAAACAGTTGAAAACTTAAATTTTGAGCTTTGTGTTCCTTTAGCGTCATACTAGAAAGCATTATCCAATGGGTCTATTCATGAATAATCTAATCAATTTTTGGCATGCTATTTACTATTGTTTAAGGCCCAGACAATGAAGAAACATCTTTTTTTTAAAGCATAAGTGTCTTTTGTTTGGAAGAACAATAACCCATAAATACTAGGGATTAATTGCTCTGTGGGACATTCCTAAGTTTTATGCTTAACTTAGCCAACTTGCTTCATGTTCTCTTTCTGGCACAGTGGTATCACATGACTTTTCAGATAGTCTTTACTTACTTGTTGGCTCTTTATTAATGAGCTAGGACCATAAGCGTGTGTTAACTTTGTATAATATACTGGAAGCCTTAGTTGCTAACACCTGAGAACTCTAGTTAATATGTTGTATAATAAGCTATTTTATGGTTAGAGATCTAAAATAATATTTATTTTACTTTCCTTCAATAAGAAACTGCTCTCTGTGAAATCCTGCTTGGAGTCCTTGTATGATTATAGTCAAGTATCTCCTAAAACTGTAACCATCTCAAGGCTAGGCAAGACTAGGTATCTGACAAAATATATCTACCTAGGTGTCCTTAACACTGGAGATCAGCCGGGCTATCAGCCCTCTGTAGCCTCTGTAGCAAGGTGATCTCAGATGGTGCAAGCTGACTTCAGGGAAGGTGTGACTATTCCTTGGATGTGACTGTAAAAAAATCCAAGTCAAGTTGCATGGCCTTCAATGGCTTGACCTAGAGAGTCACACTATACTTTTATGATAGTAAAATGGTTACTCAAGGTGCAGAGCACAGAGTACTTCTTTGAAGTAAAAACATCTTATATTTGAGCTACAGCATTAGCACAAAGGTGGCTAGGGTTGGGAAAGAAAAGGAAGGGAGGAGATACAGAGCTCAGGAAGCCAAAGCGGAGAACTCATGCTAAATGAAGCTAAGAGGTGGTTTGTCTTCCTTCATCCTGGTCAGAGGAAGAGGCACATTAAATGGAATTCAAGTGGGAACTTAGGAGGGGTTGATAGCTGATTGGCTATGGTTTTTCCTATTATCTCTGTAACATTGTAACACCACTTTAAAAAAAACCCCAAATCACAAAATAAGTTTTAAAAAAATCCTTCAAAGGAAAAAATGCTGAAATTCTAACAAATTTAATTTGGAATTGACTTTAATTTGTGAGTGTAGAAAAAAATAAGGGAGAATGGGTGGTTTTAATGAACTGGGTAGAAGCAGTTAGCTAACAAAAGCAGGAGCTAATAAAAGAGGGTTAACACAAAGATGGCACTATCATTGTTATTATTGGTTAACTGGTCCCTTTCAGTTGGATGCTGGAAATCTGCTACTTTGTTTATGAAAACTGGCGGGTTTCATAGCTTAGTTTTGTTGGTTGGTGACACCCAGCATGAGTTATTCTTGAGGGCAGGCAGGGTCTGAAACCAGACCCACATGCATTGAGGGTCAGAAACCAGAGCCACTAAAAATGAATACAGACAGACCATACTCTCTCATCCTTCCCTTCAAAGGTGTCGGAAATAGTATTGGACTTTAGGGTTACTCACAGGGTTCAAATGGAAGGGGGAGACCAGGCCATGCTGATCTTAATTTAAGAACTGAAAATATTATCTTAATTGCAACTGCTTGCCACTGCTTCTCTGGAGGCAGACCACGCAGTTATGAGAACATAAAAGGCATGTTTGCTATCACTTAGCTCACCTAATTTGAACACTTATCGTGTACATTGTTTTGAATGTTTCCAGAGTTACAGGAGGTGGTAACTCTGGCTAAGAACATTATTAGTTTTAGTGTGTTGTTGGTTCTAGTGAAAGAGCCCTGAAAGAAACAACAGCCACTTGCATTTGACTCCTTACAGGAACTCTGAGCTATTCTGTTCAAGATAAGGAGGAAAAGTTGCTATGAAAGCATTGTCACAGCACTATAGTGACTGCCAGCAAGCATTCCTGCAGCTGGGACCTGACAGTCAAGGGAGTAAGTTCATGCTTGCCTACTGGGAAGGTTACTCACCAGGCCCTGATGAGTCACAAAAGATAGATATACAAATATAGATGTAGATATAGATATAGACATATTCTACATACAATCCAATCCTGTTAGATCCTGCCACAAAAGAAAACAAGTACTCATAAATAGGGGCAATCTGGTAAAGCTCTAAAATTTAAAAGGGAGCCTTCATATACTCTTCCCACTTTTTACCTTATTTCCTTATCATCTCATTTGTGCATTAACCTCATACACTAGTCCCACAGATGTCGCATAAACAATTATTCTATAGTTAAATGGTTTCAGGAAATTCAGGATAACAAATACCCTTCCTATAAGTTTAATGCAACTTGCCACATATACATATACACTGAGAACTCTGATGGAGGTACTATTTAACTCAGTGTAGCCCAGAACATCCAGTCTTTTTACTCATACTTCCACCATATTAATTTTTTTCGATCATTATTAATATACTTCAGCGCAAGGGTTTGGGGGTAAGTCATTCTTGAAAAAGGACAACAGTACAGAGATACACATATATGAAGTAGTTTTAATAGTGGCATTGTCAGAAGCAAAGGAGAAAAGTATTAGAGAAATAGACCAGTGGGGGAAAAAAGAGGTTGAAACAGAGTGATGCCTGTATTATTAACAGGAATCAGTTCAGGAATACATGCATAAACACCTAAAGACAAATAATTAGGAAGAATGGAAGCACCTAAGATCACAACAAAGTCTCATATGCCTCTCTCACATAAGAAACATGGAATTGGAGATGTGGGAGATAGGGACTGATATGCCTGGCAGGGAATTTAAAGGGAAATTTCTGAATTTTAAGTATTAGAACTTTGCTTCCCAGGCTTTGTCATCTCATACATTAGTCAGGTTTTTCTATAGTAGCCAACAACATTCTCTCTCTCTCTCTCTCTCTCTCTCTCTCTCTCTCTCTCTCTTTCTCTCTCTCTCTCTCCCTTTCCTCTCTTTCTCTCTGTTTCCATCTTTTTACAAGATTTATTGTAAAAACTGGTTCACTCATTTGTGGAGGTCAGGAAGCCTCAGAATTATTTGAAAACTGGAATGCCAAGGGAAGCCAATGATACAACTCAGAAATCCAGTCTAAGTCCAATGGCCTAATTTGCAAGGTGAAAGGAAGACACCCTCTGTTTAAGTCTTGCACATCATAGAAACGTGGGCTAGGATATCAGATGCTAGATTAAGAGAAGCTGTCCATCCCTCTCAGGAATGGAGATTGCCTTTCCTTGGCTTTTTGGTTCTATTAAGGTGCTTCGTAGGATTTGTGGTACCCATCTGCATTTTTGAGTACAGACCAATTTTTCTTTTTCCCCTGAATCAAAGGCTATTCTTTTTCTAGAAACATCCTCAAAAAACATTCTTAGAAATGATTGAGCATCCTTTATCCTAACCAAGTTCACATCGTGAGATTGCAAATACACACAACATAATATTTTTGGCTTTGTAGAGTGTACTGTAGCAATGAGAGAGAATGTTTGTCATCAGAGATGGGGATAGCAGTGTCTCAAGCCCGTTTGTGATATGGCTATTGGCATTAATTAGTATGGAGAAAGAAACGCTCTTCAAGCAAGGAAACAACCTAATTAGGATGGTACAAGGATTCTGTGTACTTTCCCTGAGACCCAGGAAGAGATGGCAGAAGCCATTCTTTTCATTCTTCCACCTGGCCCTGGTTCTCATTTTCAGCATGTGGTGTTCTTCTGTTGACCCGGCATCCATGGTGTTTACTCTGTCATCGTCTATTTGCCCTTGGGGCACAGTTTAAATATCACTTTTTGGGGGGTTCCACGTGGAGAGGTTTATTGAGCGGGTGGGGGAGGGAGCAGAGAAGAGGAGAAAGAGATAGAGGGGGAGAGAAGAGAGAGAAGAAGAGGAGGACAAAGAGCTAAATATCACTTTTCAAGGAAGCTATCCTTAAATCTCTCAATCTTCTTCCCTAAATGTTCTCTCTCTCTCTCTCTCTCTCTCTCTCTCTCTCTCTCTCTCTCTCTCTCTCTCTCTCCTTAACTCTAACTCTAACTTTAATCTATACCAATGTGTTTATGTGCCTCTATAATCTGTTTGTCATACTATTTCCACAACAGAAAGTTCTTTCTTCACATTTCCACACACATGAATCCTTCAAGGTCTACTTTGAATTCTGCTTTTCACCAATCAGCACAGCTGAAAACACTTCTGATCTTCTCTTTGTTTATCTATAAATGTGGCTTCAGACATTTCTAAGCTAGCCCCTATCTCTCAGGCCCTTCTCACATAGTTTCTGTGGGTCACCCATGTTAATGCATCGTGATTCTAATTGAGGCCTTATTTGCTTGTACTAGAGAGGTTTGTGTTACACTTTTGCCCAGTAAATCTACTCTTTAGGGTTTTCAAGTTTGACTTGGAAAGAGTTTATCTATTTTTCTCAGTAGCTGAAACTCCATAAGAGAGCATTTTAGAACTATTACAGGTCAGTGCTATGTTTTGTGGGAACTGTGACCTGTGATAAGAAGAAACATGTTGTGCCCGTTTAGAAACACAAACAAGAGCAACCTGTTTCAAAGTCTGTTCAATCTTTACCTAGCCTTAGACCTATAAGATATGCATGGATATGTCCAGTAATCTCACAGTTGTTTTATTTAATTTAAGATGAATTTATGTCACCACAGATACAAAGAAATTAGTACAAATTAGCCATTTTGAAAGTATCTGAGATATCACATTTTTCTTTAATTGAGCACCAGGACACACAGAGCTAGAATTTCAATGCCATATCCCATAGTTCAGCATATTGATTATTAATATATTTATCTGGACTTTCTGCCAGAAGACAGTGGAACCTAGTGGCACAATTATAGGCATTGGAGGCAGACTTGGACTTAAGACCAACTCCATTTTTCTAAGAAAAAGAATGTGACTCTGATAACTGCAGTTTTCTGAGTCTTATCTGTCATGTGATGATAGATAATAATGCCTAACTTCAAGAGTTTTTAATCACATGATGTAATTAATAATGTATTAATGGAGCTGACACTGAATCTGGCTCTCTATAAGCCCTTAACATTCAACATATACTGACTCTATTGAGTGTAATGGGCATCATTGTCTTATGCGCCAAGGAAGAAGGAAGAGCTGATCGGTCTATGACATACTATTAATTCATGAGTCACACATATTTCAGAGCCAGTAAACTGAAAATGTGTGTTTTACTATTAATGAAATACAATAATGTTGCTGGGCATGACAGTGTAATATAGTACAGTGTAATCCTGGCATTGATGACACAATAGTGATTAAAGCCTGATGGTGGATAATATCTAAGAATTGACACTTTTCAGATCTTCAAAGGGACATCAAATAATCTTAAATCAGTATTTATCATTCTCAAAGATAGTCAGGACAAGAAGTAAATCAATGGGTAACACCAGCATACACACCCCTCTGTGTTTGTAGATATTATAGCAGTTGAATATTTGTGCTCTGCATACAAACCAAAACAAGTTGTCTGCTTACAATTAAAATCTTGCTGACTTTCCTAGAGTCTAGCCCCCAGGGAGCTATTTGAATCCCAGGCTTCTCCACAATGACGCAACTCTATTTGTAAGGGACAATTAAGGGGTTTCCTTGTAAATCAGGCCAAACTTTTCCCCAAATATATGAAGGAAGTGTCTGAAAAAGATATCCGAGGCTTGTTTTCATGCTGGATTTAAAAAGAACAATTTCCAGCAAATTCTGAGTTTTCTTTTCATCAAATTTGGAAAGCCTATGCTTATGGTTCTTTGTAGTCTTTCAGCAGAACAGAGTTGGGTCTCTCTTAGGAAGTCTAATGTAACAGTAACCAAGTGTCCTCTTTATGCAACCATTTATTGGTCTATTAAATCTGATCTGAATTGCGTTATTTTGTGGTCGGCTTCTTTTCCAACATAAATTGCTGAATTTGGATTCCCTAAATCATTCCTTTCCTTAGGGATGCCTCAGCACGATCCCTGAAAAGGCATGTGTATTTGTGTTTTCCTGGACAACTCTCCCAGAAAAAGGTTAGGAAGATCCAGAAAACATTTTTTTTTTCTGCCTCATTTACTTTAGAAAGCTTACCAATGGTTTTAGACAAGGTTCAGTGAAAGTGCTTTCATGTGGCAGGTGACAGAGAAAAGCTTAATTTTGTATAGGTCATATGATGTCTAGGAACCTGGGGATGCAGAGATAACTGATTTCTCTGTGTTCATGCATTCCTTGTCCATGAGGCAGAGGGGCAAGCACAAGTAAGCTGAGACAATGGAGAGGCCTCCTTGTATTTGGAGCTAAGAAGAGAGGGCATTTGCTTTGCTCAAGAACATTGATGAGTTCTGTACACACCAGACCTTATTCACATATTTTAAGTGAAGGGGTTGTGCAGATGAGATTAAGGAGAAGTGACGTAGACAGAGTTAGGGAACAAACAAACAATGGATTTCAGGAACTCTGAGAATACTGACAAAGAGAAGTCATCATGTCCCCCAGAGTCAAAAGAACATGGAAAGAAGTAATGTGTCCATTAAAGACTGTTCACTGAGACCAGCACTAGATTATACCTCAGCGTGGAACAGTGGCAGTGGGGCACAATGCCAAGCAGCGGGGGGGGGGGGGATGTTTTAGCCCTTCTCTCTGATTTTACAGTTTTCCATTGGTGTTTCCCATTGTCTGAAAGTCAGAAACTGGATCTGAGGGAAAAAGTGCATACACCCTACTTAGCACATCCAGCCTCTACAAGTGTTCAAATACACATCTGTATTTGTGCACATAGGCAGATATCATTCATTAGTTTAGCAGATGTTTATAGTGTGAGTAATAGAAATTAAAGCTAGTAGAGGCAGTGCTCCTGGTTTTGTAGGCCAAATAGTGACTAGAGAGCTACTATTTTTAACAAACCAGACTGGGGAGAAAGATGAAGCAAACTGGATCTGTTCCCTCTATGAGTACAGAGAAAGCATTTAACTCTGCATCTTCACACTCTATTTTAAAGAGAACTCAGGTTGCTATAGGAACAAAGTTCATCAAATGTAGTATCTACAGGACATTCCTTTAAGTGACATTTACATTGGAAATTGGGCTCAAAAGAGGTCAGCTAGAAAGTCAGTGACAAAGAGGGAAGTGTTCTTGGTAAAAGAGACACATGTCAAACGTGTGGTTCTGTGAGAAGTTCAGTGTACTTGGAACTTAGAGCAAAGAAAAGAGAAACAATTGACAGATCATATCAGAGTGGCAGTTGGGGCCAGATTGTTTTGGATCACTTATTTCTAGAGGTTGATCATAAAATTAGAAAGGAACCAAGCAAAGCTTTAAATAAATTTCTTCCATGTCTGAAATGTTATATACATGCATGCATACATAATACATAATATACATGTATTGTGTATATAAGTGTGTGTGCACATATAATATACATGTATATATGTATATATTGTGTGTAATATATATATACATACATGTATGTATATATGTATGTATGTATGTAATAACCTTTTAATCTCTCAGTCATCCTGAGAACATATAGAATTGGTGATGTCAAAATAAGTCCTAAGAAGAGAGATTCAGCCATCTGGCAGGAGTTGAGAATGGCCTGAGAACATGGCGGAAAGTTCGGAGACTAAGAAACCAGAAAAGGATGCAGAAACATTAATTCACACAGTTTTACAAGCTGCTTGAGAAAATCAATTTCTAACAGAATAGATTTATCTATACTCACAGTTTCAGAGGTCAGCTGGCCATATTGTTATGGGTCTGAGTATTTTAGTAGCAGGACTCTGAGACAGAGATGTTATTCAACTAGTTGAAGCCAGAAAGCAAAAAGAAAGACAAAGGCCAAGAGTAAGTTGTACCCGTCAAAGATGCCCCCTTACTTACATGCTTCATCCACCATCTCCCCATAAATAACCCATCCATCACTGAACTTGTCAGTAGATTGATCCATTGATAGCACAGTGCCCACATGATTTAATCAACTCTCCCTAGCGCTGCCATCTGGGGACCAAACCTTTAATATGTGAATCTTCTAGGGTGAAACTTCATATGCATGCCATAACATTTCACCCTATTGCCTCCAAAGGTCATTCAAGACTCATAATGAAAATGGATTTGATACCATATGGGCATATGGTAGAATATGCCCATAATCCCAGCACTTGTGAGAGGCAGTTCCACCATTTCTCAGAAATACTAGTCCATCTTTGCTTTGTAACATAAATAAAACTAATAGCTGTGACCCTCAAAGAGAACAAAGCCAAAGGAAAGCAAACCCCAAGCCACCAAGTCAAATATTTCCAATGCATGCAGTGGCCAAAACCAGCATTTTCCTTTTTTTTTTTTTCTTTAAAAAAATTTTTTATTAGATATTTTCTTCATTTACATTTCAAATGCTATCCCAAAAGTCTCCTATACCCTCCCCCGCCCTGCTCCCCTACCCAAAACCCAGCATTTCTTTACAAAAATGAGGATGAGACCAAAGCAAAAGTGAACCCTTCCAAGGAAAATGTCAGTTCCTGCAGCATCGTGTCTGTGTCTGGCATCCAGAGCATGTAGTGGCCCGATAGCCCTATCTGATGCATTCTCATAGTTGTAGTGGCTTCTCTGTCTTTTCTAGCCTTAACACTTGGGGAAACTCTTGGGAAATCTATTTCAATGTTATTGGTCAATGCTCTATCTTCTTGGCATCTCTCACGTCCTGGAGTCTCTACTGAATCTGTCACTTCACCCTCATAGAATCAAATATCATCATCTCCAAGGTGACGACTATGGGGGCTTCAACTCTGTTACCAACTGTCTGGCCTCTGAGGGTTTCATTTGTAATATGGTGGAGGCCTACATGACTCTTAAAGTAGTGTATGTATATAAAATACACACACACACAATTATGGGTGAATAATGTCAGAATCTTCCACCAGCACAAGTCATGAGCGGGCTCATTGGGACCATGATTTCAGTCGATTTTAAATGATGGGATGGCTGGATGCTGGAGAACACTTCTTCATGTGGTCCTATGGGAGGAGGATGTGCCCAAGCTCTCTTCTCAAAGGAACGTCTATCAAATGAGTTTGCACATCCTTGACCCTGAGGTGCGCAGTATTCAGCAAATGTTCAAAATGCACCCAAGTTGTACTTTATATTTCTAGTATATAGTACTTTGGATCTCTGTGCAAGTATTTTCAACATACATCCACATCCCTTTATTCCAACTTAGTGCCCTCTTTTTCTGGACACATGACGCATTTTCAAGTCCTTCTGCTCTGTATTATGTTCCTCATTTTCACTATAAATCTTACTGAATGTAGCCAGCAGCAGCCATGCCACGCCCTGAATGCTATGCTGGTTCAAAGTCTCTTTCAGTAGATTAACTAGTTTCTTACCTTTAAATATTTCTTCACAGAAAGTCTGAGGCATAGACAAAACATAAACAAATTCTTTGTCAGACTGTAACATGAATGGCCTCTAGTCTAGTTCTCAACAGAATCTTTGTTCCCATATGAAACTTTATGAACACAAACTTCATTGTTGGAGTTCCTAACAAGATTCCCCTCTGGTGACCTCCCACCAGAACTGCCCATTCTTCACTTCTGCTTACATCTACAGTCTTTTTCAGTCCTCCTACAAAACACTTCTGGAGATATACAGTCACAGCAGTAACTCTGCTTCTGGATCTCAATTTTCCATGTAGTTAACTGGAAGAAAATTACATGAGAACACATATCTAGTTAGAGTTTCGATTACTGTGAAGAGACACCATGATCAAGGCATCTCTTATAAAGGACAACATTTAATTGAGGCTGGCTTACAGGTTCAGCAATTCAGTCCATTGTCATCATGGCGGGAAGCATTGCAGTGTCCAGACAGGCATGGAACTGGAGGAGCTGCAAGTTCTACATCCAAAGGCAAAGAGGAGACTGGCTTCCAGGCAACTAGGAGAAGAGTCTCAAATCTATTGCCGCAGTGACACACTTCCTCCAACAAGGCCACACCTACTTCAACAAGGCCACACCTTCTTTGCCACTTCCTGGGCCAGGCATATACAAAACATCACAACACAAATCAGGAAACATCTCTTTGTGCAGATTGCTCCAGAAGTCTCAGCCTGAGATCAGCTGGTCCCACTGTCATGGGGTTCTGGTGAGGAGAGGGTGTGGCAGAGGAGAAGCTTTATTTTAGGTCAGCCAGTAAACAAAGAGATAGGAAGTATCAAGGAACAAGCCATAACATTCAAAGCCATGATCCAGTGACCCATTTCCTCAAATTAAGCCCTGTCTCTTAATAGTAAAATCCATCTAAGAACACATTATCGCTAAATCACTGAGGGGATCACTCATATTCCAGTCATTTCCTCACATCACCACCTTTGGAAGACACCTCATCCCTAAACAATAACAAAAATTAAACTAGAAGATCCCACTTTCAGGAATCCCAAGCGACAATAGGGAGGAGATAAGGTGTGACACATGTGACACGGGTTGTGATGTTCTCCACCCCCTGCACAGGGCTTTGCTTGCACATCTCTACACTTACCACTACCAGAATATATACTTCTCTTTCTCTTAAGTATCCAATATTGGAATTTCGGGTCCCAGAGAGTGACATAAGTTTGTGTTAATAAAACGATTTACTAGAATTCTGTGTGTTTTGTGTGCACCAATTCCCTTGTTTAGAATTCCTTCATTCACCATCTAGGCAAGAAAAAGCATTGATCCCAGCTTTAGAAATCACATATGAGAATGCCACATTGAGAGAGATTAGAAGATCGCCAGTAGGTAGTAGACAATGTCTAGCACAGCACACTTAGAAAGAAAATGAGGTTTATTTTGTTCACTGGTTTGAAGGCTGACTGTGAGGTGACACAGGGAAGGGGCTACCTCTCTATCTCTAACTCACAGTGAATAGCAGTGGTGGCACTAAATGCAGGAACAAGTCCATTATATCTTGACACAGGAAGATAAAGAAGGTAGTGGCCATGTTTTCCCTTTTTATGAAGCACTCTGTAAAGACCATGAACAGTTAGATTTTTAGTTAACTTCTAGTTAATTTTTGTGCGTGTTATTATCAGTATTTCTTTTGTTGATTACAAGTTAGTTTTCTATGCAGCACATATTAAATACCTTATCTTTTAAAACGTTTATCTTCTGTGCACTGTTTATTAAGTGTCTTATCTTCTTTCTGCTGAATTTCAGTACCAGAATGTGGTTCTACATACAGTGACCTATTTCTGTAATCTGTAGTCTATTAACTGCTTTGTTTTTCTAGCCTAGCCTAAATGCTATACTGTTTAAACTATTATAATGGCAGTTGAAGAGGTAGCCTGTGGTTAAGAGTACTAGCTGCTCTTAATGAGGGCCTGAGTTCAAATCCTATCAACTATGTAGGATGTGTCACAGTGGTCTATAACTCAAGCTCCAGGGCATCCAGCCTCTTCTGACCTCCTGGGTCATTCCCATTCACGTGTACATATCCTACCCCACCACAGATACGTAATATATACACAAAACGGACAGACATACACACACACACACACACACACACACACACACACACACACACACACACACATATATATATATATATATATATATATATATATATATATATATATATATATATATATAATAAATCTAGCCAGGCGGTGGTGGCGCACACCTTTAATCCCAGCACTTGGGAGGCAGAGGCAGGCAGATTTCTGAGTTTGAGGCCAGCCTGGTCTACAGAGTTCCAGGACAGCCAGGGCTACACAGAGAAACCCTGTATCAAAGAACCAAAAAAAAAAAAAAGATAAAAATAATAAATCTGACATTACTATAACTTTATAATAGTTTAAAGCCTGATAATGCCATCTAGCTAGCTTTGTTTTCCTTCAGAATTACTTTAATACACACATTTTATATCCAATAATACAAATAACTAAAGTTATTGTACAATTTTTAAAAATAATGTGTATCTATCAAGTTTATAAAATTTGAGTCATGTCCAAAAGAAATTCCGTCCTCCTTGAGGCTGACATTGGAACTCCACCTTATCAATTCTGAGGTGCATGAGTTAGCCTCTTACTTTATAGCTCCTCTTTGATTCAGATATTGTGGGATTTGGACAGAGACATCCGTTCTTTGAAATCTAGTAAACTTACATGAATGTTAAGAATGTACATGAAAATACACATATGCACAAATGGAAATGTTTATGTGATGTTCTTCTGACAGTTTTTAGCTGAGATGCTAGGGAGAGAGCCAATGTTTGAGCAATTTAACTTAATAACCATTGAATATTTGGTCCAGGTAAAAATGGGTCAAAAAATGGCCACAAATATTTTTGCTAGATGATGTCTTTAATGTTCTCCTCATTTGCCAATAAAACGCTTTCTCATCTAGAAAATGAGGGCTCCTTGTCCCTCATTTCCATGCACACAAAAGTTGAGAGTGTATCACCATGGAAATGGAAAGCAGAGTAAATACATTTTAGCACAGTGTGTGGTTTGAACCTGAGTCTCCAAAAAACCAGGTTTAAATGTTAACTCCTTGGGGAAAAAAAATCTAAATCTCTTCCTTTCCTTAAGGTTACAAGAGATACAGAGAGAAAATGGGGTGGGGAAGGGGGATAGAGACTGAGACAGAAACGGAGGATGGAGGGACAGAAAGAGAGAGAGACAGAGACAGAGACAGAAACAGACAGAGAGGGACAGAGAGGGACAGAGAGGGACAGAGAGAGAAATATTGGGTCATTCCCATCATTGTTTGAACATTTCCTGGAGGTGCCCTGGAAAGAGCAGCTTCCCATTGTGTTTTATGGCCCTTCCTGTCTTTGGGACCTTAGTGTGGGCTATGGGCACAGGAAGGCATGGTGTCTTTTGTCTGTTTGCTTTTTGGAAGCCAAGGGACCATAACTGAAATTCTGTAGATCCATGAGTAGCTTTGGCAGTAAGGAGTCAGTGGTCAGCTGGGAGCCCCAGGCTCCAAGGAACCTCTATTTCTAAGCCATATGTCTTTGACCTCAAAACTCAGTTTCTTGATTTCCAATGTGGCTGCTCTGATAGGCACATGATGACTTCTGAAAAATGCTTGTGTCTTGGTTCAGGCTCTGGCCTAAGTACAGGCTGGATGGTCTGCATTTGTTATTTATTCTGTTGGTTTTATAGTTTACACATCTCCAAAGCTGGCCATATTACTCATGGGGACAGAGGATAGGGTGGGCTCTGCTTCCTTTTGTGTCTTAACTTTCTAAGCTCTGAGGAGAGAGTGGACATGCTTTGAAATGACACCAGAAGCCTCCTCTGACCCTTTCTTGTCCTCTATCCTGTATGCTGGCCATTGGTAAGAGTTGCTATGTTTCCCACCATGTGGCTCAGAGCACTCAGATCCTTAGCACAAGTAATTCCCTCTTTAGCAAAATCTTTCTGTATTAGCTGAATAGAATATGTCTTATTTGAAAATTCATATGAGAACTTTTTCAATCATCTCTTAAATGGATCATCAATGTTGAAGTACCAAAGCTTTACAATATTCACATGCCCACCATTCTGCTGCTCAAATGCAATGTTCTTCTAATTCAGCTTTAAAGTCAGACATGACTTACACTCCCTGCAGCTTCTCAGTTTGGTTAAAAAGTATGAAGAAGTCAGTTGTCTCATAAGCTGTGATCAAATGTACCATCTAACAGCACAATGGATAATGTAGGCTGTATCTTAAGTGTTCAGTGACTCTGTGCTAGACTACAAAGTCTCTTACATCTTAGAGAAATTGTCACATTGCTGCTCAAATAAAATAGAGCTTTCCTTTTGATTTTTCAGGGAGAACAAGGTAAGATGTGACATGTGGATCTCTATCTCTATTATTCATGACTTATATGATCCAAAAATAAAGAATTTCATAATATTTCTGTGATAATAAGGATTCATAATTAGACATATTTCTCTGCCTCCTTCAGTGGCTTTTCCTTAGAATTTATATAATGACATACAGCAGAATTTTCTGGATAATATGCTGTATAGAGAAGAGAAGACACTACAGTTGTTTACAGAGGCATTGGTTCCCAGGTGTCTGAATCAAAGTACACCAAGCAAGAATTTCTACTATGGCTGTTTTGAGAGACAAGAATTAAAAATCCCCATTAAGGTGACCAGTAGAATTTGGGACAGCTGGAATCTAAGAAAAAGAGCCACTTGACTGATTTACTCATTTCCCACCCTATACACTCTTCAGAGAGGTAGAGAAAACACCACATTGGAAATGCTGTCAGAACCATTTTGCAGTATGTCAAGGTAGTAACTTGTATCCCCAATCCTTTCAGAATAAAGGAACTGGATTTGTCTGTTTAGTCAAATGGATGCTTATAAATTATAGCATTCTATTAGTGGTATATTTCACAAACAAAATGTGAGTCATATAGAACAGTGCTGGAAGATTTAGACTAAGACTGAACAGTTGGAGCACAATCCTGGACATACCATTTATCAACTACATGACTTGGAAGAGTTACAGCAGCTCAATTGTCTCACATTTTCTTACTGCAAAAGGAAATAACCTGAACAACTTCCAGACTTTTAACAAAATCTCTGTAAAAGACTGGAAAAAGTACTTGGTATCTAAATTCATTAATTTGGATGTTAGCTGCTTATTATTATGTCTTGTGGACAGAAATTTCTTGAGGTCAGAAACCATGGATTCATTCATTCAAGAAGAAATTTTCATCTGTATGCACTGTATCAGTCACTGGAGTTACAGAGATAGTTAACACACCAGGGACTGAGGAGAAAAGTCTATTAAAACAGACAGGTACAGTTTCCCTTATACTTATAAGGACTACATAAGGTATATGGGCAATAGTAATGAAGGCCTGAATTATAATGACTAATTCAACCCAAGAGGCATATGCCAGAATGATAAGGACAAGATAACATTTTAGAGGAAGTTCATCTATTTTCTATGCTAAATTTATATATTGAATAACATATACACTCACATAGTATCCATATACATGGAAAATATTTGTGTACAAACACAAATTGTATATTATATACATATAGCATATTATATACAAAGATTCTAAAATTGTTTTTGAGAGACAAGGTTTTATAACTCCCATGACAATTGCAGGCCAATTTAATATTAATTCTGTTGTTGGCCTTGTTTGATTTATATGACTTTCAATTTTTGAACTATTTTGTATTGCTAGTTTTCTTAATGAATCCATTGTGATAATCTCTAGTTTCAAACAGGCAACTTTAATTCATTTGCAATTAATTTCATTTCCAATCTTTGATGTATTTTTACAATTTTATTTTGTAGAATCTTTATCTATGCCAATAAACATTATATAATATTATTTAAAGCAAATATCCATAAGTAACATGTGCTCTATTTTGTGGGTCTTTATATATATCTTTGTTATTGGCTAAACTGTGTCTCCCAGTTTGTATGCTAAAACGTTAAGTTTTAGAATGTGACTATACTTGAAGATAAGTCCATTAGAAACATAAAATGAGGCCAGCCTGAGTATATTCTTATATGGAAATGGAATTGGGGTTACTGAAACACATATCTGAAAATGGGTCACAGAGGAGACACCATGGGAAACATCATATGAGAACCTGCAGACACGATGAGAAGACAGCGGTGACTAGGTTTAAGAGACCCACTGGGAGAGTACACATTTATTGACACCTTGATCTTACACTTGTAGCTTTCAGATTCAGGAGACTGCTTACTTGTTGCTGAAGTAAGCCAGTGTCTATGTTTGGTTATAACACTCCTAGCCAATAAGTACAGTCTTAAATAATAACACTAGATGCATTCACCGTTAGTTAAAAGCTTTTCCATGTCAGCATTTCGGGAAGGTGCCTGACATTTTGGTTGGTCTTCTGGCAAAGATGGTTATTTTTAAGTTACTTGCCATTGGTCTCAGTGTTGTTCTATGATAGGGAACCTGGTCTTTTTCCTCTAGAAGGTTTGATAATATTCTTCGTAGACATATTATTATATACATCTTCCTGACGTACAATTCTATTTTTGTCACTTGGCTTTCTGACACTAATTATTTGTCTTTAACATTGAGCTATTTTCATGCGTCATGTTTGGAAACACTAATCTTCCACCCTTCTGGAGAAATGAGCCATTAAGAAGATAGTTTGGCTAGAGTCCTCGCTGTGCAGCTGTTCTTTCTTCTTGAACTTTTTAGAAACCACAGTCCCAGGCAACAGGTGGTGTGACTTCAAGCTCCCATTCATGGATAAATGAGTTCTACCCCAGATTGTCAGTTCCAACACATGAGAATCAAGCCAATGCCCCACCATGTTTTGCTCCCACAGCCCACCTTGTAGGTTGGCTGGCTATGTGAGGAGTCTGCTGCCCATATCTCTAGCCCCTTATTATTGCTGTGTTTTTTGTTCTATTTTTTTGGACTATAGAAATGCTTATCTTTCTTTCACAAACCATTTTTTAAACTATTTGAAATAATTTGGCACTGCCAGAAGCATTTCAGAGATACTTCATAAAATATGACTTTGACTTTTCAGAAGTGGTGCAGGAACTTGAAAAAAGTTTTATACTTTTATCCATTTTTCCTAATATTATCATCTTATATAACACAGATGTCTTTGTAATTTCTCTTTTGTAGTTAATCTCTTCTTACTGTGTATTTGGCACTAAAGGGTAGTGGGAATATAACCTTATCAACCCACCTTAACTAGAAATTCTAGGCAAGAGTTCTTCCATTGGCCAAGCACTTAATCATCCATCAATTTATGCAATAAATATTTATTAAGTCCTTAATTGTGTTCTACACCCAACAAATGTAGCAGTGGTTAAAACAGTCAATTCTAAAAAAAAAAAAAAGTCAATTCTATTTGTCCTTGTATTGTTAAAATGTTAGTTTCAGGCTGGAGAGATAGACCAACAGTAAAAATCACTTGATGCTATTTCAGAGGAGCCCAGTTTGGTTCCCAATGTCCACAGTTATTAGCTGACAAGCTAATAACCTTCTGTAATTCCAGTTCTGGGAAATCCATGCCCACTTCCAATCTCTGTGGGTACTACATGCATATAGTGCAAAGGCATATATGCAGGCAAAACATTGACATGAAATAAGAAAAATCTTTATGTTAATGTTAAATATGTTAAAATATGTTAATTTCAGAGACAAAGTTAGGAATAAAAAATAGTAAACTATCCAATGTTATATATAGAAATCATGCAAGGTTGGAAATATATTAAAAGGATTTGGGCCTAAAGGAGAAAAGGTCAGTATAAAAATGGTGGCTAATATTTTATTGGGAAGAACTGAAAGCTCCAAAGGCTGCAGTCTTTGGCCATACAACTATTCAGGAGAATAATTGTCCCCAAAGTAACCTTAAGGACTGAGCATCAGAACCACAAGACTTAGAATCACAAAGTACCTGGTTTCTACATATAGCTAGTAGACGGAAGAACTGAGACTTGTTCCTAGGTCTTCATGACATCAGAGTTTGTGTTTTTAGCTGGACAGTCAAGTACAGACCTGCAAAGAGATACACACATCAGTTTCAAGGGTTGTATTCTGGTCCTCTTACTCATGTAACTCTGTGATCAGCCATGGTGTTCTCATAAACCCTTCTAGAAAACTCCGGGAATCTATTTACAGAGCACTTGAGGTTTTTCAACAAGATGTTTTCACTGAACTAGCTGAGCTTCGTAAAATATGACTTTGACCTTTCTAATAAGTGGTGCCGGAACTTGAGTGGTCATAGCTAGCCTGTGAAGTGGTCAGAGCCTCTGTGCACCTGTCAGGTCCCACATGGAGAAGTTGAGATTTCTTTCTAGGTGTCTTTGTTCTTATTTTCTGTATCAAAATAACCACAGCATCCACTTACAAGCCAGCCCTTCTCATACTTTGAGAAAGACAACTAGTTTATATTATAGAAAGCTTAAATGACGAGAGAATCTTAAAGGACGGTGGGCATAATTCGCTCTTGGAAAGGAAGACAGAAATAAGAGCTCTTGCTGAGAAGAGGTTTCATAGGGTCACTTTAGTGTTTCATTCTTTGGAAGAATTTAAACATAAATCTTGAATCTGGTCTTCCGAGCTTCAAGTCTTGAGTAACGAAGAGGCAAATGCAGATTCAACACTTACTCTGGGTCATTTTCTGGACCAGGAGATCAGATGCAGATCCCTTCTGGAGGAATTAATGACATCTCTATGATAAATTCTGAGCTACCTTTGCAAATATTCACTGTTCTTAACTGTCACTAGCTTCACTTACTCCTGGGTCCCCACTTACATCACCATCTTTTGTACATTATTCTAAACATCATACACAGGGTCTTATTTCCATGGACTTTTCCACCAGGGTAGGTCTTCTCTAATCTTTGCATATCAAGTATGGGGTAGGGGAGTGGGGACATCCTCATGGAGATGGTGGTGTGTGTGTGTGTGTGTGTGTGTGTGTGTGTGTGTGTGTGTGTGAGGTATGGGATGTGGAACAGTCAGAGGGTAGACTGGGAGGGGGATAAAATCTGGAGTGTAAAAAAAATTAAATAAAATTAAAAAGAAAAAAGATGAGATGTGTTTAAGACTCTGCTCAGGGGCTCTCTACTGTGTAAGTTTTCCTAAAACTTGTAGTTAATATTGATTTTATTTTTAATGTTCCAGTGTTTCCATGCATGAAGAGAATCAGAAGGAAGAAGAAAGGATAAGAAATAAGAAGAGGAGAAAAGAGAGAATGAGGAAGAGGTAGAGATGGAGGAAAATCCAGCCAATGCTAAGAGAGATGTTACCATGGCTTGTCCACAGCAAGTTCAAACGGGTAACTTTATTTTCTGTCTTTTAGGCTAAGCAATGAGTTTTTTGTTTTGCTTTGCATTGTGGGGATCTTAGACATGGTCCCCTACTGCCATAATTTATGCAGCTAGTTTTCTACATTTGGGGAATGACAGGAGTTAGCACATCCAGAATGTGATGAACAAACCTTGCCCTGGGAAAACCACCTTTGTGAGCCTGGTGTTTCCCTGAAAGGCGAGTTTTGTCCAAGGATATGTGCAGAATTTCTTTGTCTAATCAAGAAAACAGATGAGCATTACTAGTAATGGACATGCTGATGGTTAGTGTAAGGGAAACTACTTGAATTCTAGAATTCATGGTCTTCTGAGCAGATGAGGTGGTGGCCCTGCAGTGAGCTTGCTTTACATAGCTGGCTAGAACCTGCCTCTCCTTATTTTTTTTTTCTTTTCCAAATGTAACATGTAGACTAAGGTATAGGTCAGATCTTATAGAGCTTTTTAAAAGTCATGTGAATTGGTTCTGCACTCTTGAGACTGTATATCCTCAGTGTTGGAGCAGTAGGCATAAACTCTGCCATCCATTCTTCCAGCCACTGCCAAAGCTCTCATTTAGAAAAAGAAGTCTGCTTTAGAAAGTATGTTTTCCTCAATATGTTTTAAAAGTACAAACAAAAGCTCCCTCATAGGCTTTTATAAGGAATAAAAGAGATAGTATATATGCATATATATGCATATATATATATACACATATATACTATATATGTGCATATATATACATATATATGACATTAGTACAAAAACTAACTCAGAATAAGTGCTATATATATATATACATATATATATTAAAATAATTATAATGGCTAATTACCATTGCTTATCTCTGTAGACAGTGTCAGAGTTGATCTATTCTCAAAGGGCTTCTCTTGACCTCTGTGTCTAAGCCATGTGAGCTGTAAAAGCCACTCTGTACTGATGCTGCTTGAGCCTCTTTTGGGATCTGACTTCTGATGACTTTCATTGATACAACAATATACTATTATTATATAATACCTCCCCTTTCCAAAAAAATGGGGGTACCCAGGGTTTTGTGGTATCTGTTAATCACATCTGAAGAGAATGTCCTCTAGAGTAATAATCCTAAGAGTACATTCTTAAAGAAAGTACAACAGTGCCATTTGTGTATTAATGTTTTGGTTTTAACATTATCATAGATTTACAAGAAGTTTTTAAAAGATAACAAGTAATGCTTGCATCTTCGTTACTTTGCTATCACTATAACCAAGGCAATTAACAGAAGAGTTTATTTGGGTCTTATGGTTCAGAGAGTCAGAGTCCATGTTCATCATAGAGAGAAGCATGGCAGCAGGCATAGCTCTGGAGCAGAACTGAGAGTTCACACTTGGATCCACACTCTCTGACAAATCCTTTTGAAACTTCAATGCCCATTTCCAGTGATTCACCTCTCTCAATAAGGCCACACCTTCTAATTCTTCCGAAACAGTCCCACTAACTGGGAGCCCAGTACTCAAACCAACATATCTCACTCCCTGGCCCCCATAAGCTTGTGGCCCTATCATAATGTAAAATACATCTAGTTCAACTTCAAAAGTTCTCATATGTTTTCAGTCTCAACACTGTTTCAAAGTTCAATCCTGTGAGATTCAAGGAAATTTTTTAATTGAAATACAATCCCAGCTTCATGTTCACAGTTTCACACAATGGCCTCTGGGATTTCTTACCCTCTCAGAACCTTCATGCAGGACCTGCCATGCCACATACTGGCTAGCCTCTAAATCTAAAGCCACATGGATAATGCTGCCAATTCTGGTTGCCCACAGGGGATAGAGCCTGGCCCCTTCAAATAACATTTGCANTTAATTGAAATACAATCCCAGCTTCATGTTCACAGTTTCACACAATGGCCTCTGGGATTTCTTACCCTCTCAGAACCTTCATGCAGGACCTGCCATGCCACATACTGGCTAGCCTCTAAATCTAAAGCCACATGGATAATGCTGCCAATTCTGGTTGCCCACAGGGGATAGAGCCTGGCCCCTTCAAATAACATTTGCACCCTTCCACCAGTGACATACCTCCAGCAACAAGGCTCTATCTCCCAATCCTTCCTAAATAATTCCACAAACTGGTGACCAATTATTCAAACATATGCACCTATGGGAGCTATTCTCATTCAAATAAGTTATCCCATGAACACCTTTTCCTGGTACAGCATTTCAGGTTCCATTTTATGGTCGTGTCTCCTTCACTTCTTTCGATATGGAACACCTTCTGCATCCTCCTTTTGACTTTTTATTTGATTTATGAGCTTAATACTTTTGAGGAGAACCAGCCAAATACTTTGTAGTACATTCATCCGTTAGTTTGATGTTTCCTCACAATTACTTCCTGGCCATCCATTTTTTTGCAGGCATGCCACAGAATTGATGCTGGGCATTTTCCAGGCCACTGCATCAAGAGGCACATGAAAGCCACTTGTCCCATTTACTGGTAATGTTATCTCTTATTCCTCAGTCTTTGACATGACTTAATACTTTTAAGTATTAAGTACTGCTCAGTGGCTAACAGTATTCTAGACATGGCCACTAGAACCCTTTCAAGTTGACTCCTGAACCATTTAAAAGTATGTTTTAACATTCATTTCTTATATTTTAGTCTGAATGTTGTTATAAGAAAATACATCTCCTCTAACTCATCACAGCAATTCTGTTGATGACCTTTCTGCCCTCCCCATGACAGTGGCTTAACTGTGCCTGGATGCAGGTGTTTCCAATATGGTGTTTGCATGCACATTGGATTTCTCAACAACACTATGTTAACTGTTCAGCATTACTAATCTCCATTGATAGGTACTTGAAATATTTTGAAGGGACACAACAGAACAATTCATTATGGCTGCTTGTGCTCTAAAACACACTTTCTATATTTGTTCTTGTACTGGATTCTATTTAATTAACTTTTGATTTTGCATTGCAGGACTCTGATATACATTAGAAGGTCACTGCCCAGCCATTCATCTTTTAAAGTAACCAGACTGGTTATTTTTTCCAAAGTTCCATCAGGTTAAAACAGTTAGCAATTTTTTCTCCTTGCAGTGTCCCTTCAGCCTGGACCAGACGGATAATAGATCAGCATAGGTTCAGCGGCATTACAACATTAGTCATCAATTAGGTTTAAACCAGCACTGTAATATATCATTTATCTTGCCTGCCACAGCTCTTTTGAACATTTAATTTTTTAAGGCCTCTTAGGGTTTTTTCTTCCCCTTCTCTTCTGAACTGGCCTCTTGCCTTTCTCCTTTGTCTCCAGCACAGACATCTCCTTAAGGAACAATAAAAATTAGATTTGTTTGACCTGCTCTCAGGGTTCATTTCAGAGAGATGGATTTTAATAGCTGTGACTGGTTGGGCAGACAGCTTTTATGCAATATCCCAGACATTTACTCACTGTCTTTTGCTGAGCCCGAAGCAGGTGTGGTAGAAGGAGGTGTGCCTGTGTGGCACTGAAGAGCTCCTTACTATTCCCTTCACATGACACAGTACTCAGAGAAATTGCACACACGGTGGGCATCTCATTAGAAGGAACAGTCATTGGCTAGCCTCTCCCCATCTAATTAATAATAGCCTGCTTTAATCTCTTCTATCCTACATTTATTACATTCTTAATTGAAAGGGATAACTTTGCTCAATGAGGTCTTTCTAAGACGGCCGGGGTTGAGATGGGGTCTCTGCTCTTACACTACCTTCTTCATGAATATTCTGCTTCAGGCTCAGGATGTTTTCTCATTTCCAGATAGACCGAGGTCATGGTGAGAGCATGTGTTTGCAGCCACATTCCCAGGATTTGAATTCTGATGCAGCCATTTATGAGGTGAGCCACTGTCTGGATTTCAGCTGGTGACC
This sequence comes from Mus minutoides, assembly GCA_902729485.2. Taxonomy (NCBI): domain Eukaryota; kingdom Metazoa; phylum Chordata; class Mammalia; order Rodentia; family Muridae; genus Mus; species Mus minutoides. Next base: position 1,264,842 of record LR749777.1, on the reverse strand, counting down.
CTACCTTTCCGATGCCTGCCTCATTAGATTAATAATTCTCGTCTCACATTACAGTTGCCTTTTTTTAAAAAACAAGGCCATGGGTTGCTGTGGCATGCCTACACAAATCCAGATTTTTTTTTCTTTGAGAGGTAGAGATGACAGTCTTGGTGTCACAAATATCTATTGAACATCTACTGAGTAACAGGCAATCTTCTAAGCAGGAAATGCAGCAATGAACAAAACAGACAAAACATCTGGCCCTTAGAGGTTCAATTTCGGTGGGAGACTATAAATGTAAACAAGGCACTGATCTGCTAGATAGAACTGATCACTAGGAAGAAAAGGACAGTGCTCTGAGTTGACGCCACTAAGAAAGAAAGAAAATATTTCTCTGTAGTACCTGGCACAAAACCAATTGCCCATTCATAATTTTTATTCACACAAATCACTCATTTGTTATTTTTAAATACTTTTTAGAGTTAAACATCATATTCATTCCCCTTCCCTTTTCTTTCTCCAATCTCTCTCATGTACTCCACCTCTTTCTTCCTTTTGAAATCATAGCTGTGTGTGTGTGTGTGTGTGTGTGTGTGTGTGTGTGTGTGTTTGCTCAAATATATAAATATAAACTGCTCAGTCCATTTAGTGTTACTTGGATGTGTGTGATTTCAGGGCTGACCACTTGTTTTACACATTTATTCAACATCTTTTGAAATGATATTTTAGGCCAGATGTAAATTTTATAATTGTTGGGCATGGTTTTGAACTATGAAGCATTAAATTGTTTCATCCATTCACTTGTTAATCCCCCAAGCCTCTCTTTTATACAAGGCACTTTGCTAAGAGCCAGTGTATGGAAATGAATAGGTGAGCCCCTGTGTGCCAGTTGCTGAGAGTCTAATGGATTCTCAGCTACAAAGGAAGCCAGAGTCCCAGAGACAAGAGGGGGATTGGACTGGGTCCTAGAAGGAAGGATAAGGGGAAGGATAAGTTGATAGACCAGCCACTTGGCACAGCAGACTTTTTGCTTCTTAATGCTGATGGGAAGGAAGGCTCGCCAGTGATCCAGGCTACTGGAATGCTCACTCTGCTTTCTCAGCTGTTTCTTTGAAGCCACCTCACTATCCAACAACAGGACAAGAGCAGGCCAGACAGCTGGTGAGACTCAAAACAGATTTCTTTTATGTTATAGAAGCCCCCAAATTTCTTCTGGAAGAAGAATGAATTACCAGCTAAAGTAGAGAACCGTGCCATTGGCTGGAGAAAATGGATCAAAATTAGTTGGGGTTTTCAAAACAATATTTTAATGTGCTTAGAGGGTTCAGTTTTAATCTTGACCTTATCAAGAGTTAGATGCTGAATGTAGACTTTGAATAATGTATTGATTAGATTATATAAGTCCTTGCTCTGGGAATAATGCCACAAAATTAATTGCACTGGTGTTGCAGAGGTATCTCAGTTGGTAAACTAATTGCCTGGAATGCATGAAGCCCCGTACCATGTAAATGGGAATGGTGGTGCACACACGCAAACTCCAGTGCTTGAGAAGCAAAGGCAGAAGGATCAGAAATTCACTGTCATCCTTGTCTATATAGAAAGTTTGAGACAAAGCTAGACTCTGTGATACTCTCCCTGTCTTTTTTTTTTTTTAAAGTTTGACCATTATACTGAGATATATTACCTTTAAAGTACTTTTTACAAATTACAAAACTTTAGTAACATTATTTAAATGCAGATTAGGACTTAGCATGACTAATAAATGTTACAGCTAGCACAGTCTTTTATTTTTCTTTTTTTTTTTGTCTGCTCCACTTCTTTTTTTTCAACTTTTATTAGATATTTTCTTCATTTACATTTCAAGTGTTATCCAGAAAGTTCCCTATATCCTCCCCCCTCCCGGCCCTGCTCCCCTGCCCACCCGCTCCCACCCCTTGGCCCCGGCGTTCCCCTGTATTGGGGCATATAAAGTCTGCATAACCAAGGGGCCTCTCTTCCCACTGATGGCCAACTAGGCNCAGAAAATTGGACATAGTACTACCAGAAGATCCTGCAATACCTCTACTGGGCATATATCCAGAAGATATTCCATCTGGTAACAAGGACACATGTTCCACTATGTTCATAGCAGCCTTATTCATAATAGCCAGAAACTGGAAAGAACCCAGATGTCCCTCAACAGAGGAATGGATAAAAAAAATTTGGTATATTTACACACTGGAGTACTACTCAGCTATTAAAAACAATAAATATATGAAATTCCTAGGCAAATGGATGGATCTGGAGGCCATCATCCTGAGTGAAGTAACCCATTCACAAAAGAACTCACATAACATGTACTCACTGATATGTGGATATTCGCCCAGAAACCTAAACTACTCTCCCTGTCTTAGATCAAACAAGCAAAGAAAGAAAGAGCAAATCGGACTTGTAAAGGTTTAATTAATTTCTGCTCACTCATATAGCTATTTGTCTAATTTCGGTTTACATACCTGTGTTAACCTGCCTTCTTTTGAGAGCTTTCACTCTGGGCATCTCACTTCTCATCGTGCTAGAGAATGTTTTGGCTCCAATATTCCAGCAAATGAATCTCTGGGTTGCTTTTTTTCTACAGTTATTTATATTCTTCTACAGCGTGTTAGACAACGTAATAATTATAACAGTAACTTTTCTGTATCCATACAATATAGCATGGGAACTGTAAGCGAGATAGGGCTGTGCAGGCCTCTGTTGTCTTGCTTGACAAAGGAGAAAAGAAAAACACAGAAAACCTTCATGGAAGCAGCCCTGGATATCCCTGCCCCTGGATAGTGGAAGCATCATGGGGCCCCTCACTGCACTGGATGGGCAGTCATATCACAGTGGTGACCATCCCATCTCCGTTTATTTGAAATTGTCCCAGGCTTAATGCTGGTTGCCCAGCACCTATCATTAGGTGCTGAACCAGTACTAGACAAATGTGGTTAACTGATCACCTAGGATGCTGGATAAAACTGCTCACGTGTCACTGTGCATGGGTGCATTAACAAAGGCAGGGAGACTTAGAGGGAAACAAATGAAAGCCATGCTGGAAGCCTTTCGTTTCTTCCCTTTGGTGAAATGAAATGGGTCCTAGTGTTTTTCTTCAGGGATCCCCAGGGAGAAGCGAATAATGAGACAACACAATGCAGGCAGGTTACAGTGACCAACTCAGCCCTTCCTTTTCAGTCTTAATAGCTAGCTACTGAAGGAACTTCCAAATATTCTTTGAATGGTATTTTATTTTGCATCTCTTTGAAAGATAATTTTGCTTTGGGTATGAATTGGCAAGTGGGTTGTAAGACAAAATTTCCTGACCGCGCTTCCTAGAGCAGATGCCTCTTTACCTCTTTACCTCTTTACCTCTTTACCCCTGGCTGTCTCTTCAAAATACCATGATTGAAAGAGAAGTGATGGAGTGCTTGTTTTGCTTGTACAAATTACCTTACTGATTAATTAAGAGAGTAGCGTTATTGTCTGCCTGTTCTTGAGAAGACTGATGAGCAGGCTATTTCCTCAAGAGAAGAGAATGATAGATGGGGGTCAGGAAAAGTGAAGAGGCTAAGGTCTTTTTTAGACTTGGAAGCCTTTGACAGCCCATTTCTTTCTTTCTTTTGGGGGTGTGTGGTGGTGGTGGGAGATCTCAGTGCATCTCTTTGGAGAAAGGCTATGCCTGCCTCAGCACCTTCAGACCTCTGAGAGAGGAACGGAAGTAGTTAGTTCCCTAACCCCTGAAAAATGTCTTAACTCTAGGCGGGAAGGCTCAATGGCCACAGTATGCTGAAACTTTGGAATTATAGATAACCCTGGCCCTAGGACTGAACCATTTATGATCAGAGACAGATTACTTAGCTAACCTGACTTGCAGTTTCTTAATCTATCTACTTTTATTTATTTTGTAATACCATAGCACAATGCTGAAGTACTGACCACTGAGTGGGGGATGAGAGACCTCCTGAGCAAGGACCAAAACAGTGTCAGATCTGGGGTAAGATGCATAAGGTATCTGGGATCCGGCTTTTACTTCAAGAACATAATGTATATATATATATATATATATATATATATATATATATATATATATATATATATATATATAGTTATTTTGAGTTTTCTTTGATGAGTATTCATTCCACAAGATCCAGTGTCAAAATATATTTAAGAATAGCTCAAATTTTGTTCATTTATAGTCAGCAATATATAAGATAATGTGTGGTTTTCTCCATTATCAATTTTATTTGTGCTAAATCTGTCTACTAGTGGTGTTTGTTAAGAATTATCTTGGAGCTGGAGAGATGGCTCAGCGGTAAAGAGCACTTACTGCTCTTCCAGGGATCTTGAGTTCAATTCCCAGCAACCACATGGTGGCTCGCAACCATCCGCAATGGGATAAATAAATAAATAAATAAATCTTTAAAAAATTATCTAGACATTGAACCACAGACACAAGTGGTTCTCATTTGGTCTTCTAAAGCAAAGCCAGGGAAGCCAGGGAGGTAACTTGACATGAGTCGGAGCATTCTACCTCACTCTGGGTCCATTCCCTTACCCAAAGCCCCAGCCCTCTACCAAACCCTGGACTGACCTCTGATATTGCACACACCTGAAACTTCACCAGACATAAGCTGGCCTCCTTTTGATGAATGTTACAGTGTTTTTTTTTTAACCTTAATAATGTTCCTAAGTCCTCCAAATTCAGTGTTGGCCTTTCTTCCCTTCTTCCTATTCTAGTCTAGCTAAGTTTGCACCTTTATTTCCAACAAAGCAAAACTTGACTTAGTAAAAACCTTTTTTTGAACATAAATGGGTGGAAATAGGGAAAAGAGTATTGAGCAAAGTACTTAACTTTTAAAGTCCTGGCTCTTCATCTGCAAGCTCTCGATCCCAACCTGTCTAGCCCGTTGAGCTATCATGGAAAATTCCCTCCCTTTTTCTCCTTGCCTCTAACCTGCACTGACTGCTTCCCTCCAGCTGCCACCACGTACTCAAAGCTTAACACCTACGGAATTCCAACAGTGAGTCCATGACATTGGAACGACCTGTGAGTGTCCCGATGATACATTTAAGCAATAGGATTTTTCTGAGAGCAAAAACTCATAAATGATGGAATAAGGCTAGGTTCTGGCCTGAAAGTCTGATTTCAAAGGCCACATGTTTTATACCTGCTAGTTGGAGAGAGAGAGATCATTTTGGTGGTTGTCTTTTTTTTTTTTTTTCTCCAACAAAGCACGGGAATTGGCATTCTTCCCATCACCTGAACAAGACTAATAGAATACAGCAGGCATCCTATACAAGCATACTGAATAGAGACTTCATCTCAACTGAATCTGGCAGTGATGGTCATGTGGTAGAGCTAGTAGGTGGTAGTGGAAGGTTTAAGCACCCAAGGAGCCTCCTCCTGCCCAGGACCTTCAGAAAGCCTTTCAACACCCTCATTTCTATGTGCTCTGACACACACATGAATTATGGGCCCCTTCCAGCTGCCTGCTCAGCCCAGGTCTGGAGAGGTGCCAGCCGCCGATTGGATCAGCTAAAGCAGCCATGAGGTAGTTAAGGCTGAGCAGAGTGCAGCTGGCTAAGAAAATGGGTAAATATTTTATAGACTGTACGGTAAATAATATATATGTTCAGAGAAACAAGGTGAATCTTTTATAGGCTTGAGCCCCTGTTAAGCCTGCAATTAAATGCTGGTGCTGGAAGAAGTGAAAGCAGGTTTCAAACCCTCCCTTCCTACTGAGAATCAAAGGCCTACCCGTAAATTCTCAGTAAGTGGTTCAGACAGTTCACTGACGCTGAACTGCTCAAATTGAATGTCTTTCTTTTCTACAAAGAAAATGCCTCTTTCTTTACTCAGTGCTACTTACAAAAGTGTACTCAAAAACACTTCATTATATTTATGTGTTTTAACCTGTTTTTATTAGAAAGTCTATGCAAGAACTTTATCTATTAGATTTACTTCTGTCCTCATGCAATTCCAGTAAGACGCGCATAGTAGTTCTTAATAAATATTTGCATTTCACTTGCTTGTTGAGGTACCACTTGGTGCCAAGCCCTCTCCTAGCTCAGGCCTTCTTAAGCTTTTCCCACATTTGACATCTTTATTGATTAAATAAACATTGGGAAATATTTATACAATAGTGCATTTATAGGTATATAAAATAGGTATGCAAGTCAAACATTTACTGATAAATCATAAAGAAACCTCTACCAAATGGTTCTCTGCTATACATATAATGACTTATGAAACTCAAGTAAATCATCAATTCAAACAACAATTTTTAAAATCAAACATTTGACATAATACAATCCAAAGTTATGTTACCTTGTCAACTTACATGAAGACTGAAAATAGGAAATTATTGAAAGTGTTTTTTATAGAATTAAACTACATTTCTATGAGCATAGAAAATGTTGTGTTGATAGTAAAAAAAAAAAATAGAACCCCTCAATTCATAACATACAATTGTCTTGAATTTAAGCCAACATGTTTTCTGCTGTATTCATTGGCACTGCATAGTAAAATGTCTCTCACAGGGAAAAGTTAGTCTTTTGTACGCTAACATCAAGGTCATGGTGAAGTTGTATGATATTAACAGGAATAACTGCTGTCAGAAATAACTTGGGTTCATTGCAAGTAGGATTTTGAATTCATTTTTTGGTTGTTTCGTGTTCAGAAACATTTTACTGTTACCAAATTCAGTTTTGTGGGCCCATGTTGAGGCATGAGACATACTCTAAGAAGCTGAAAAATAAATAGTATAAGAATAACTTGAAAAATTTGCTATATACATGAAGTCTTTTGCTTTTATGTATAACTACCCTGCATCTAGTGATTTTTCCAGTATTTTCATCAACTCCTGTGACCTGCAGTTTAAGAAGCTGGGATCTAGGCTATAGGTACCATAGGTCTAGAGTACAAAACCCTATGGCTAGGAGGTCAAAGGTAATCAAGATAATGAAGGTGGGGAGAGAAGTGCTGAGGAGATAAGTTCATAATAGAAGACATGCTCATAATGTGTTAACCAGGAAAGGGAGAGGGGGAAGGGGAGGGGGAGGGAGGAGGGGAAGGGGAGGGAAGAGGGAGGAGGGAGGAGGGAGGAGGAGAGGGAGAGACAGAGGGAGAGACAGAGGGAGAGACAGAGGGAGAGACAGAGGGAGAGACAGAGGGAGAGGGAGAGGGACAGACAGACACTGAGACAGGCACAGAGACAGACAGAGACTAAAAAAGACACACGTACATACGCACAGAGAGAGACAGAGACAAAGACAGACAGTCAGAGAGAGAAAGAGAGAAACAAAAACAGAGAGAGAGGAAGCATGAGGGTCTCATTCTTCCCTTCAAAGGTACACTCCCAGTTATTCAAGCTTCACTTAAGCCAATTCTCTTAAAGGTTCCACCACCTTGCAATAGTGCCACAGACTGAGGACCAAGACATAAACACAACAATTTTGGGTAACATTTAAAATTCAACCCATACCACATGTATGGGATGGGACACTGGTTTAAAGGAATTACTGCAATCCTCAGGCATTTGAGAGGCTTAGGGGAAAGAATCATTATAAGGGTAGCTGAGGACAATCAATACTCTGGGAAAATATGAAGGCTTGTGTGATTAATCATCCATTTATATGGATCTCAGCAGTCCTTCTTGGCAGTATGTTAAAAAACTCTCCTTTGCTGCAGAGGGTAGAAAAACTGACTCTCAGGCCCCAAATTTAATTGAAAAGAGGGCAAAGATCTAGAAGAAAGTGAAAAGATTTGTTTTGTTTTGTTTTGTTTTGTTTTGTTTGTTTTTAACCACAATAAGCTAGCTGCATTGGAAGGAGTGCCCCTACCTGGGAAGGAGTGGAATGCTGAAACTTGGAGGAGAAACATCTAGGTTGATTTCATGTGAAAACCTGATATCAGACTTTTGTAGACAGTCATGGCTATTAAATTGCACATTTATCTTTGTTAAAGAATAGTGCACCATCTTCGCCTAAGAATGATATAGATGTATCCGTCTTACAAGGTAAAGATGATTCATCTACTCTCACCTAAAGCTACACACCACGAAGACGCCTTTGCTTCTCTTCATTATCAACAGGCCAGCAATCATGGGAGGTCATAATATAACCAGGGAGGTGTCGGTACTAAGTTGCCAGAAATGATGTTGCACCTAAGAAGCTTAAGTGGGGGGAGGGGGGAGTTTGAAGCCACACTTGGATCTGAGACTCTGTCTCAAAAATGAACCCATTTATGAATGTAAAACATAAATAAATAAAATAATAAATAAATGGGGAAGAAGAGGAGGAAGGAAAGATTACATTCTGAAACCCCCAAAAGATCTAACAATACAAATCGGCAGCACTGGGAGTGTATGCCTTGGCCTGACAGTGGTGTCTAAAAGAAAAGCAGGACAGGAAGCATTTCAAATGGTGTAGTCGATTTGAATACCTTGGGAGGGACCAGAGGAGATGGCAGTAGCATCCTATGAAAGGGATCCCTAAAGCCTCACCACAGTGGTTGCCCACAGCTGTTGAAGGAGGACTGACAGGAGGTTCATTGCAAATGAGAAAAGAGGGACAAAAAAGAAGTAGCTATATCTGAATGAGCTTGTAG